>JAHLSL010000007.1:37801067-37812237 GCA_025920805.1 Petroica traversi | reverse complement strand
GCTGCCGCACCTGGGGCTGCTCGGGGCCCCGACAGCACCGGGCACGGGCTCACTGCGTGTGCGGGGCTTTGCTTGCACTTTGCGCTGAGCCCGAGAGCGGACAGGTGCCTTCCTGCGGCCTCCGCCGCTCCCACTGCGCCGGTAGCAAAGGCTGGCGCGCGGCTGGACGGGAACGAATGCTTTTATCTGCAAGTTGGGGTTTTTTCTTTGAGGTTTTTGAATGTGAAGTGAAAGAATGACGATGCGTGAAGGTGATGAAGTGCGTTGAAGTTACGGGACAAACCCAGGAAGCAAACAGAACTTGGCAGAGTTTACCTGACAGAGGGTTAATTTCTCTCCGGACAGAGCGGGGAGGGAAGAAAAGGGAGGAAATGCACTACGTATTACTTTAATTTATGCCAGTAATGCAAAGTCAGTTCTTGTTAAACCTTCTGGTATTTTAACTTGTTAATTAACTAGAGATAACTTACAGTATGTATCGAAGGAATGATGAATAATAAATCAGTCAGAAGTGAATTTACTAAGTTTTGCTTGTGTATTTTTGTTTTTCTCCTTACGTTTTGGAAGCAGATCTTGAAAGACAGTGATGTCATGCATCCACAGTCTACTGAACTTGGGGCTGAGCATGCTTAAACTTCTCTTGGGAATGGAAAGATTCTTGTTAGGTTATTTTCCTTGCTAATAATAATCCTCTTGAGATTCAGAAGAAGACTAATTTATTTGTTAACTAATAAATAAAGTACAAAGAAAATTACACTGTTGGCATCAGACATCAACAAAAAAAAGGAAATATGTTATAGTAGGCTTGTTCATTAGTGCTTCATTTCTGCGAGAGGTATGTGAGGAACTCTACAAACATTTTTTGTGTCAGAAAGCACATGAGATTTTGCTGATGATATCACCTGAAATGCAGTTCTTAAAGTATACGTAGATGGTTCTCAGAAGAAAGAAAACAAAGAAGTGAAATATATGAGGTTTTGCAAGGGAAGGTATTGTTCTAGTGGAAGAAAAAAATGTTGTTTTGCTTATGAAAGAAATGGTTGAGTAGCCTCAGGAAAGGGGTAAGTGCCTTAAGTGCCAGCCTCTGGTGGTTTGGAGTTGCAGAGGGAAGCTGGTGAAGATGGCTTGAGATACAAAATCAGCAAGTACAGAACAAATTAAAGGAGAAAAGATCAAGGCAAGGAAAATATGAGTAATCTCTAGTAATGTGTTTTAAACTTATTGGTGTATGGCCTACTCTGTTCCCATTCTAACCACTGCTTTTCCACTTTTGCAACAGTAGGTTTTCCTGGATTCTGTTTTTTTTTAATTTCAGTGGCAATGTATTAGCACTGCAGTTGTGCTTTAGCACAATAAATACAATATAACTGTTTTCCAAAAACGTATAATCTACTGCAAATGCTGTACTGCACTAGCAATGGAAGCTACATGTAAGGGGGTCAAATAGTTGAGGGTACCCAAAGGAAAGACAAGATTAGTAACAGACGTGATCTAATCTGGCAGCCATTGTACACTTAGGTGTAGGACAATTTTGAAGGACAAAATAAGATCCCAGAGAAATTAATGGTGGGATGAAATGCAGAAATTTTAGCAAAAAAAGACTGTGCTGGACTACCTTATTACCTTATGTTTCATTGTGATGAAACTTTGGTACTGTTCTATGTGAGGAAATAATGTAACAGAGAAAATTTGGATTAATTACATTGTAAGGTGACTTTGAAATGGACTGACAGATAATAAGAGACTGTACTGGTGGAAAGAAGGCTGCAAACTGGAGTTTTTGATGACAATTGGAATTCTTTCCTTAGCCACATTTGTGAAAAAGTACAATGGTGATAAAATCTTACGACACAAAACCGGTGGGCTGTATTGATAGAGAGGAGAATTGGAACATCCATGTGCTGACAAGATGAATCAAAACTGAGATTAATAGAATTAGATGAGATTTAGTGATGCAAATAGAAACTGATCACAATTTGTTCTAGAAGAGTTCATCACTCCAGTGACAGGTTGGTAGTTGGTGTAATAGTCAGCAGCAGAATGATAGCATGTGACATGGCTGAGAAAATAAAAAAAAAAAAATACTGTCCTAGAAAGTGTTAAGGGAGGGATTTCTTGTATGTATAGAAAATATTGCTGTCAAAGTATATGGCATTAAAGATCTTATGTGGAGCCCAACTCTCACCAATATTCAGATAAATGGGTTCAGACAGATGGATGGAACAGATGCAGAAAAGGACCACATGGATGCTAAGAGGAATACAGAGGCTTAACAGAAAGACACAGAAGTGACAATTACACTGTTATGTAAGGAAGGAAAATAATTATATGTGTTCAAGATTAGAACAAAGCAAAACAAATATGTGTAAAAGGGGTAATGGGTAGACAGACTTTTCTGGAAATTGCAGGAAGAGTTCTGACTATCAGAATAATGATATTCTGGAGCGGTTTCAAGTGAGAAAGAAGTTTACATTTCTTTTAGAAGGAAGTTTGATATATCCAGGAAAGAACACCAGTGTTGGGTTCTCCACAGTAGTGGGGAATTTGACTCAGGAATCCTGGATGTCTCCTCTCATAATACCACACTCTGGTGTATCAGGGGATTCTGAGATGGATATGTTCATTTGCAGTGGGTCCATTTTGAAAGTGCTGCTGGTTTTTGTAACATTAATTTCCTTTTAACATGCTTCTTATTAGCAGCAGGGTAGTTTGGTTGAGTTTGCTCTGAACTGTGTGTTTGGTTTGGACACTATGGCTGAATTCATGAAGTGCTATCTGACTTCTTGTGCCTGGATGGACTATTTGTAGGAGTCTTAATGGAACAATTTTTACATGTCTAGGTCAAGATAATGTTGCATTCTAAAATGTAAATATAATCAGCTTCCTTGGGATGTTACTGAGACCTTGTGTCTTTTCTTTGTTTTTCCCTGCCTTTTGGACTGTATAGTTTTTACATCCAGCACTTAGTGCAATACTGAAGAATTAACAGAAGAACCTAAACATTGCTTTTCAGAAAGGCTGCTGTCCTCTAGGCAGACAGTTTAGATTTTTACTTGGCATTTTGGCTTTTGGGAAATCTCCATGGAGCGGGGAGTTAAGCAATCCTTGCTCAGTCATCCATTTTAATTTTATTTTTCAGTCCACAACTGTAACAGGTTATTCAAAGAGAAAGAATACGTTTTAAGGAGGTAACTTCCTATTCAGTAATCAATAGAAAACTAAGTTATAGACTCAATCCAATCATCAATTTATGCATTAACAGCTACCACTGGCACTTTCAGTAGTTGCTGAAGCAAAGAAGTGAATTGATTATAAGAATTAAACTTCCTTCATATGCCTAGAGATGAACAAGTAATGAAAATGGAAGGCTCATTTGGTATGAAAGACTAGGAAAAAAGACAAAAAAAAAATATTATTTCTAAATGGTTTCTTGTACTTTTTTTCTGTTAAGTGGGATTTGAGCTACAGACATTTATCTTGAAGATTACAGGGCAGAGGTGTGACCAGAGGTGTGATGATATGAGTGTGGATGAAACATGCTTGGTTGTTATTTAACCCAGATTCCTGAAAGTTATTTTCTTCTTCCATCATGAGTCTGATTCTTTAAAGAAAATAATTCCTATTCATAGCAGGTTCTTTCTCTTGTTCTTGACCGTTTTTGGATTGGAAGGCAGTCATGGACTACCCATTGAAATGGTTGGAACACTGTGTTAGGCCTTCAGCAAAGAAAAATTTTCTGACCTGATTTGCCCGTGTCATCCTACGAGGCTTTCTGCCATAAAAAGAGGCACTTCCACTGGTGCCACTTGTTTCTAGTCCTCTTGTGCTGTATTATGCCTCTTGAAATAACACTGATTGGGGGAGCAAAGTCATGGAAGTGAGCAGCATTCATGTGATAAGGCTGACAATGACATTTGCGTGACTCAATAACAAAAGCAAACCAGCTTGTATTTTAGTATTAAACACAACTAAGCTGTTTTTGCTGTCACCTAGAGCAGGCCAAATCCATTCTTTGGCCGGTTTTGTGTAACCAAGTCTGGGAATACATACATGTGTATGCTCACACACATGTGTATGTAAATGTGCACCTGCTTTGCTGCAGGTGCTGGCTGATGAGTAGAAGTAACTGAGGATCAATGTATAGAAGTACTGGGAATCTGCACATTGAGCAGAATCAGAGTGTGGCGGGGCTTGCTTTGGTAACAGTAGACTCAGAAAGGGAGGGTTCACTGCAGCCTGCAGCAGCTTTTTTTTTTTTTTTAATCGCACCTTGTTTAGTTTAAATTATTTTTTCGTAGGAATACTTTGAAGCCAGGCTATTGCTGCCATAAATCTTCAGATTTCCACTGAAGTCTCCAGAGGGGGATAGTATTTTACACACCTTGAATAGATGGCCTGCTGGCTGGAAACATTATTATTATGGTGTCTTTTGTCTGACATTGTTTTTAAATGATGGTGGTTTCGAAATGCCAGCTTTAATGGTTAAAAATTCAATGGTAGAAGTCTTTAGGAAGTCTGGAAGTCAAATGTTTTAAAGAAATATGAAGAATTTAATGAAAATATACAAATGTATAATTGGGAGTTAAAGATAGATAGCAATCTGAAATACTTTTTATGCTCTCAACTTCTGTCCCTGGTAGGGTCCTAACTTTCTGCCCTCACATTTCCTTTAAGAATGATACATTGGGTTTTACAGGCATTCAAAGTGGGATTCATGTTTGTGAAATACTGGGAGTAGCAAAGACAAAGCCTTTACAAGTTCTGGGGTTTGGCAGGGGCATCAGAACTGTCTGGCATGTGGACCTTTGAATCACTTGAGGACTGCAGATTTTTTTTTAAAGGGTGAGAAGACAGAGATTTAATACTAAATGTAGCCCATCATCTGTGTTTAAAAGGTGACACTGAATGTGGGCAGTGATGTGAGTGCCATGCATTCCTGAGCTTTGTCCACTTTATGTGGAAAAGTATCTGTATCACTTATCTACAGTTACAAAACTAGGTAGAAGAGACATCAAGGATTAAAGTATGAGCACACAGCATTTCATTTCTACAGATTATATTTTCAGCTCAAAATCAATATATTTTAGTGGGTTGTAGGATTGAAAAAGGGTTATCTGTTGCCATGGCCATATTATGTCTCCAGTAAACACATGTTGCACTTGGATTTGCAGCATTCACAACTATTAGAATTTTTTTCTTTTTGACTTATACTTGATTTCCAATGTTGCTGGTGATTATAAAACCAAACCCCCACTTTATAATGCATGTCCTACTAAGCCTTTCTTTGGTTTGCATAATAAGAAGATCTGGAGCTCCCCGTTGCAATCACTTCTGAGAACTTTAAACAGAGAATGACAATAAAAAGAAGAATTTTTAGATTTTGCAGGAGACTCACTTGTCAATCCATAGTAGGTAAAAGAGAAAAATCCCTGTATGAAGTACTAGAAGTTTATAGTACCATTCGTATTGTTTCCTGTGCGTAAGGGAAACTGAACAGACCTTCTCATAAAGAGCTACGTACATCTGCACATTAAGTTTACAATCTATAGACTCAGCTAGTTAATATGACAGCTACTGTTTGGATTTAGGTTCTGTTTGTCTTTCATTGGCACATTTGCCAATGTGTTTTGTTGTTGAGAAATTTGGGACTTTATTCCCTGAAGCAGGACAGGTTGCTGATATCCAAGGTTCATTTGAGAAGCAAGGAGTGTATAGCTGTTACACAGTGTGGTAACCTAAAATACTCAAATGACTCAGTTTCAAAGCTAAGGCTTGTGTTTGCAGGTTTCTGCCCTTCTCATAGAAACTATACCCAAAAGTGTGCAATTGCAGATGAGCGACACAACAATCAAAATTTGTGCTTAATTGGTTATTTATTGTGGCACCAATTCCACCCCTTTCTCTCAGCCTGCTGTTCTCTGGCTCCCTTGCTCCTGCAAGCTCTGCAGAGCAGGGCTGATCAGGTGCCTTATGTTACACGAGTCCTGTACTGTAGAGGTTGACAGCAAGAGCCAGCTGGACCAAGTCTGAACCATGGATCCCCCAGCACCTGCTCCATGTGTAGCATGATGGGAATGAGGAGGTTTACATAAGTACCTGCTTCTAGAGTTGTCCAAATACACTACTTTAATATGTGCTTAAGATGTATGCACTGGATGGAGCTGAGAATGTCTGCCCCAGCCCCTCCAGTCCCACTGGCTTTCCCTCCCATCATTTCAGCTGGAAGAAAAACAGTTACTGAGAAGAAATTCTTTACTGAGGGTGATGAGGAGCTGGAACAGGTTGCCCAGAGAAGCCATGGATGCTCCATCCCTGTGAATGTCCAAGACCATCTTGGATGGGGCTCTGAGAAACCTGGCCTTGTGAAAGGCATCCTTGCCCATGGCAAGAGAGTTGAAAGTAGATGATCTTTAAGGTCCTGGGCCTGATCTTCCACCCTGGGCCATTCTATGGTCTATGATATGAGGATTCTGTGAATCCGTGCTGTGCGAGAGCTTCAGCCAAAATCACCTCACCTTGCACACCTGTGCCAAGCTGTTAAAGCACTTTTTGGCCCTTTCAGGCAGAGGAGAGAAACCTGAATCTCTGTGTGAGTGCTAAATAATGAACGGACTTGTAGGGGTACTGTGACCCCTGCAAGGAGATGGAGTAGGTGCCTAAGGAAAGGCTGAGGATCTGGAATTCCACACGAGGTATTTGGCTCACCCCAGCATTTTGATTGACTCAGCAGTTGATGAGGTGTATTGAGAGATTTGTTGGCATGTCTGAATTGTTCTTATAGAGATCTTAACAGGATGGACAATGAAGATTACATTCTTAGGTATTCTAATTTTTGCCTTCAGTGTGCACTGGGGTGGGGTGTCTTAATTTGGGGCTGTGGATTTAGGCAAAGACACACTGCAGTGCTCAGCACCGCAGCAGCCAGGCCCTTTATTGAATCTGGCCTCACTGCAATAAGTGTGAGTAATGGTAAGAGAGGCATGAGAGCAGAATGACTGTACAGGGGGGGAGAGCTGCTCTTGAGTTGCTAGAGTGAAAAACATATTTGTAAAGGGATAAAATTAGTGCTGGGTACAAGAATGCCATTTAATGAAACAAATGACTACACTGCTCAGTGGCAGGAAAAACCATGGCACAACACAGATAACCGGCAGTCCCTCTTCCCTCTCTCAGGGTTGCTGCAGAGCAGACAGCATTTCTGACTGCACTGGGCAGGCTGGGATGAGGAGTGGGTCCCAGTGCTGAGGCCTCCCAAGTGCTCAGATCCCTGAGCCACAGGTCTCACTGTGGGGACAGTGAGTGACTGTCTTGGGTTCTGGTGAGAGGTGGGCTTCTAGTGAGAGTTGTTTTCCTCAGGTACCAAGAGAGCAGGGCAGGAGTGAGAATGTATTTGCGAGACATGGGAATGTGGTCTCACTGAGACGTGCACTGCTTGTGTGGTGCTCGTGGCAGCAATGTCACAGAAAAACTTCATAATAAAAATCGAACATTTCTTCTTATGGGTGCTCTTTTATCCCCTATTACTTGTGTTTTATTGCTCCTGTGCTATGTTTTTGTTTTGTCTCCTTTTGATGTTGTCGTCTATGTGGTTCTACATCCTTATTTTTTGCTCCTGATTGTTGCATTTTTTAGTCATACATGTCTCTACTCCTTTAGCTTTCCTAAAGACTTGTCTCTCATCTCTCTTGTGATCTGCTGTACAGCTTGGCCACGATCCATATGATGGAGCAATGTGGGTTGACCAAGGCTTGCATCACCACTCTGACCTAGATTGCATCTGCAGTCATCTGGAACTGGCTACACGCCTGAACTGATGAAAGAGGCCGTGGAAATAGGGATCTCTGGGGCTTTGGTAAGGAATCCTCATAAACATGCGTGTGCATGTTGGTGTGTGAGTACACTCAAAATGCCTGTCTGTTCCAGCAGCTCAGCCCACTGTGTGCTCCTTTGGGATTTGCAGCAGCTTACGGCAAATGGGAACAGACCTGCAAAGCTCATGAGAATACTGGGATTAACCCTGGAAAGGGGCATATGCGTGTTGCTCAGGAATGTGTGATGCCCATAAGCAAGAGATGCAAAACCCCTCATTTGACCTTTGTATAATTCTTTCCCTTCCAGTGAGTCCCTTTCCCTGCCTGTGACTCATCTTCTTCTAAATGTAGACTGTAAGCCTCTCAGAAGACTGCCTTTCTCTCTGAGCAGGGTAGCATAAAAAATAGCAACACTTTTGAATAACCGGTATGATTTTTTTAACACAAAAAACCTAGAGGACTGCCTTGCTGTGTCTGGGCTTCTCTGTCAAGGGGTTTATCAGTCCCCCTGAGAGAACAGCAGGGCAGGTTCTGTCCTGACCTGCAACAAGAAGGTTGTTCAGACAAGAGGTCTCAGGAGCAGCACAACTGCAATGCAGTGGGCCGGAGATGCTATAATAAAAGATGGGTAGATTCTGACAGAGACCCACAAATCTTTCATAGCACCCATGTGCTTCCTTCCCTATTTCTGACCCCTTTGTAATTGGCAGCATCCCCTTGGTAACTGCAGTGCAGCTTTCATGAGTCTCCAGTAGGAAGCTGGCTGCTCCCTTCGGCAGGTTGCCCAACACTCATTTCCTCTCCTCCAGCCTCTACATGAACTGTCCAGCTGCCCAGTCCACTTCTGTTCTCAACACCTGGTGACCTTGGTGACCACTGTTACCATCCATCCTCTGCTTCAGCTCTTGTGTTGTCTTGTAGTAGATCTCTTTTCTACCTTTTCTCTTTTCAGGTGCTTGTGCCATATCCACCTGTCCTCTGGAAGACAAAAGAGTGAGGATCAGCGTGTGTCATTTATTCTGCAAAAACTGAACATATGAGAACTGCCTTGACAGCCTAGAAGAAAATAGTGTGATATGGCCACAGCAAGCACATGTTCTATCTAACAACTGCACTATGATCCCAATGAGGAGTGTCACTCAACCTCCCTCTGATTACTTCTCTTCTTTTCTTTTGCTGTAACAATACAGTTTCTTTCCAACACACAAGTGTTTATGCAAAGATGCCAAGACACTCTATGCAGATTAAAATAGGTTTACGAATTAAGGAAAGGCTGGTATGGAAGAAGAGGAAAATTATCCCAACATTTTGCACTTTTTTGTGATCAAAGACCTGTCTTTGGAGGGTGTTATGTCAACTAAACACTTGGTGAGGCCTTTGAGGATTTTCCTTGTGTAATGACTGCAGGAGTTAGCCCTAGCATATCACACTATTCTAAAAATCGTGTCCAGTAAGCAATAGGTGGGCTCTCTTGGGAAAAATGCAGGGAGAAAACTTGGTGAGAGCTGGATTCTCTGCAGTGTCACCTCTCATAAATGACTGACAAACAGTAGAAAAAAAAAGGTGAACTCTAATTCACCATGGGATGGAAGGATGGATGCTTCCTGTTGTAGAATAGAACAAAATCCTGTGACATCTTCCCTCCTATTAGGTCTGATAAAATTGCTTATGATAAAGATTAATTTCTAAAAATCAACTGTAAAGCTCTGGGTCAGCCAATAAGACAGTGACTTGACTAATTCTTCATTGCAAAGTGTGATAGTTTCATCAGTGCAGACAGAGTGTTGTTGAATCCAATGAAATTTGAATCCCACTATGAATTTGTTTTCCATGAGTAGATTATGATCAGAAGCTTTTGATTTCTATTAATTCTGTATTTTTGAGTGAAAAGCTATTTTGTGTATATATATTTAATAACAGGAAATGTAACAAACATTTATTTTTTTAAAATTAATAAAAGGGATAAACCTATCACAGCAAACTTCCATTTAATTTCTTTGGTCTTGTTTTCCTTAGATAGACAAAAGGTCGTAATGTGCAACCTGAAGTATCTCAGGTTGCACCGTTCTTTGCATCAGGTAGTTGATGTCATACAAATGCCTCTTGTTTCTAAATGAGGGTTTTGAAGTGGCAACAGTGCTTGTAACTGCATTCATGTGGCACCCTGGTCAGCTTGGGGCCTCAGGGTGCAACACGCAGGGTATTGCTTACCTGTCACAATTAAGGTGTTTCCAAGCTCTGAAGCAGGCAAAGGTTAGGAAATGTGGAATGGGATGAGGAAAGAGAACATGTAGAGCACTTGTAAATCCACAGAGTTTACAATACGCAATCTGCAGGAGGGGATCTGCAAAGGGAAGCCAGGCCTGGGGCGTACCAGGCTCCTGGAGGTTGCATCTGCCCTGGACATGGTGTGTGGCAAGCAATGCAAAGGAGTGGGTGAGGGACTATGGCTGCAGCCTGGCAGCTGGAATAGCTTGGAGCTCTCCAGCACTAGTGGCTGGATTTGGGTGTGACCTATTTGCCAGTCCAGGAGAGAAAGGAAAGGCAGCATTAAGAATACCCCCTATGCTAGTGTTGTTAACAACTCAGATGGATGCAGATCTCCAAAAAACCTCATCGAGAGAAGGTTTCTTACTGCTTGAACTTGACAAATAAATGGTATAAAAGGGCTGTTTTCTAGAAAGAAATGTCGGTACTGAAAGTTGCAAGAGGCTCCCTTTAAAAACAGCAGTCCCCTGTACCTCAGTTGCTCTTCTCTGACATTTCAATTGACCCACGCCTGACACCAAACTGCCACTGATTTTCCACGTTCCTCAGCCACTCCTGCCGTTTCAGCCTGTTGAGGCAACCCATCTCAGCCATGAGCTATTGCAGGGCTTCAGCCCCCCACAGCCCTCACTGTGCCACCTCCTCTCTCTCCGCCCCAGGCTCCTTCCTGGGAGAGAGGAAGAGAAAAACCCGGGCGCATCTGTGAGGTACGGCTGGCATGGCCCTAGCAAGTGCCCTTCCCACCATGGAAGGAGCCACTGGCGGTGTGCGTGTCATTTCAGAGGTGTCCCTACACCCCTGCCAAGCCCGGGCGTTCCTAAACCCTCGTGTGTGGGGCTCTGGGAGGGAGGTCGTGTCAACCGGGCAGCTGAAGGGCGCCGGGGCAGGGCCCGTCCAGGCATGGCACAAGCGGTCAGCTCAGGGGAAATATTTCAGGAAGCCTCCGGTGACCCTGCATCTTGTCAGGGAAGACAGACCGAGGCCGGTCAGACGGGACAGCGATGCCAGCCCCGCGGCGCGTGGGGTGCAGTGGTGGCAGCCCCGCTTTCCCCGGGATGGACTTTGCCCGGTGCGGGCTCGCGGTGCCCGGG
>JAHLSL010000007.1:37784813-37796067 GCA_025920805.1 Petroica traversi | reverse complement strand
GGGCGGACGGCGGAGCGGCGCGAAACTTGTGCCGACCCCGCCTGCTCCCGCAGCTCGGCCCCTCCTCGGTCCCGGGCCGCGCTCGGGAAGGGGCTGAAGCAAGAGTGGCCCTCCCTGTGGAGGGGGTGACAGCAGAGGTGGCCGGGAAGGGGTGGCGACAGTGTTTAGCTGGCATCCCCGAAATACAGGAGCGCTGTGGAAGTACAGCAGAGGCTGTTAGCAGGGGATTCTCAGTGCTGTGCTGCTGTAACTTTTCTCAGTACTTCGATTCCTGGTCATAGGAGCCTCGCTGGGGAAAGGTAGTTTCTTCCATCTGAGTCTGCCGCCGCCACTGTGGCCTTTGAGACGATAGAAAGGGCTTCTCTGCTGGTGTAACAGATCACGCCAGGGGAATTTTCAAATCCATTCTTGGAAAAGTCAGTGGGAATGGCAAGTACTGTGCCTGACTGGGAACTGATAAGGCGGGCTAAGAAAATAATTGTAGCCTATAAGAGGTGTGAGTTTAATACTAGATGATAGTTTAAAAGGCTGCAAAAGGTACTTCCTTCCCTCAAGGGGAGTAGGAGGACATCAAGTGCTCAGCTGCTGCAGATGCTTCCAGGTGTCAGACCTGTAGGCAGAGCAGCCCTGCAACAAGCTGGTCGATTGCTGGGCTTATGACTGTGCTCCCCCATAGCCTCTGCTGCAGCCAAAACAGAACGTGTATGTGAGCATATGGCTTGGTAGTTGAATATCTGCTTGTGTGAGACACCAGTAAAGCAGCACTGCTGCTGGTGGCACACGTAATGTCAGAGCAAGTCGTGAGTCCTCTGCACAGGCTTTCAGTGCAGCAGCCGTGCCTTGGATAAGCTATAGCTTTACATACAAATAACTAAGGCCCAGCTCTTCCTTTCAACTGGAGAAATGATGTGCCTGTTAAAGATATGGTTGGCACAGGACACCCAAACCCTCTTTAACTTTCTAATGTTGGTTTTGAATATATTGCTGCGTTATTAGGTCAGTTGCCTGCTTATTTGTGGTGCATCACAGAAGTCTTGCTGGCCACTGGAGCTTGTTTTGTTTTGTTTCACACATGGAAGTTTGCACTGTTTGAGACAAATGCCAGCTTATCAGCTGGAACCACAAACTGTAGATAGCAGATCATCCCACAGTCACGTCCTCAGACATTCAGAGAACTGCAGTGCAAATGTCCTCTGTCACTGTTTTGTGCAAGTGCAGGCAGCAGCAGGCCACTGTATGTGGCCAATGGCTGCTCACAGAAATGGTTCTTTCTTTGCCATGATTGTGACTTCAAGGCAAGGAGGAAGAGGAGCACTGGCAGCACAAATAAATTCCTTGTTTATTGCTCTGCTCTAAAGTTGGGAGCACTGCTGCAGTGTCAAGGAGAATGGAGGAATAGGGTGACGATGCCTACTGGCACTGTAGGGAAGACATGTGGCCATCATGAGTTAGCTGTTGTGTGCCCTCTGTGTGCAGCTGGTGCAGGTGAGATGCTGCTTTGTTGGGACAGCTGCTGAGGTCTCCAGCTGCAATGAGGAGACGTTGTCTTAGTCTGAACAAGCACTGGGGTGGTTTGCCCTGAAGTACATTTTGTTTGGGCAAGGCTCTCTGTTTTCTCTCATGGAAAAGATGATAGAGGCACAGCTGCAGATATGTTGGGTCACCTTGAGAATCAGCAAATTACTAAGGACTGTAGGAAAAGGTGCTTTTTCATTTTTTTTCTGGTATTTTAAAAACCAGTGGGTTTGATGCTAATTGGCTACTGTAGTTACTGTGTCAATGAATTCTTTCTAGTGCACAACTAGAAAACAACTTTACAAAAGCCCTAAAACACAAGTCCTTTCGGAGGGACTTCTTACTTCCCTTTAACTCTTCTGCATGTCTGAAATTTGGTTGCAAATTCTTTCCTTGCTTTCTCAGAATATTTTTGGGATGCATATATGCAATTGCTTCTGTCTATGCTCTGTCTAATCTGCTGGTATTTAGTAGGAGGGGTGTAAGGAGGAGGAACAACTATGTGAATTGGTAATGTACTCTGGGAACATTAGGTTAGTACTACTTGAAATAGCACCTCTTTTGACAAAAAGTTAGTTTTCCTACAGTCACAATTGTGTGTGAAGGTCCGTATGCAGCTTTTCTGCTTTTGTCTCCATGCATCTGGCTTGGGTTCTGGCTACTCTGCAGTGAAGTACAGTATAGAAATTAGGTGGATGTCTCAGTGTGAGATTTCTCAGTGCTTCTTGGGAGAGTATACAGTGAAAACTCCTGGGCTGAATGTTCTACCTTTAATGTACCTCATAAGCTGGTAAAAGTAGATAAGAATTACAGCTCCTGTGATTGAAAAAACAATGTAGTTAAATCAACCACAGACTCAACAGGACCAGAGTGCCAGGGAGTCGTTCTGAATTCACCAAGAATACAGCAAAGATGTGGCTGTTCCCCTGCCTTCCTCTAGGCAGGCAGATCTGTTGGGAGTGCTGATTGTTGTGATCCATAGTGGTATTTCCTTAGGTTGGATGAGAGTCCTGTTCTTCTCCCATTGATGGTAGTGGCAGGCAGCCACCTTGCTTCTCTGCCATTGAAAATTGGGTGTATTCTGGAGTATAGAGTGTCTGGAGCAGGGAACTCTCTGCTGCTGTTATAGCTCCCATTTGGAGAGTTGCCGTGTCTCCTATTTTAGGAAGCCGCCTCTTTTTCTGGAAAACATGAAATCGTTTTTCTGCTCCTTCCCTTCAGTAACTTGGTGAAATGAATTCAGAATCCTATGGTAATTTAGACTGGGAGGGACCTCAGGAGGCTTGTAGTCCAGCCTGCTCTTTGGAGCAGGGTCAGCTGTGTGATCAGACCAATTCAGTATATGCAGATAATCAACTTCGTATATTCAAAACACACCGTCAGTTCAAGTTGGATTGACCTGGTGTTCTAAAGCATCTAACGTCTTTGTTTTGTCAGTACTTGGTTGTGTACACTTTTTGTTTCTTTTTTTTTTCCTGCTTCAACATGGCAAATATTTTGATGATAAATGTGAGGTTTTTTCCCAATTTGTTGTAGCTGAAGCAATGTGTTAACTGGAAGCAAAGTTTATTTTGATTGTGTGATTGGCCATATGACACTTGAAAAGTCCTGCTTTTTTCAAGCCACAGTGGCTTAGAAAAGGATCCACTTCTTCCCCCAGTGCCTTTGACGGAGTCATGGTTGAATAATCGTACATTTAGTGGTTACAAGATGTCTGATAGTGGTGATGCTTTCTCATGTGGTGAATACAGCTGTACAGTTGTATTTGGGCCAACAAACGTTTGTGAAGTTGAGCTTGCTTTAATTAAGCTTCTTGGAGTTTATTCACTAACTGGCAAAATTAACTAAATGTGGGCAATTGCTCTAGATTTCTTAAAAAAGAAGTTGTGAGAGGTTGTTAATCAAGATGGTGCTCTCAACTGCCTCTAGCTTTCTGTCATTTGATTTTAGACAAACCTCCCTTATTCAGTCTTTTCCTGTGTAAATATCTAACAAAAACTTCTTTCAGCAGCAGCAGAGCTGGGTGATCCTCTCTGCTTTCTTGTTGGCAACAAGGGCTATGTAGTTCGGCATCTAAAAATAGCAACTTGTGTAGCAGGGCCGCTGGGGGAGGCGTGGAAAATGTATGTAACTGAGTAGTGAACAGTGGAGTAGATACTTGTGTCCCTGCAGTCAGATCTTTTAAAAACTAAGAATATGGGGGCAGTTCCCAAACTCTTGTTGACTAGTAAGGTGAGATAATAACAAGGTCTATAAATCAGACTTATCCATGGTATTATTAAATTAATAAGATGTGATGCCTATGTCAATAGGAAGAAGTGACCAGATAGATTTTGTGCCTGTAGTTGGCTTTAGTTAGATTCCATCTGTAAAATTATGCATTCTGCTGTCCCTATAAATGTTGTCTTATGAAACAGGCCATGATCCTTAAAAATTTCTTGGGATATCCTTAATGCATTAAGTCATATGGTGAATTATTTTAGTTGCAATTTAAGAAGTCCATTCAAAGATCATTCACTTCACTGCTGACCAGGTACTAACTTGTTGATGACTTTGAACAGCTTTCACAATCAGTGTCCTTTTTCAAGCTCTTTAGCATCAAGTGAAATAATAGTTACCTTAAAGCTTCTTAGTTTTCTGCAAGTTTCAATCCCCATTGCAAAACCAAGTCTTGCTTTGCAGGTGTTTCACAATGAGCAGTGATAGAAACTCGACAGAGCGTTTCACAATTAACTGTTGCAGTTTTAAACAGCTACGCTGGAGCAATGTGTGATGAGGGTGTAGGTGGTAAGGAAAAGGAGGGGAAGGGAGTTTCAACATCTCTAAGCTTTGCTCTCCCTGCAGGATGTGATAGGAGAGGCTCTGCCCAACTCCCTGTTTTCCCTGCACACAGTGCTTGGCTGGTGTGTGCAGAGCTTTGGGCGGAGCTTTTAGTTCTCTCTCCTTCTTTAGGTGAATCACTGATTCAGAGATTTATCATCCTCAGCACTTCAGATCCATGGTGAAGGTTTTCTGGCCTTGGTCTCAACTCTGGATCCTACCCTTGTATGAAATAACAGCATGGTACTTGTAAACCTGAAAAGTAATGTTAAGAACGTGTGAAAATACACCAGCGTACTTGTAAACTAACCTGTGATTGTGACAACTCAGGTGAAATGTACAGCCTGAACTCAGAGCATGTTTTGTTTTCTTCTATGGCTATTTGCAAAGAGCTTCTGAAGAGTGGCTCAGAGAACAGTCTGATGCAAGTGTCCTAATCCTGTCTGTACTTCCCAGGAGTACTGTGCTCCAGCGTGTATGGCTTTTTCTTTTCTTATTTGCCATGTAATGTTCCCAAGTATCCATCCTACATTTTCTCCAGTAAAAAAACCCTACCTGTCTGCCTTTATTTATCAGTCCTACTCATAGCTTGTAATTTAGAAGACTTCTGTCAGTGTATCCCTTCAACCTGTGCTTTGTTGAACTAGGCAAATGATGCCCTTCTAGAGCAGCCCAGGAGAAGTGGGATCTCTGACACTGTTTCTCTATGCTTGGCAGCTCACACTGTGTGGTGTTTGAGGGGGCTGTAACTTTTTCAGAGACCTTGCAGCTCTTGATAGGTCAGGGAGGCTCTCTAGTGTTTTTTACAGAGACTACTGCAATTAACATACTCTAAAATCAGTCCTGCTTCCTGGACAGCATAAACCAATGAACCATACTCTGTTGTTTTCTACAATTTTTCTCTCTTTCTGGTGCTTCCTTACCTTTTTTCAGGTGTTTTCATTGGCACGTGATGCTACTGACTGTTTAAAACCTCTAGTAGGACTGCTCAACACTTACTGCATTAAGTGCTCCTTTTTGCACTCTCTGGTCAGAAGAGTAGAGGGGGAACAACTGCTCAGAGCCCTGATGTCCAGAGTCCAGTTCTGCTGATGGACTCAGCCCTTCCCTTCTGGCAGCACACTAAATGTGTGTGTATGTGTGGTCACCACCAGCCTCAGCATCAACCAAGCTCATAATCTACAGCTCTGCAGTTTGATTCAGTATATGAACAGACTTTGCCATGTTTTGTTCTACAGCTGCCACAGCAGAGAGATGTATATGGAGGAGGGTTAAATGCTGTAGTATGGTTTCTCCACCTGCAAAAAAAAAAAAACCACCCCAAAAAACAGCTAATGGTGAGTGGAGGACAGATGTTTCCATTAAGTTGAAAAGAATACTCATCTCTGATAAAAAGTCTGAGAAGGAAAGGCTTGACAATTTATTAGCCTGGGGATGAGTAGCTGTGTTATTTTAAGCTAGCTCATTCTCCCAAACTTCTACGTGTTTTAAAGTAGGAATACTTGTAACGAAACTGGTTACTTAAAACTAGATAATTTATACAAAGATGTAATCTAGAGTAATATGTTGCTCCAGTTTCTTTGGTTTTCTCTTTTGGCCAGTGTGCTTCCCTTGCTTTGGGAAGATTACTTGTGAGGTGCCCTAGTGACAGCAAGGAAAGGCATTGCATAGAAGTGGTGAGCACAGAAGTGTCTTCAGCAAGGAAGTCCCAACCGGAATTGGGCTGGGTGTTAGTGAATTCCTGTGTAAGGAACAAGTAAGCTGACAGGAGGCCCTGGGGGTCTGAGGGCAGAGCTAAATGAGAAAACTGCAATAGCTCTCCACCTGGGAATTGTTTTTTGTTAGGTGAGTGAAGCATGTTGTTATTGGTCTTGTGAATATATTAATTCATAATCCATAGGGTGAGGAAGCCCATCTCTGCTATGGAAGGGATAACAGTAAGAAAGTATCTTCCCTGATTTTTCCAACAGAAGTGTGAAATGTCATTCTTGAGGACTGTATGTGAACACAAATGTGGGATAAACACTGCAACTAGTAGGCAAAGCACCCATGTGTTGAGCTTACATGGTTTCATTACTTACCTAAGTTGCTGCTTCTACCTTCAGATGACTTCTGGTGCTCACTTACTGAGAAGTTTTAGAAAACCTGGGTTCTTGGAGAAAAGCAAAAGATGTTCCGGATTGAGTACATTAATATCTGAAAATGCTAGAATTAAGGCAAGTTCTGTTCCCTGTGGTACATTTATTGTACAAAAGAATTCTACCTTAAATCTGCTATTTTTTCACTCCTGATTTAACCTTAAAATAATAGATTGTTTTTCAAATCTGTGCAAGTTCCCAGATTCCTGGAATTAAAGTCTAGAGCAGTGCACCATCACCCACTGGGTGAGTCATTAGCAGTGCTGAAATCCTGTTCCACAATATAAGTGTCTCCAGCTAACATGGAAGAGAGCTATATGCAAAACTTCCTACTGAGCTTCTAATTCACTGCATTGCCCTCTGCAGCAGATGGTGACACCTAAAAGCCTGGGGTTTGCTTGTAGATTTTGAAAGAAACCTCTTGTTTAGCAGTTCTTAAAACTGGAGTTGAGATGTCCAGAAGCTGAGCCTCAGGGAAAATAGTGCCCGTCCCATTGTTTTTTCTACTGCTTTTCCCATTTTTGTTATCCTCCCTGCTTCTTTCTCTTTGGGGGTTCTTTTGTGTTTCTCTCATGATTTGGTTACTTGTCAGTTGTGGGAGACAGCTGGGTGGCTCAGGTTCAGGCACGGTCTGTGTAAATGCAGAATTTACCGTCTGGTTGACTGTACAGATTTGGTTGTGCTTGCATGTTTGTTTTTTTTCTGTTTTTTTTCTTTCTTTTTTTTTTTTACACCTCCCTTCTATTTTTTCCTCTTGAGCAATTGTGAGCCACATGTTCTAGAAGGGTGTGTTCCCTCAGTCATGCCAGAGGGACAGCTGTGTCTCCACTTCTAGAGGAGCTCTGTGCTTACTGGACAAGGAAGAGCAGACTTGAGGAGCTCAGCTCTACGGCTGTTAATCACAACAATTTTTCCAAAAGTTTTTCATGTATGTTAGAAGGCTACTCCAGCAGCAGAAGGGGAGAAAAACTGTAGTGAGAAAAGGGGAATGGGAGGTGATAAGCTCAATGGGACAAAGGGTTTTTTTTGCTGAGGGGAAGAAACTGTTGTGCAGAGACTGAAGACTCTGGTCTCCTTACAAGGTATCTAGTCCCTGCTTTCAGATGGAGAGGTTTGCAGATATGTGTGAGGATGCATATAGATACAGAAAGCAGAAGGCAGATAACTGTCTCTAGTTCTGCAGCTGCTGCTACCCAACCAACACTTACTTATGCTTGTATGCTGTTCTTCCTTGTACTCTCCTACCACTGGGTCCTTGTTCCAACAAGTCCCCCTTTTACATTCCTCAGCTGTGACTGGCTGTTTCTCTAAGATTCTTATCCTGCCTGCAAATGTGCTTAATCTCTATTATTTTCCGTAAATATTTTTGTCTTGAAAGAGGTGTATTTGCACAGTATTCCCGCTCTCTCAGTCCCGTCTGCCAAAGAGCTCTCCATCCCCAGTGTGGATTCAGTATGGCTCACGAGTCAGAGCTCTAACAGCAGAGAGAAGCAGCAAGGACAGGGCAGTAAAGGGTCACTGCGCTGCTGGAAGAAGCTGCTACCCTGTCTGTAGTTGAACAGATTAGAGTTAGGATGTCTTGCAGTTTGTTCCTGCTCTCAGTTGTCCTGTGTGTGTCCAACTCAGTATTTGTATGGCATGGCAGAAAGGGATGTGTACTCCTTTGAACTTACAGGTATGATTAAAGGCAGGTTACCTGTCCTCATACAAACTCTTTACCTCAGTCTTTTTGTCCTGGTAGACCCAGATCTATGACAAAACTTTTGGAGATCTGCAACTTTGTGTTTGTTCCTAGATTTTGATCTACAACACTCAGTTTAGTAGACTGGTTCTTCACCTTGCATGTTCACTCTAACCTCCAGAGCCTTGTTCATGTTCCTTTGCACTGGAATCAGTTTGCTGATGCTCTCACATGGTGTCAGTTTATAAATGAGATGCCTTTGGTCACAAGAATGGGTGTGTGTTTTTACATCATGGCTTTCTGATGTAAAAGTTTGGTTTGGAGAGAGAAGGTAGATGGAGAGCTCTTGTCATGCCTTTTTCCTCCTTATGCTGGCACTCAAGTTGGTCTGTTTGTGTGGTGATCTGGTTAAGGAGTGTGCCCTGCAGAAAATTAGTCACTTGGGGCTATTTTCACCATAGGCTGCTTTGGTCATGTGAATCCAGTGCTGGTGCAACATAAAAGAAACTCCGCAGTATTATGGAACTGTATGTTGAAGATACAGTTGAGCCCAGTGGTCAGCTTGAGATGCTCAGGAATGAGGCTGCTGCCAAAAGAATTGCTGCTGTTCTGGTTGCTGCCTGGGAGCTCTTGCTGCTTCTTTCATTGCCTCAGTCAGTGTGTGGTGTGGTGTTGGTGAGGTCTGCTGGCCTCTAACACTGCAAAAAAGACCAGCTTCAGTCAGCTGGGCCAGCTTCCTGAGCTGCCTGAAAAGCAGTTGGCACTCACGCGCTGAGGAAGCAGGAAGGCATGGATGGTTGAGTGATGTTCTGCAGGCTGAAACTGAGCCTAAAACCGCAGGAGGAGCCTGTTGTCCCAGTCCCATCTTGATGGGCTGTTCCGAAGTCTTGTTTTGCTTGGTTCATTGTGGGTCAAGATGGGTGGCATGTACCTCTTGTGTGTTTGAGAGGATTGTTTGTGAGTTGCAGACTATTATTTTGGAAGTCCCTGCTCACAGGTTTTAACTCACTGCTTTCCTTTTCAAAGACTAGGATAATGGTGTCATATTAGTTTGGTAGCTAGGGTATTGATTGGAAGAAATAATTCTCTTTGTCATTCCTTCTGCAATAGTTTATAGTATTCTGTTCTTCCTGTGACCTTGTCCTTGGGGACAGACTGGTTGTGCTTGGCTGTATTTCAAACTCTTACTCTGGTAATCAAATTCTTGATGTTTTACAGTGTTTGAAAATGGTGGGATGGGAATATGTTCATCTGTAAGTCTTTGTAAGCCAAGAAATTTTAGTAAAATGAAAGAGGCGGATTTTTAGTCTGCCAGCCGTGCAGAATTTTGGTAGCATCTCATCCCAGCTGGATTTGTCACTTAGTTGCTGGTTGTGGTTAAATCAAAGTGTAGAATTTCCGATGTAAAACATTGCCTTGGCAACATATGAAAATAATGCATTTGTTCAGAAAAATGTTAGTGTCACGTTCCAGCATAGACTGGCTTGTTTCAGTCAGTGTTGGTAAGCTTTGGATTGAAACTGTGTTTCTTGTGCACTAACCTAGAATTAGTCTCCTCAAACTGACTTTCAGCACGAATTCTTTACAAAATGAGGAAGCAGATTTGAGTAACGATATATCTTTCTAAATAAATGCATATTGTTTTAAAATAGTCTTTATTGTAAAAGTTGGTTTGCATGTGCAGTGGACTGCTCGGTCTCTAACCAGGCTATGCTGTGCCCCTGCAGGCCTGTGTTTGTCCTGTGTACGTGTCCTGGTGCTTGTGGGACAGCTGTGTTTTGGTGAGGTGGCACTGGCTGTCTGAATGTATGGTAAGAAAGGTTTATAGGTCCTGAAGGAGAGCAGCAGAGATGCTGGAACAGGTCCCATTGGCAGGGTGGGAGCTTTATTCAATTTTGAGGGGTCTTTCGAGAAAGGGGCTAGAAGGACCTGTGGATAATAAAGCTGTTTTATCAGACTGACTAAAGGCACCAAGATCAGTCTATGGAGATGTGGTGAGAACAACCTCCATTGCTCTTTCTGGTGTCTGACTTCTAAAGCAGGGTTTTCTCTTGGAACTCAGAGAGAAGTTTCAATAGCTGGCCCCCAGTCCCACTCAGAGAGGAGTTGGGGAAGCACTAGTGAAAACCTTTCCTGCTGTGGAACATAGGAAGTTTTCTAAATCAAAGAGTCCTTGAGAAGTTGGAATAAGAGGGCTGCAAGAAGGGGTTGTCAAAAAAGGAAGGAAAGCAGCAAGTAGAAGAGAGATGGGGCAGGAGGTATGTGAATCAAACAGGGAGCCAGAGGGATAAAACCTATTGAGCGTGCTGCTTTCCAGAGCAGCCTGGCTATTGGTGGAGGCTGCTCTCCCTTTTGCGACAGTGGGTAGGGGATGTTGCTGAAAATTCCTCTGAGCTACCTTTTTTCCGAGCCATGGCTGCTGGTCTACTTGCTTGGGACAAGCTGAAGTCCTGTCACCGCTTGCTTGAGTGGACTCTGTAAATGAAAAGGGCATTGGGGAGATTGCAACGAAGACCTTGGAAGGAGGTTGTGGTGAACCTTGACAATGGAGTGTTGCATTCTTGGTTTAACTGCCCATAGAAGTCTCCACTTTGTCAGGGACAAGGTGCATGTTAAAGGCAAGGTGAATAGTGCTGTGTCTGTGCCAGTGTTCCCTGATGGAGCTGGGGCTCACTGGGACCTGAAACTCGTGTGGTGCGAGCTGGCCCGGAGGTCCTTCCCTCTGCCGAGCGTGTGTGCCCTGCTGCTGTTTGGGACCGGAGCACGCAGAGCTGCTGGCCACGGGCTAAGGGCGAGTCCTCTGCTGCGGGCGCATCCTCAGGCGGCAGCGAGGGATTCCGGGAATGCCCTCGGCTGGACCTCAGCTCAGCTTGGCCGGGCTGGGCGCGCTGGGGGCTCCGCGCTGGTGCTGATGGAAGCCAGACGCTCTGGCAGCGCTGGCCGGGAGCGGGGATCCAGTCCCTGAGGTAGTGCGTGTTTAGTGTCAGGGGCTGACCGCATCCTGCGCCGAGCCGCGGGCGTGCTGGGATCGGTGTCCGGGAATAGGACGTGCTCCTGGCTCACGCGTGGGCGCGGAGCAGCGGCTGCAGGGCGCCGGCGC
>JAHLSL010000007.1:37739903-37779813 GCA_025920805.1 Petroica traversi | reverse complement strand
GTGCTTTTTTTTTGTTGGTTTTGTTGATGTTTGTTTGAACTGTCTTATTGGGGAGCCGCGGCCCCGCAAGGTGCGGCTCGGCCGCGCTCCCGGCTCAGCAGAGCTGCCCTTCTGCGGCCCTTCCAAAGCAAAGCTGGAGGGCAAAACGTGCGCTTGAGAATCAGCATACTGCGGGGTGCCTCACACTTGTAGGGAGGGTATCTTTGGAAGATAAGTTTAATGGCTTTTCAACAGCTTTAATTTCTGGGCGTTGTTGTTGTTTGTATGAACCATCTATTTGAGTAGATTTTCTCATCATAATTAGGTAACTTTCAAAGATAGTAGAAATCGAAATTCTTCTAGTACTGCTTCTCTACATTTTCAAGGCTTGCCTGTATAGGATCTTGACAACTGAATAAAGGCTCGCCAGCTATGGCATCTTTTATCTGTGCTTGTCTTTGCATCTTTTTACAAAACATTATGTACTAAGTATACTCCTGAAGCCATCTTTGCCTCTGCCAAGCCATGAGAAACTATTTCCAGTAGCTCTGAGTGGGCTCTACTTTTTAACAGAAATAAAGATGTTATTTAGAGTTAGGGATTATGAAAGGTTTAGAGACATTCCTAGGATAGCATAAACATGCTTGTGAGCTTCTTGTGGATCTTGGTGTACGTGCAGTCATGCTTGGACTGGTGAAAGGGGACACCCTGAGGGGTGTTTCACTCTCTCCCCAAAAGAGCTACTTTAGCTCTTGGTTCAAGTAAGACTGTGCAGATTCTTCATACCAAAGTAGCAAGGGAGAAGGAAGGAAGGGTTATATTGATGTTGGTTTGTCCCTTGGATAGCAACAGGCAGCTTAAATGGTCCAGTCCTTGGGAACTTTTTTTGTCCTTGGGAATTGATTATTTGGGTGATCTGAAGTTTTGGATGTTTCCAGTTGTGAGAACAGAAACATAACTACTAGAAGATCCAATATTGTCTCTAAACAAGATGATGCTGGTTCTTCTTAACGTGAACTGCTTTGCTAATTAGCTCAGGTGTCTTCTTATTCTAAACACTTCCATTTTATTATCCATTTTAAATCTTGGAGACTTTCACCTGTAGTGGTCACATTAGTTTCAGTCTGCATTTATCCCAGTCAGGCTGCCCAGATATAATAAGGATTGTGAATGTCCTGCAGTCCCACAGTTGGGCAGCCTCAAGTGAGGAGCACTGGGCTGGGTGAAATGGGAGCAGCTCTTTCAGACTCCTTTGACATTAATATTTCTTAGTTCTGTGTCTAACATGACACATTATGTGGCTGCTGTGCTCTTACTTAGTCTCAGTTAAACCATGAGGAACTGGCTATGGACACTGGTCTGTTCTTCTGGCTTGCCATTGCTCCTGCTGTGCAGGAGTGAAGGAGTGTGTGTTTGTACACTTGTTTGCTGCTGTATATGCATTGAAAGGCTTGAACCTGCATTCTGCAGTTGTTGTCCTCCTGATACCTTCACAAGGCCTTGTAAAATTCCCAGTGTGATGCTTCCCATTCTGCTGTTTAGGGGCGTCAGATATGGAAGTCTCTGTGCTTCAACTTCATTACTTTGGAGCAGGTTACCTGTTTGGGCATGAGTTTTATTGCCACTTCAGCTGTTCTGCAGAATCCTTATTTTCATACCTCTGAGTCCCTAGAGCTAATGCTACCTTCTCGGTGTACAGCTTGTTTTAACGTTGCTTCTAGCCAAAATGAATAAAATATCACCGGGTGTCTTCCTGCTCAATTTCTGTTCTACTTCTGAGCAGTCAGGATCTCTAAGGGAGAGAGAACTTCTGAGTGAAATATCTCCAAGTCTCACCTCTTTGCAGTTGGATTCCTTTTGCTCAGATAGCCTGGAGATCTTACAACTTCTGCTGACATTGGCTTCCCAATGCTTGTGTTGGTGGGGGAGGAAGTGAATGCAGTCTGTGGGTGGTGGGAAGGCAGACCTTTACTGCCTCAAACAAGAAGTTTTGTCAAGCTTTCCTACTTCTGTCTTTCTTGTGTGGTACATGGCATGATGAGAACTCATGAAGAGGGAAGATCTTGGAAATGTCCTTACTCAAAGCAAATGCTTTTGCTGTGCCTAGAGCCATCTTTATACCTGCTCTCCCACAATCTGTTGGTGTGCTGTGGGAGGTGAGGTGTAAAACTTGGGAACATGATACACGTCAAGAAATTTCTCCTGAGCCCTAAGTGCTGGCCATTACTGATAAATGGATGGTCTGAAATGGGAGGTGAGAGCTCTTATATACCCCTGCCTGTGCTAATAAGCAAAGCAGTCAAACTCTGCAGGGCAGCAGGTTGGGCTTACGGATTTATATAACACACACATAATATATTTTGTCCATGACCACGCATGCAAAGCATAAAGGCTTTTATAGAGCTGTTGCATGGTGTCCCCTCCCCTGGGACCCTGGTGGTAAGAACTTTAACAAAAGTAGTTTCTTGGGTAGTTCTGATTTTGGGGTTAACTCTGGGGTTTTTGGAAGGGAGCAGGTGGAATTAGAATTTAAAAGGGGTCACTGCAAAACTTACCAGTAATCTTGACTCTGTTATATGGAGGTCCACATGGCTATTGCAGAACATAAAGGATCCACAGATCTAAATGGCTGGAAAATCCCTATTCTATTTTAAAAACAATTCAAAAAAGCCCTAGCATTTCAGGAACTTTTCTTGTTTTTTAGATTTTTTTAGCTGTTGAAACAGTGACTTAGCAGAAATTACCTTAACAGTTGCCGGTTAGACATAAGAACTTCTAAAAAGATTTCCAAGAATGGAAACAGCTTGGGGAAGGATTAGATGTATTAGCTTTGTGAGTTTTTCAAAGACTTCCCAAAAATTCAGCAAGGAAGTCAAGCTGTTTCATATTTCAATAGAAAACCAAAAGGTCAGAAAATTTCTACAGTGTTGTGTAACTTTCTCATCATATACAGTGCAGGGCAGGTGTGTTTGCTGAGGAATGTATAGATCCAGGTTTTCTCTTCGCATGTAAAATCTGTCTCTTTCTTGGAAGATAAAATTTAAAAAGGGGTGACTTGTGTGGGTTGTAGGCTGGTGCAGAGAATGGGAAGGTGACAGTGCAGGGATATTGGGTATCTTGAAACACGTTTTAGTATGGCTTGGGTTCTTAAATTAAAGGTTCTGGGAGAGCCCTTGCAGCTATTGCATCACTTGCTAAAAATAGCATCTATACTGCATAAGGCAGCCTGTCTGCAGTGTGGATAGTCTTGAGAAATTAGTGCTTCTTGTGAATGATGTTTTGTAATTTTTACTTCTCAGCTAAGCAGGTTTTTAGTCTAAACTGTGATAGGGAATGAAGCAAAAGGTTTTATTTTCTGTCTCTGGGGGTGGAGTGAGTTTCAAAATAGCATTGTCCACAGTTCTGTCTGCAGCATGATTCTAAAAATACATTTTTAAGCTTACTGAAATTACAGTTTAAAGGCACTGATAAATATGTTCTTATATTGTAATTGTCAGGGGAAGGGAAGAAAACGAATTGCTTTGTGCAGCATGGGGTATTCTGTTCTTCTCATCAATCAGTTAAAATTTAGCAGGGTTTTTTTTTTTTTAATGACAGTTACACAATGCAAGTGAAGTATAATGCTAATATGAATTCTTACTAAAAAAAACACCCCATAAACCCCAAATCCCTTCTCTTGAAAATAGAATATATGTTCTACAGTGCTTTTTATCCTTTCTCTTATTTTGAAATCTTAGTCAAGAATCACCAGCAAAGGAGTGTGTTTGTATTCCAGTGGTGTTGCTGAACCAGACAGGTCTGCAGCACAGCATTTTATTTTTAGACTCTAGGTTGCCATTTTTATCCTGTAAAAAATATTCATCAGCGTCTGGGTGACAGGCCATCAATTTTTTAAAATGTGTCAGACCACGTTTTTCCACTTCTATATTTCTCATTTATGTCCTGCTGTATACATTTCTTTTTTGGGGGAGAGGGGGAATGAGGGTACGGATTTTAATTCATGCATTAGATTTTTCAATTCACAGATCTTTAGCGTCACACGATTCATTCATCTTCTGTGCTCGGCTGCTTACGCAGCTTTGCTTATTGTCTGCAGAGGGTGAACTGCTCTGGTGCAAGCAGCAGAGGCATGGGATGGGCAAATTCAGCCTCCTGCCGGACTGGTCACCTCAGTTGCCCTCTCTGTTTGCCCCAAAATACCCCCACGTGGCAGTGCTGTGGAGGAATAGTTTTGTGCGTGGTTTTGGGGTGCTGGTCAGGTATAAAATTACAAACTGGAGAAGCCATTCAAGGTCTCTTCGTAATAAATGTATATGGGCCAGCTGACTTTTAACAATAGAAGATGGGAGATCTCTTCTGGTGTGGAATATTGAGAATTGTTTAATGCCTGGCTGGAGGGGCTCAAAGGCACACAGGTTTGGATGGTGAGGCAGTAACTCACTCAGTGTGGGCACTAAGTCCATGGCATGAGAGCCACATTGCAGTTGTTTTCTAGGGTGCTGGACTTCAGAACCTCCATAGTGCAGCTGTCCTGTTCATGTGTAGAAAACCTGAGGCTTTCTTAAAACATTGCTCTTTGTGTCCTTGAAGAGCCTCTAGGTTGACAGGGAACTGTGGTCATCAAAGCAACTGGTACAGCTGATGGCCCTTCCTTTTTTCCCTGAACCCAAACATGGAAATCTTTCTGTAGCAGTAACAGGAACTTGCTTTTGAGTGGCTCTTCATTGCTTTTGGTGGTGATGGAGAAGAGTTGTTGCTTGTGGGAGGTGGAAGCCAGGAACAAATTGCTGCTGGAGCCGAATTGGCTTGTGACCCAAGGGGGCCTCACCTGTGGAGGTGATGGGTTGGTTTCATAGTGGTCTGGCTGCTTCCTAAGACTTCACCTGAATCGTGTGATCTCAAATGATAGAAGGGAACTGAGTGAAACAAGAGAAAAGGGTGAATATATCTCTATTGGTAGCTGAAGGTCTCAGTCAACTCTGTCCTGATTAGTTTTATTTATATTTTCTAAAGCTTTTGAAGTCTTTGGAGCACTGGTACTCAAGATGGCTTGTTGGAGCAGGGCCAAGCTTAGGTGTTATGATAAGTAGCAGTAGGTATTCCCAAATACAAAGGCAGTAACATTTTTAGGATGATTGGTTACTGTTACTTTTGGAGTTAGAAGTGGAAATACAGTATACTTCAATTACATTTCCACGTGTGCTAAACCTGCTTTAAGGGGGAGAAAATGGATTGGATTTTGATCATATTTGGAGAGACACTGTAGGTTGAGACCCTTCTAAAGAAGGTTCTTGGGTAGAACTGTACACATCTGTGTATGGGAAGATAATACGCTGCACTTGTGGTGTGACTTGCAACTTCCTTCAATGTGTGTAATTAAGAAGTTGCTTATTAAAGATAGACTTCATCAGTCATATCAAAGATACACTTTATTAGTCATATTTCTGTTGCGTGAGATAATATAGCACTATGGTTTTTCTCAGGGTTAAAACTTGTTTTTGCTTCTGCACAGCTAAGTAGCTGTCCCTCCCTAAATATGGAATGTTGAAATTTTTGCATATCAGAATTTGGAAATCCTATGGACGTGGCTTTGTGGAAGCAAGTAAAGTGTTAGGTGATATTCCAGAAGAAATTAAGTAGCCTATGTGTTTGATTTCCTTCATGACTATGATGTGCTTGAAACCACAGTGTAAATAATTGGTTACAGATTGTAGGCTGGACCTAAAATATCATAAAGGGTAATGATATCTGGGTTGAAGGAGTGTGACAGGAAGAAGAGGTGAGGCAGCAGCTCTCTGCTTTCCTTCTCTGGGTCTGTGCTGGACGAATGTATGACTCCAAGGGGTTCCTTAGTTTTTCAGGAGTCCAGAAGGCCCCATATGGAGGCTCCCAGTGGTTCTGGATGAGCTACTTAGTTCTGGATCGGCTTCTCAGCTGAAAGTTGGCAGGCGGTGTTGTGAGAATGTATTACTGAGAGTCTCCATAGCACCCTTTTTTCACTTGAGACCCCCTACTTGTCCTTCCTAAAAAGTGATGTATGCTGGGCACAATGATCCATGTTGCAGAATTAGATCCTGCAAATGTTTATTATCTTTGGCACAAAGCAAAATGCTGGTAAGAATGGGGAAGGAATGTCCAAGCAGTTTTGTGGCTTGGGATTCACTGGATCTGGAAGTTAAGAAGAAAAATCAGTCTCTACAGTGTCAGTTTTCTTAGTCTCTGTGCTTCCCAGTTTGTCTATTTTGGTATATTGTTGATGCAGTGAAATTCTACTCTGTAACTTGCATTTGAAATAAAGATTTTAATTCTGGGAGTAGGGAAGGAACATGGTTTTTCTAATATGTGGAATAGAGTTAGTTTGGTATTTTAAATGTGCTTAATCTTTTAAATTAAATTTGCCATCTGTGAACTTGTAGTCCAAGAGGATTCTGATAGAGTCTGCCATCAAAGGGTTTCCTAAATGTCTAATCTTATAAATTTTGTTACATCCACTAAATTTACCTGCTTAGTAATGTATAAAATAACTTGAAAATCCAGAACATTAACTTAAAGGACAGAGAGACAGTTAAGCAAAGTGACCAGTGCCATTGCTTGTCATGATCAAGAGGTAGTGGAGAAAGCATCAAATCCCAGAACAGGAGATGAGTTTCAAAAAGAATAGAAGATGACACTGTCTTATGTAGGATGTAGTTCAGCTGAATGGCTTCTTGTTACAGTCTGTATCACATGCTAAAGGTTTACATGGATTAAAAAAAAAGTTACTCTAAAATACCTTAGAGCTTTGTCTCATGTGAATTTGTCCAAAATCACCAGCTGGAAGTCCACTGAATTGCAGAGCTGCAAGCTGGAGACAGGAAGAGCATCCTGGAGAGGATACATGACTTGTCAAAATCTGCTTTCAGTACCTCTTGCTACCAGAGACCAAGTTGGGTTGGCTGGATCTCTGTTCTGAGCTGGAAGATCCATTCTTGTGATAAAATGGTTATACTTTGGGAGAGCTTGTCTTCACTATGTTGGTTTTTGTTTCCCCCCATCACTTCCAGCACAAATAGTTGGCTGTGTACAAAGGCAAAAGAACAGGTGAATGCTAACATAGGGTTTTTTTCCTAATGACTTGAGACGTTGGATGTGCCATGCTCATACAGAATGATGCATTATGCTTGAAATACACCCAAACTTTCATTTAAAAATTTCTTCAAGACTGTGTTTTGTATAACTCAAAATAGTTCAGGTCATAGTCGTGAAGCTGTGAAAGGTCAAACAGTGTTTCAAAGGTACAGAGAAAAGGTTGTATTTAGCACTGCACCAATTTAATGCCCACAGTCTGATCTTTAAAAAGCCATCACAAGGTGCTGTTGGTTTTTTCATGCCCTAAAGGGAGACTGGTGTCCTCACTGTGAATAGGGAGTGCTTGAATAAGGTGATTGGGGTTATTGCCAGCAGGATAAGGGGTTCAAGAGGGAACCCCTTCCTGGGTTTAATGCTTTATGGAAGCACAGTCTCTGCTCTGTTAGGACAATTGTGCGTTTGACTCTCATATCACTTTTGTTTCGTATCTCTAGCTTCACCTAGCCTCTTTCTCACGAACAGACACCCTCAGGAAGTCAAATTGTGTGTTGAGATGCTGGGGGAGGAAGGATAATTTCTGTGATGCCCTCTGACAACCTGAGGAAGTGTAGAACCATGCAGCTGACAGAGCGTATTGAAAACAATAAACAAATTACAGTCAGGCTTATTTTGTTTCCCATTTTCTGTCTGATCCATTAAATGGATAGTAATGAACAGATGCTTGTTGCAAGTTTGAAGCTCTATTTCCAGAGTTAGCTCTGGCTTAACCATCATCTCAGTGCTCCTCCAGCAGGTCAGGTTCCTTACCCTTATTCTGCTCTTCAGAGTCAGAATTTTTTTTTTTTTTCCTGCTTTGAGATGTAGTGATTTCCAGTTGGTCACAAACAACCAACTTACCTTGTCTTCCCAGTGTTAGCCTAAACTTTTCTGGTGATTACCATACGGGAGCTTATGAAGAGCAAACAAAACCCTTTTAAACTCCTCTCCCAGAACAGCTAACTCTTAGTCATCTTAGCACCCCTTTTTAACAAATTCTTTTTTGTGGCTGTTCCCATTTCAATTACTTAATGTATTATTGTTTCCTATTACTGTAGGAAGCACCTCAGTAGTTACATAAATAGTCTTTATAGCTGCATCAGAAGGACAATTTACAGACAATTTTATATGCTAACACTGATAGACCTTATATCAGATAGAAAGACCAGACACCTTTTTTCCATTCTTTACAATGGTCACCTCACCTCTAAACAAAGTTGGTCTCAAGTGCCTATCTTGACATCTGATATTTCTGTGTCACTGTGTAATACCTGACAATATTACATTTTATCTTTTATTCCTGTGATCTGCAGACCCATGTAATTCTTTGCAGTGGGACACTGTGGTCCTTTTCAGGAGCTAGGTTGTCTGTGAAGTCTATAAAGCATTTCCATCCTTGTGTGGTGGTCACTAGTAACAGTGCTGAACAGGATTTGTGCTGAGATCAGTCCCTGAGGAGTGTAACTAGTCATTTGCTTTTATCCCGATGAAGTTCTGGTTTCGGTCTGAACCATTGTAGCTACCTCCCCTGGCAGCCCCTGATGATATTCTGAGATTCTTATGTTTCGTCATACAAAATTATTTTTTTTACCTTATAGGTCTGGAGCACTATTCTTGTCTAAACTGATCATATCTTTTGTAAGCTTGATACAGTTTGCCTTTTGATTAAAAATGGATCTAGTGCTGCATTTTATACCAATCTCCACTTTTTCTATGCTCACAATTATTCTGACACTTTGCATAGCTTTGACTTGAAATTAAAATGCCCATAGCTTGCCAAGATCACTTGTTATCCTCTTCTACTTGCAAGTGTTGGTTCTTTGTTGCCACGTCGCTAACTGAAATTTATTTTTCTGCCTGCGACAAATACTTAGTGAAAGACAAAAAAAAATTCTCCAATTTCTTTTAGTGGCTTCTGATGCAGAATCTGCTTTCAGCATTGCAAGCTCTAAAGCCAGAGGCCTTTCTTCTGGCTGCTCAGTTCCTTCTCAGAAAAGTGACTTGTCTGTGCATGTTTCCAGTGGCAAACACACTGAGAGCCTTTGCATGGTGCCAGTCCTGAGCTATTTGATCTTTAAAATGTTCGTGTTGTATTCACCCCCTCCTAGAGGCAGAAGAACCAGAAATGGTAATTTGGATGACCTCTATGCATGTGTTTTTTTGGCCTGGTCGTGCTTGCCGTGACAGTCAGCATCTGTCACGTATTTCACAACGATGAACAAACGAGAGGTTGTTTTTGCTGAATATTAATGCTCTGCAGTAACTCTTACTGTAGTGTCTTACTGAGCACAAGGCAGCTGTAGCCTTTGCGAATGCTTAACTTGAACTGGCTTGAGCAGGTGGTCTGAACAACTTCCTTGCTACTGCAGAAAGTTTAATTCAGGGCAGTCTTTGGTTTCACCTGACATTTTCTTGATCAAAAGCTTTGAAAGCAGTAAAAGATGGGGTGGCAGCTTCTGAACAGGGTGGCAGAATTCCCCCTCTCCTCCCAGACTCCCATGTCCATAATGCAGCAGCCTTTGACTTGAAGGAAAAGACCTCACAACAAAGGCTGGAGTTTAAGTCCATAAAAGACCACCAAGCTGATATGAGAGAGCTCCCATACAGGCAAATGGAACTGGAATTGCTTAAGCATTGAGTGTGACTTCCATGAATTCTTCAGAAAGCTTTACTTGTTGAGATTTCTAGATTGCTTCTAGTTCTCAAATCTAAAGAATCTTCAGAGTGCACTGCCCAAAACCCTTTCTTGCTGTAGTTCTGGGTGAAATGGGAACTTGCCAGTGCTGTGATATTTATAGAATATTTTTCTACCCACAATGCTAGCTCCTAGACACAAGCTGTTACCAAGTAAGTGTTTGGTTTTGGGAATTGAACCTTTTTCTATAGCCTGTCTTTTCAAAGCCTGACCATTAGGTGTTAGCTCCTCTGTGCAGAAAAAAACCTTTATGTGGAAAAAAAAAAATACAGAACTTCTAGGATTCCAGCTCAGGTACAGATCTTTCTGATGAGGCTTCCTATTTCAGCAGTTAAATTGAGAATAGATGTGAAGTTTGTCTTATTTTTTTGCACAGAGTTTTCTGTTTTTATTTAATAAAAATGCGGGGAGTTGGTGCTGTCTTATCAACTTGCAGCCGGCATGCTTATCTTCTTTGTTCTTTGTTAAATATGAGCTGGCATGTGTTAGACTGCGTTAGCGTTCACTCTTTGGGACTTCAGTGGTTTCTAAATTTGGCATTGCTAAGCCGGTGCCCTGTTTGCTTGAATCAATTGGGGCTGCTATTTTTAGCAACAAAAGGGAATTGAAATAGCAATTTTCTTTCCATGTAATGGATCCCCAAGAGGAATACTGATGCAAGCTCTCTGTCATCCTGTATTCTCCCCCTCCCCAAAAGCACTCAGACGAAAGGCAGCTGTCATGGTTTGCGGCTGTATTAATCTTTAATCAATCGAGTGTTTTCTGCATTCAGGTGTTCAGGGAAAAAAGGGTCACGACTAAGATCTGCCTGGAATAACTAAGCACTCATGCATGGTCTGTGCAGTCAGAATTTGTGGATAACGGCAGGGATAGACAGAGCAGCTAAAAATAGTATATGCTTCCAGTGTTTCTCCAGTCTATTTTTGATGCTTGATTTTGATAAGGTTGATTGGAGTCTTACTAAAAATAGCCGTTCCTAGCAAGCTGAGGACAAAAAGTAGAATATTTTTAACCAGCACAGACTAAAGTACTTTTGTTGGCTGGAGATAATCTAGAAGCTTGGTATTGGTCAAATGCCAGTGATTTATATAAATCTGTAATAAATGAAGCACTGCTTGATGCCAAGCAGGGATAGTCTTTTCTCCCCTTGCCAGCTTTTGTTTTCCCCAGGAGCTGTCATATTCTTAATATAGCCTCTGTGTTTCGTAGCAGAAGAATCTCGACTCTTCAGTTATTTATGGCTGTACTTTAAACCTATGCTAAGGTTAGCTGTGCTGTGAAGTTTCTCTCAACTGTGTTGCTTTAGCAAGACACAGAGGGTCCTGGTTGATGTGGATTTGTGCTGCAGCTGGGTTCTGTGCTGTGACAGACCCTCACTCCTATCTGGGTTCAGTCTTGCAGGACAGGGATGGCTCTTCTGTGTGAATGGAAGATGTTGCAGACATAGCTCTGCAGTGGCCATTTTGACAACAAATTTGAACACTTCTCAGGGGATCAGAGATGTAGCTAAGCTACCTTCCATGAAATCTGTTAGTTGGCTTAGTTTTTTGACAGGAAGATTGTAGGTATTCCCAAATTTCCGGACCCACATCTGTCTGGGAAGAATAACATTGCTAGTGGCCTGAGTTCTCCCTCCTAGGTAATGACATGGATGAGTGCATCTGAAAGATTGCCCTAAAACTCAGGCTTTTTTGAATGAAAACAGGAAAATGGCTGAACCAAAATGAATTTGTATTTTGAAGAGACTAGTAGAGAACATGCATAATAGTTGCTAGCTTCATTGTGCATGTAGTCAAAGCACTGCAAGGAGTATGCCTGGTGCTGTTTGCTAGAGGCAATAGGGATAAAAGTATTCTGTTCTTTATCTCCATGAGGCATCTCAAAAGTTCATTTTGCTGTGGAAAATGTGTGTTTGAATCTGAAGGCAGGCTTGATCTCTTTAAGCTTTTTTTTACTGTGGTCTAACCTTGAGTTGGGGAGTCACGAATCTATAATCTTGTTTCAGCGTGATTGCTCTGCAGAACTGCAGTAGAATTTTCTATGCTTGCTGTTGCTCCCTCTCCCTGTGTCAACACTGGTCCTTGCTCCCGTCGTGAGACGAGATGATTTCTATTTCTACATGCCTGCCTCATGCTTTACTGCACCACTCTTTGCTTTTGTTTTAAGGTGTCCTGGCTGCATGAGAAGCAGGTGAAAATGTTCCCCCTGGGCCTTCAATACTCATTTCAGTCACAAAACAGACATCCCATGGCTGCTGGGTTCTGCTTTTGCCTGGCTCTGGAATGGTAGTCCCTTTTTTATGAGCAAGGAATATACCTGTGTTATACCTCTTAGGAGATGGTGGATGGTTTTTGGTGATCTCTTATTTGGCAACACAGTGGCTGTTACGTCTTATAAGCAGAAAGAACATGTGAGTTCCCCACCGTGTTGGTGGCACTTTATCTCTTGTATTTAGCCATGGGCTGTGGGATTTCTGAAGGATGCACGTGCTATTGGAAGCATTTGGATATTTACCCCTATGTAAAGCGTCTGGAGAAGTGTCTACATTTTTGTCCCTTCAAGTACCACTGGCCATTTTAATCTAGACTAAAGTCACTGTCTGGTTTCATGTGTTCCACAGGCTTGGTCTATGGCTTTTTTAATAACAGGAAAGCTGCTCCCTTTTAGTGCAAGATGACACATCTCACTGACTGGTGAGGTTTTCTAACTTTGTCAGGGGTTACCCTGAGTTTTGTACTGGCCAGGAAATGTTGCCCATGCTTACGAGCATTGTCATACCTGTTGTATATGTGACAAAAGCTGTGAAGTTGGCTAGCTGGTATTAAGGTGTAGAGAATTAGTGAATTGTCTGTCAATAACTATTCTGGTGGTAGAGGCTACTCTGACTCTGTGATGGGTGCCTGTGTAGCTGTATCTTAAATTAAAGAGATCACTGCAAGGGGTCAAAAAGTGTGTGTGTGTGAGGGGTGATTTCTTTCTTCTCTCTCCACAACCCCATAGGAAGCAAAATTCTGGCACAGCTATTAGGACAAAGATGCTATACTGTCCTGAGGTGAAGATTTTGGAGATTTAGGGACATGATTACATGATGCATTAAGGATAACACTATAATAAAAAATTTAACTACTGATTTGCTATCTTGTGCCAATGACTTGTATATATACAATGGTAATTGAAATATCTACAGCCTGCATATGGCATAACCTCCTCCAGCAGTGTGAGCAGATGATGCCCCATACTGCTTTCATTGTTTGGAGACTTTGATACTGTATTGGCAGTTTCTTTTTGTGCCATGTCACTGCATCCAAAGCATGGGTGTGTTCACAGTCCTTTATACTAAAGTAGTATACACTAGTGGCTAGCATGAATACTGATTTTAGTTTTATCAGCTTTCTGACTTCTTGTCTACCACTTCGAATAGTATAAAGTCTGTTGGAATATAAGACTATTGATGTAAAAGTGAAATGAAAGCCAGAACTAGAGGGTGAGACCATACATACATACATCTGTCACCCATTATAACAATGATTATACCAGTGTTACCCAAGATGTAATTTCCTAGAAGAGCAGGAGATGTTCTTTTCAGTGTGCTGGACTCACAAGGGCCAGGCTTTGTGGACTCTGACTCAGAACAGGAATTTTTAGATGAGCTTTTTTGGAACTTAAAGAAGATGATGTATATGTCAGCTCTCTAGTTATGCATATACTAGTTTCAAAAAAAGGTTCTTGAGATGGGAATCTATTCCAGGTTAGGACTAATTATTTTGCAAAATACCATGTCTCCAAAGCTGCTGAAGACTGACCAGTGGGAACTTCCCATGGTGGAACATCTCCAGCCTGATGCAAGTGCATGCATTGATTTATTAAGAGTGAGCTGTTCTCAGAGTATGTTGTGTTACTGGATACCTTCCCTTATCTTTTGTCCCCTGACTTTTGGGGCTGTAGGGGAAAAGGCAAAGATGGGTGTTGACTTCTTTGTCTAAAATTAGCCAATGCTGCAATACAAGCTTCCATTCAGTCAAACATTTACTTGGTGGGTTCACACACAAGTTGCCTGGGCACTCTTCTTGCTCCTCTTCTGGAGACGGCAGATGGCTGAAGTGGGAAGCTACTACAGTTAGTCTGACTACTGAGTAAATATGTGTAATCACACTTAGGTGCTGGTGTAGCTTTCTTTTATAGACAATAACTTATTTCTATCCTACTTGCTTTGCCTTCTTTAAGCTCTGCCAACTGCAGTCAGTTTGTAACTTTTGTTGGAAGGCAGTCTGTAGAAGAAACAGAATTCAAAAGCTTAATCCACACTTGGAGTCAAACTACCTTAGGCATATCAAGTTGATAGTAGAAATTTAGTTAAACTGACATAACTTTGGAGTGGTTGAAACAGCAACATTTGGCACTGTATGGAAGCTAGAGATGAATGTAATCAATATGGAAATGATAAGTGACTTGCTAATGTACAAGCTTTAGGTACTGTGGCAGCATTCAGTGATGTTGGTCTATCAGTTGCCTTTACCCCTCCTATTCTACCTGCTTTTATGATGTAGGATATTTACCTGCAGCAGAAGCAAAACAGGGATGTGTATTAACCGGGCGTCTGTTTCTGTAGGTGATGGCTCAAGCACTACTTTTTTCCTGATGGGATTTTGTAATTTTTATGTACATCAGATTTGTTTAAATTTCTCACGTTCTCTTCAGGAGGGTGCTTTAGCTTCTGGACTATAGGGTATTTTAATTTGAGCTAAGGCCTATAAAGGGAAAAATCCCATCCTGTTACTCACACTTCAGTTAGAAATCCCTGATCTTCAGCTTATGTCTCGTGCTCCAGCTGATTCCATTACTGTTACCTAAGCAATGGATTCAATAAATGAGTAAATATCCTTGACTGAAGTTAGTTGTTCCTTACTAGGCCTTGAAAGGGCTGCAGGTGCTTTTTGGAGTCCCTGCCACATGGAGGATGCACTTCTGGTTGTAGCTGCTAGAAATGGAATAACTTGCAGTGTCAGAAATCAGTATTTTAGAATGATGAGCTTGTTTCCTGGGAATAAAACCATTAAGTCCATAAATTCTGGGTTGGAAGGAGGAGAAACAATCTAAGTGTTACAGGGAATGGCTCTTCTTTAGGTGCTTCACTAACTATAGAGGAAGAAACAACCCCTTTCACTGAGTCACTGAAGTTGAATGTTTTCCACATTGGGACAGCTTAGAACTTGTTGGTGTTGTGGTCCTTATGGGGAGGGGTCCTGGTACTGTTTTCACTGTACTTCTCTTTGCTTCGTTGTTTTGCTGAAGCAGCAGCAACTTGTGTGATAATACATAATGTTAATCCCAGGTCAGCAAGGCTAAAACTGAAGCTGGTTAGTCCTTGAACTAAAGCAATGACACTGTCCTGCAGGACTCTGGTGTGTCTGGCTGAATGGGTAACAATATTGGTACAAGCTTGGTTGCAGGAAATGGGCTCCTGGGTATGTATTCTTGATTTTTTTTCCCTAAGGTATGATTTTTATTGGTCATTTGCACCCTTGCTTCACCTTTCATTACATGGTTTCTGTACCGAAACCATCACTCATACTTCCCTAATGGTGGCTGGATAGGAAGTGGCAAAAGTGGGATACAGACCTTTGGTTTTCTCAATAAAATTCCTGGCACTGACAGTGCAGCAGGCAGAGCTCTGTTTAGTAGCCAAAGCATCCTATGTGTGCAGAATGCATATCCTTATCATGCTGCAGTTATGGCATCTTGCAAGTAAACCCTGAAACCAGGGAGGGGATAAACATATATGCATATACCTTCATCTGGGGTCATCTGTGAATATCGCTTAAATCAGGGACATGACTGGCTCTTTCCTTATAGCCTGTTATTGAATTGTAGCCTGAGCATTCAAGCTCAAATAGGTCCTTTGCTGACAGTTTTGTCTTTTGTTACTGCATCCACTTATTTACAGATAGCAGACACAGAGACTGAAGGGGTTACAGCATTTCCTAGCTGTTATTACTCCAACAGAAAAATTCTGGCTGCAGTTTGCATGCCAACTGTTAGAGGGGATCTGCAAGCAGTAACTAATCAAATCATCTGCAAACACATCTCCTTCCGGTGCCCCAAAGGGAAGTTAGTGCTGAATCCCAATGCCAGGCAACACCTCTCTCTGCTGTGAGTTTCATTCAGGTGGAGGTTGAACCTGAGAGTAAAACCAACACTCCCAGTTCACTGTTCTGAAACATTAAACAAGTCCAGTTATTTGGCCGTGGCTACATTCAGTGATAAGTATTGAAGCACAAATCAAGCTGTTCTGACCTGATAAAAGGACAGACAGTAAAAATCAAGTATATTATGTGGCTACTTGGAGTGTGAGAGCAGACAGGTAAATGAGGTTAGACAGGAGAGCTAAAAATATAAGGATGTTGAGATGTAGACATTGGGTTTGGTGAGAAGAAAAAGCTGAGAGAGAAAAGAAGTGGTGCTGAATGTACTTGCGCAAAAAGTGGTTGGAAAAGCAGTTTCTGTATTGAGGAATTGCTATTTACTGAGATGATCAGCTACTAGTGTGGCGAGAGCCCTGGAATAATCTGTCAAACTAATGGCATGTTGAGTCACTCACAGCTTCTCAGCTTGTGGAAAAGAATCCTAGAAAGACTTGAAGCTTGACACAGATCCAGTCACCCACAGGTGAGAAAGTTTAAGCTGTAGAAGCCCAGATTGCCAGTGATGCCTGGATCAGTCACTCATACTTGTTGCTGGTGAGCACAATGGTCACGAAGATCTGAAATCTGCTGGGGGAACATTACCAGAGAGCTGCTGCTCATGTCCTAAAATCTTGTTTCTTGTATGCTTACAGGATTGGAGATAACTTTTATTTTACTGTATACTTAAAACTAAGTTGACAGCTGGTTTAATAGTCATAAATCAGGTTTTTTAGTTAAATGACTTGGAAATCTCTCTTAGTCCACAAAGCTTCTGAAGAAGCGTATTAGGACAGAGGACTGGTGTGAGAAGGGGTGCTGAACCTGATTCTTGAAACATGTTAGGCTCCTAACTCCATCTCCTTTTCTCCTTTCTTACCTATGGAAAGGTTTTAGTGTGAGTTTAAGTGATCTCTTATAAGTTGTACACCTATTCCAGAGACTTTGGTGTGTTTCTCTCTGGAATGAGTGCTTTAATAACCTACAAATAAATATACCTATTGCAGTTACTTCTGTGAAGCAACTAATGTAGATTTGTCTTTTTTTTTTGTTGCAGTGGTCACAGGAGCTACTGATGGGATTGGAAAAGCCTATGCAGAAGAGGTAAGAATTCTTACCTCTTGGAAGTCTATCTTGATTCTTGGCAATATGTCAAACTGTCTCAACTCTGTCAAGGTGCATGTCATATCTCCTCACCTTATCTTAGCATAGATATCTATTTCCTACCTTGCCTCCCTCTGGCAACCAGCCAAAAGTTGTATCTCTTTTCATTAGTTTCTTTTATTTGTGAATTCTATTTTCAGCTTTTACCTTGTCCTTCAGTTTTTATTTTTAATTTTTTTCGTTTTTAGAAGAATTTTTACTTTCTCAGCCCTTGGTATTTCCTTTTGGTACTTCCAGGCACTGACTAAATGGCATTTATAGCTGCCAGCAGAATGTTCCAATTATTTCCTCTAGTTCTTGAAGTCTCTAAAGCTGAGTTTTACCTTTATCTCTTTTACTGTACTTTCACTTTTGATGGATATGTGGGCACCAAATATATTTCATATACTGGAATGTATTGCTTAAGACAGAAAGTGCCTGTTAGTATAAGGTAATTTAGCCTATAAGCCCAGAGAACATAATGACAAATAGTGCTGAATACAACAATTTATTGCAAAAATAACTTCAAACTCAGCATTAGTATCAAACTGAGCCTGTCTGTGCTCATTTTCGTGTTCTCTGAAACACCCGCATGCTTTTGTGTGAGATCAGCTGTGAGAGATTCCCTTTTTCTTGGTATTTTTTTTTCTTTTTTTTTTTTTTTTTGGTTTTGCAAAGCCCACAGGGAAAACGGCATTCCTGTTCTTGGGTAGTCCTTGTCCCTCGGATTTCCTGTCATCCTGATGTGCCTTGCCCTGCTACCTGCACCCCCAGCCCCCAAATTCCTTTCTAGTTTGCAGGAACTAGTACCTCATAGTCCTGGTTCAAGAAAGGGGAGTTGGCTGCAAAAGGAATTAAGTCTGGTGCCAACAGCCCCTGATCCTGGCATATTGCTCACAGCTCAGACGTGCCAGGTATCCCAGTTACTTGGCACCCAAGCAAATGATGCAACACTTAATTCTAACTGTCCAGAGCAAGTGGAAGATGGTCACTGTGCCCACAGCAGAGTGTTATAAGGAGGAGGTCCTCCAGTGTGGGAGACACACCCTGAACATCATGGGAGATTCATTTCAGATGTATATGTTAAGATACTGGGTGAATAAAGCTACAGCTTGCTTTATGTCCTGCAATGTCTCTAAGAGCTAGCCTGCTTTTGAGCATGAATATCTGCTGCTGTCTGACTCCTGCATTCAAACCCCCATTAGGAAAGCCATCAGGAGTATGATGTACTGTTGGAAAACCATGTCTATTATAACTGCCTTGCAGTGGTTGCTGTAGGCACAGAGCACCCCAAAAGCACTCTAAAGGGTACAGATACTCATTCTTGGGCTATAGAATAAAACACATTGTTCGTGAGTTGTATTTATTATTGTTGCGTATGCATTTATTTGGAATGAACAAATCCATCCTTTGACAGCTAAATTTATTTGAGATAAATGAAGAATACTTGATAAAGTCAAGTGTGTATGTAGGGTGAAATGTGGAATACCTGAAAAGAGTCCCAATCTTTAAATTAACTTTAGAGATATTTTCAGAAGGCTGCCAGTAGAGGTTTGATTTTCTACTAAAAATTCCCCTCTGGCTACTATAAATTCCACTGGCATATGGCTGCTTGGGCCCTGATGGCTGTGATTATAGTCATGCAGACAACTTCCTTTTCCTTGGAAGAATTTGTGAGAATTGAAACTGTGTGTTGACAATTGCCTCTTTGAAAGTTTGATATGGTCTCGCTGGAAAGTGATGGAAGAGCTTTAGGAGTGTGTGGATTCTTGGGTTATACTCTGCTCTGTAGATTATTTTCCTTTTCCAAGCAAAGAACTATTTTTGCATTTTCACTCCTGCAGTATTAAGACCTTTAATCTTTGACCAGCACTGACATCCTTATTATTGCTAGATCACCCCTTTGTGAAAGGTTTCATGTTTTGAGGATATGGTCAGGATGTGTTTGTTGCCCCTCTATCATTATCTTCTGTTTGTTTTTGAAAATCATTAGTATAAATTAAATCTTAACCGTGTTTGTGTGCTAGCGATAAACTAGAGGTTGTGATCCCATTGCATACTCTGCAATACTCTACTATGCACATCTGTTCAACATTTTTAGAATCTCTTGCTATGTCTGCTCTAACAAGAGCTTTAACCTTGCTTTGATTGGCTGTTGATGTCACTGTTTTCCATCCTGGAGAGAAAGGGTTTAAACAGCAGCTGTGTTTTGCTACCAAAGTGGAAAATGTGGTAGTCACTAACATGGCATTTAAGGAAATGAAACACCTCCATTCATCAGCTCCATTGGAATGGTGACCTTTGCTTGCATCAATCCTTAGGCTACAAGGGTATCTTTCCGACATATGCTACTCTGGGTTAGTTTTTATGTTAAGTTTTAATGCCTTGTCATTCAGCTGTTTCAGGACCCTAAAGATATTGGCCAAAGGGACAAGAACAATAACAGGTTATCTACAAAACAAGTGGGTCTTCCTGATTCGTATGTGAAAATGTCATTAGTAACTGGGATCTTGGGGATTATTGTCTCTTTGGAAGAGTGTGGTTCCTTTCAACCAACTCTGTCTCTACTAGTCAAGGCAGAGTGCTCAACAGAAACTAGTCTAGTTGCATCAAGCACCTTAATTGAACTTGCTCTCAAGTACTGTATCTTTTTCAAGTTTGATTACTTCTCTTAGTGATACTTGTTCCTAGTGAGAACATAGCAGAGGTTTCTCTCAAGCTTTCCCTTGTGGTGGAAATTCTCTAAGTGTTGTGAGGTTCCACTGACTGGATGGATTGGCATCACTTTACTTCCTTGGCTTTTGAGACAAGTACAGCTGAATACTTTTCCATTAAGCCCAGGTACCTACTGAAGCAGTCTGAGAGCCCAAAGGTCATGACTGCTGAAAGAGACCAAACTGTTCTGTCAGCAGTCTGGAGCTTTGTATCCATGAGGAAGATCTCTGGGGCTTTTCTTGTCTCATGGCACCACAGTTATTTTGGATTCTGAGTAGATTACTTTCCGATTGTCCTGACAGGGTAGGTAATCAAGGCCTTTGCTGCTTTGATCCTGTGGAATGAGAGTGCTATTCCCTTTTTCCTGTTGCCTTCCAAGCCTGTTGTGGGGTTCATGTAAAGTGTGTTCTGGTGAGCCAGGTGCTTATGCAGGTGGATGGATATGTTCATCCTCTTTAGACAGTAATCCTTGTAACACACGTCATTTCCTCGAGCAGAAGGCTTAAGCTGCCTGTAAGCCTGAACCTGGCAGCTGTGCTGGTGATTCCTATGGTGTCTTTGGTTTCACCCCACCTTACTCTATGCTCATGAGATCTAGTATGAGATTTCTACTGCTTCAAGATCACACATGGGAGTAAAGTAGGGAGTTCACTGATTGACTCTGCCATACCTCTCTCTGACAGAATCACTACTGCTTTGCACACTCCTCCTAGAAAAGCAGGTGGCTGTAGGCCACTTCAGGTTGCTGCTGTGGTGTTTTTCGGTCTGTGTGTTTTGTTGGTTGGGATTTTTCTTTTGTTGTGGTTTTTTTTTTTGAAATTTCATTGAAGATCCATTCTCATCAGCCTCTGAAGGCAGTGAAGGAGTTTTATTGGAGCAATGACAACATATGTGTATTTTATGTGTAGGTCTTCAGTGTCTGAAAGGCACAGTCACTTTAAAATGAAAACTATGTTTATGAATACTATAACTAGAAACAACGTATCTAACCACAGTTCAGAGTTATTCAGATATGTAGCTGTCTCCCTGCAAATATTTTTTCACTTGAGTTGCTAGATCCCATTTTAAACTTGAGGTGGTGGGTCTGATATAATGACCGCAGTATGCTCTGGCCACAGCTTAAGTTGCACAGATAGCTTCCCTTAAAGAGTTTCAGATGTAAATTAACCTTAATACTTATGAGGAGTACAAAGTAAGAGTGGAGCCTTACTAAAGGGAGGAAGTATTGGGTTGCAACACAGGTGTTCAAGTGACCATGGATATCTTAACTTGGCATGTTAATCTTCATTATGGTTAATAATGTATTTGTTCTGATGTGCAGAGGTAGTATAAAAATTTTTTAAAATACCTACTGTTTGTTTTATAAGTGTGCCTATCCACCTGTATTAGATGACTGAGAAGATAATAAATGTGATGTGAAGGGAATTAAGTAAGATATAACATGGAAGTATTTTTGTATTTGTTGGTCATATATTGTTGTGATGTTTGATGAATTTTGCAATTCCTTTGATTAGGATACTAACTTGAAGTGACTTATGACTATTCTAATGTCTCCTGTTTTGTTTTCTTGCAGTTGGCAAAACGTGGAATGAAGGTGGTTCTAATCAGCAGGTCAAAAGAAAGACTGGACCAGGTTTCTGCTGAAATAAGTGAGTGAAAACTTCTTCCCTAAACTTCACTGGCATGCTTATAAATAAATGCAATTGCACATGAATTTCATACATGCTAATATATACAGCTCTGATTTTGAAAAAGGTTTGCTCTTGTGCACAGTGCAAATGTTACAGATATAAGTGGTAAAGGCCTTGCAGATCAGTTTTACAGCTGTTCATATTTAACTTCTGAGAACAATAGGATTTAATTCTGGAATAAGTACTCCTAAAACTGTTAGTCTTCCATAAGAACAGCTTATCAGGCCAGACTGAAATACCACCTATTCATGTAGTAGTAGCTGTCTAAAATCATAAGGCAAGAAACATGCAGTCATTTCTCCATCTGAATATTCCCTCAGTTTGAAGCCACTTTGATTTCATGGGCACCAGCCATAAGGGTGGTTTTTTTGCAACTAGAAGTTGTTGAAAGCATTTTCCTTATGTTACTTGTTGTCTTACCAAGTATACAAATTTATTGTGGGTAGCTTGCCCCTCCTCTGTCTTTGTTTTGTTTGAATAAACTCCTCAAAGATTAGATTAGAGTCCTGTAAGCCCTTTTGAGGTGATGAGTGTTCATAGTCATAAGAATATATGGAATGAGTTAATGTGTTTAAGAACCTGTATTAGGGATTGTTTCTTCAGTAAGTGTGCAGTAAATGGCTGTAATGGAAAAATAAGGAAGTAACTTTAGTATTTCAATCACAAATGGGTATTTGTAGAGGATCAGTTAGGAAAAAGCTTCCTCAAGTCTCATGCTGACAAATGATTTTCCAATCACAGTAAAGTATAATCTAACCCACAAGAATTCCTCTTCTAATCTACTTCTCTTTTATTAAGGCATATTTCGTGCAAGGTTATTAGTTTGTGCAGAGTATGTCAAGATAAAGTGAGAAATGTAACCATGTGAAAAGGTTTTGATAAGCAGAAGTAGAGTTGTGTACTATAAAGCAGGTTTCTCAGCATAAATATGTTGGGTAAAGAAACCTTTAAGATGATGCTTCTGTGTTACCCTTGCATAGGCTTTCTAAAATGGTTTGTGTACATAATGCAGATAATGGTAAGAGCTGCTCTCTTTCCAAGATCATAAATGTGTAATTTTGGCTTAAGTTTATAAAGAATTTCTGTGAATTTGTTAGTGGCACTGCTTTACTGTAAAGCATAATCCCCTAAGTCAAGTGTCAACACACTGTCCTGTGCTGAGTTGTAAGGGACTGCTGAGTGAAAGTAAGGATGACTGAAAAACTCAAGGACTTCAACTTGCTAAACAGTAGCTGTTGTATTAGATCCGGGAAAGTCAGGGCATACAGTTCTGTTGAGTCCTACAGTCACTGTTTCTCATTTTTAATGTCCAATGTAAGATGGCATATGAAACTTTTCTAGACAGAAAATTCTTCCTTTCTATGTGCTTGTTTAAGCTGTAGAGAGCATTACTTCTTAGGGCAAAGCTATCATCAAGTTCTATCTTCCAGTGATTTGGAAGGAATTGGCATTGTTTGTTAGTATCCTGCATTTAAGGCTGTCACTGCAGTGTCTGGACCTACCTGTGATACTCTGATCAATCCAGTGACAGTGGAAATGCAGCAGAATAGGTGTCACTGCCCAGGTGAACCTGTGTAACTGCTGATGCTTGCTGCCAGTGCATAAAAAAGCTACAAAAGGTGGTGTTTTTTGGTAGCTCACTGCAGTAGCTGGATGGTAATTTGCTGCATGTGTGTGGGCATGTGCAGTCACGTTTCTAGCAACGTTACATAAAGTTGTTTTGCCAAGTAAAACTATAACTGAAAGAAGTTTCTACAAATAATCTTGTTCTGGAATCAGACACCCTGTACATGAAGTGACAGGCTTCCTGAAAGTGGTCATAATTCTTTCTGTAGCAGTCTGGGTAGCTCTTTCTCCCTGGGAATTAAGCATGATGCCGACAACACAGATAAATCTGCTTTGAGCTTCAGCACTTACATGATAGCTGGTGGGGGAAGTTATCAGTTAAAAAAAAAATAGGTACATGTACCTATGCGAAGCAGCCTGTAATACATAATTACTGTTAGGCCTCACCCAAACATTTTTCTGCTTCCTTTCTTAAACCATTCTGAAATGAGATGACTCATGCTGGGTTTTCAGAACACTTCTTCTGACAGCACTGAGCTACTGAGAAGTATACCTTGTTCATTGTGGCATATGCTGAAGGATCAGGATAGTCTGCATAATCAAGCAAGCCCGAGTTGCACTTTCAGATCCTGCTAGGTTTCAGCTGGGCAGAATTGTGTTATATTCAGTTTTATATTCAGTGGTCTGTGCAGTCTGTTCAGATGTTGTCATATATAAGGATATTTTAATGCTAAGGCTGTAATTACTTGAGTGGTTCCCTTAAAGGCTTCTAAGGTAGCTTTAAACTTCTTTATGGTGCTTCATTGTTTTTCAAATTGGCACAAGGTTGCTCCTCTTGAGTAATGACTCTTAATCACTTTAAGAAATGGCTGTTTAACTAATTCCAGTTCTTTGAGTTGTGTGATTCTGTCCATGTTTTTGGTTTCCTTCTCCTTTTCACTAATCAGTCTCAGTGGATAGATGCACTCTGCCACAAATAATGAGAAGGCTTTTGAGGATCAGGTGTGTTCATTCTGTTTCAGAAGACTCTTCCACTCTTAGGGTAGACTTCTGCTAGGAGTGACATCTATTTACAAAGTGCAAGTTGTATAACCACCATCATAAGGGAAATACTGATATGCCTTTCTGCATGTTAAATGCCAGCTGACCTGGAGCTGATTTTTTTTATGTGCATGTGAACATTAAAGTGGCTGAACTGATGTTACAGGAATGCCAGATGATCTGAATGTGCAGCTCAGTTTGAGCAACAAAAATTAGTGGGTTAATTACGAGTTGTTAAAGACTTTAGAAGACTTGACTGTGTTTTCAAGCATGTTTTAAAGCTATTTTTTTTAGAGAGCACTTGGGTGTTACAGGATTTTCCATGAAAGAGAAATTCTGTTTTCTGTTCACTAAGAAATAGAATATAAGCCACTGACTGAAGAAAAAAATTAGAATTTCCTCTTCAGTTGTCATGAACAACCTTTATAAAGAATTATATAAGTTTTATGAAAATATATTTGATCTTTTAATGGAGTTGTCACGCACAAGCACAGACTATTAAGGTCACTATAAAAAATGCTTGTCTAGTTTAGTTCATGCTGCTTCACTGTTCCACCACTTTTGTGAAGTGTCTATTGCACTGCATTGTTAAAAGCTTCCAAAGGTTTAGGGAGGATCAGAAAAAAAAATTCTCTGTGAATGGAGACAATTGCTGGAGTGCCACATAATGAGTCTGTACCTTGATTTGCTGTATTTATTAATGAGCATTGTCCAAGACATCTCAGGTGCTCTGTGCCCACAGTTGCTTCTTGAATCATGGATTTGCAGGCAGAAAAGCATCAGTTACTGCAGTGGATAGGTTTGTTCTGAGGAGAATTGACAACTACTTTGCTGTAGAAACTCATTACTTAGGGGCTGCAATATGAAGAATGTTGCATGCAGCAGATATGCAAACTTCAAAGTTTGTCTGTAGGGAAATTGTCAAAAGAATTTGGTATTGTTGTCTATTGTTAGCTGGTACCTTCCCAGGACAGGTCATGGAGTGTTATGCAGGAGCTGTAAGAGCCAGGAAAAAACTCTAGTAGTTTGCTAGCATTTCTACTTGCAAGTCTAAGTAGCTACTTACTTGTAGGTGAGTGCATATAAAAGCAACATGGCAGATTTTGAGTTTGTCATCAGTTACTATATAATTAAAGGAAATTCTTATTTACTGCTTAAAAGTTGGTGGTTTAGTATTACATACCCAGGTGATAAAGTTGGCTCCACTTAAATTGTTTGGATCGAGAGAAATCAATTGTTTTTCCAATGTATTCTCACAAATGAACATTTAATTGAAATACACTGTAAGCCTTTCATGCTGTTTGGGAACTAATATCCAGAACTTTGATTCTGCTACATGTATATAGGAAAATATAGGTTTCTTCTATAAGTTAATATAGTTCATTGCAATTAAAATACATATCGTTGACTATTTAATTCCAATACATTTCCTCAGCCCAGTGTAGTGTATCTAAGTTGCTTGGTCATGGTAGTTCCATCTTGAGCTACTCTCTAACCCCAAGATTTTGGATATTGTAACCTGATAGCTGTTGTGCTTATTCTCAGTATCTGTTGTGTTCTTAGTACTCCGGCATGATTTTTGAATACAGAAATGGGATGTGGTGCCAAACCCAGAAATGTTTCTTCTCCATTTCCTAGGCAGGTGGGCTTTACAGTTTTCTTCTGCTTTCTTGGTAACCAGGCTGTGGGCAGCATTCTGAAGCAGACCTGGTGCTGACCCCTGTGCTTGTGCCCCATCCCTTACCGTGACCCACTGCAACAAATGGGCTGTGCCCCCATGACAAATGTGACCCTGCAGATGCTCACCTGCACCTTCCTTGGAGCACGTGGCTCCTTCATCTCTGCCATGTCACTTGGATTTCCTCCCTGCTCTGCCCCAGTAAATCCTCCTTACATTTTGGCGTTGGCAAGTAAGATTATTTGTGTTTGATAGAGGAGGTTGAAATGCAGACAAGCTCTGAGAGGAAGGGGACATCTTTTTACTTTTCTGGCACAGAAATGACAAGGTTCACTTGCCTGAGTTTAACTTGTAGACTGAGTGAATCTGGCAGTTATTCTGACCTTTTGTGATCTATTTTAAGGTAAATGAATGTGTTTTCAGCCTTCTATCATTGAGCCAGGTTCAGCTTGACATACTTGAAATCCCCGCATATTTCTTGAACTTGTCAAAATGGCTTCAAATATTTTGGACTTGTTTTGATGCACTGAAGTCACCTTCCTCATAAATCTGTAGTGTGAGAATCTTTGATTCAAAATGAGCTCTTGGATTTCATCTCTGAAGAAAGTTTCCCCTGGATGAAATGAAGGAAGTCCTCTTGGTTTTGCCTCATGTGAACCACTTACTAAAGGAGTAGTTGGCAGGCACTGTGGAGAGCTGACAGAGGATTCAAACTGAATTAATTTTTATTAATTTGTTAATAAATTAAACAGATGAACCCTGATGTAAAAGATAGAGCAATTGGAAAGGGAACTTATTTTTAATTTTAAATTTTTTTCTTCTTTAGGAAAAATTCTGCTTCTGTGGTTTTGGCTGGATTTTTTCCCCCTTAATGTCCCTCTTTTATCAACTTCTCTTAAATTTTCTCAGTGATATTTTGCCTGGATTGATTTAAAGGAATTGAGCAGAATACTGAGAGTAAAACACTTGACAGATGTCCTGAAGCTACAGGATGCGGTCCTAGAAGTACTTCACCTTTTAGGAGAGTTTTGAGGCAGCAGCTTGGTAGGACAGCCACAAGTACAATGGTCTGCAGATGACCAGTGATATCCTTACAGAAGGACTTTGTTTCCATGTCAACTGTCAGCATATGAAGTAATAGATCACTTGTCACAGGTGATTTTAAGGATGAAAACCAGGAAGTTTGTTGGTCAATGTCATGGATTCCACAAAGTAGTAGTGAGCTGGCAAGCTCTAGGAGATGGTGCTTTTTCACACCTGGCAGGACTCAGTAAGCCCCTTCCAGAAAGAAGGTGCTTGCTGGGAACCTCACATAGGAACCAGTGTGTTTCTATTCAGTATTTATTAACTGTTTGTAAACCCAGAAAAGTCCTGGGAAGGAAATGTGTAAAGGTTATTTAAATGTGAATTAGGTACTTTGGGTTTCCTTGTCTGAATGTAAACACAGCAGAAGCAGCCTTTCTCTCTCACAAACTCTGTATACAGTGTCTATTAGGATCAGGACTAACTCTGGAACCTAATGGTTTCTTGGGTTTTATGTGTTGGATAACTGAATCAATGGGCAGGTGACTTCCTTGGTACTTTTGAAACCCAGACTTGAACAACCAGGAATTGTCATCCCTGCTAGTGTTTGGGATCACTGCTGCCTTTGCCTGGCAGCAATTGTGTGGGGGGAATACATTGCATTTTCTGTAATACACAGAAACTTAATGCCTATCTCTGCAACAACCTGTTTGTAACATAAACCTTTAGGGATGCCAAAACAAGAGCCCTTGTGCCAGTCTCTGGGCTGTTAAACACCTGTTGTTAACATGGAAGCTGAAATCCATTGCTTATCACTTTCAGTGTAAAATAAGCTGAACATCACATTGAAAGATAAGCATTGGATTGTTTTCACACTGGATCAGGTGAAAGTCTGTTTTGCCAATCTGGTTTAAGCCAATTGGTGGAAGCTCTATTGCCAAGAGACTTAAAATTAGGCTTTTAAATGTCCCTGCAGTCTTCCTCTGGCACAAGAAAGGAGTGAATGGTGCAAACAGTGCTGTCCTCCTTCTGCAACTTCCTTCTTTGAATGTGTATTTTAGTCTCATGTCACTTTTTTAGCAGGTTAAGTTCCATTACATCAAGTCCTTTTTATCTGTCAAAGCTGTAAAAATCCCTGATAGACTCCTCTGCTGAGGAAATGGTGATCTCCGCTTTGATGTTTTTTCAGGTATATGTTGTGGTAAGGAAAAAAATGCTGAAATGCTGGTTACTAGCTCTTCATAGAGAAAGGCAACTCGGTTGATTTGTTCTGCCCAACAAATTCTTTAAAAAAAATCTTTGAATATAAGAAATAAATCATTTTCAGTGTGGTGAAGCTACTGGATAAAGGTACGCCTGCTGTGTAACTCCTTCCAGTGCTGAACTTGGTATTTCTTTAAAAAGTAGATATGAACTAATTAACAGTGTATTTTCACTTACAAGTAACATTACTGAGTCCCCTGAAAACTTGTGCTTTTAGGAGCCTGTCTTTGGGATACAGCAAACATTTTACTGTGGATGCTGAGTTGGAGGTGTAAAAGACAATGCGGAATTAGCCTAGAAACTTGTTTCCCTTTTAACCCTTGAACTTGAAATTTGCTTTAATTCAGGTAGAGTGACTGACTTTAATGTCTTGAAATTGACTTGAGAGGAAGGGCATAAATTTTTTCTTGTTAATCCATGGTATGATACCTTTCAGTCTCTATAAGTGACCCCAAATTCTTACAAAGTATTTTTGTGATCTTTCTGAAATTCTCTCTGTTGAACCTAAATCTGAAAAAAGTGTCAGGTGTTTTTTTTTTAATAATTACCATTCTAATAAGTATATGGCTGAATAATTTAGACTTTATTTTGCAAAAAGTGATTCAAAATACATGTTTACATGTATGCACATATGGAGTGTACACTGTCACAGTCAGACAACAATAATGACATTAAGGGAAAGGAAATATTACAAGAAGTATGGGAAATATGTCCATATGCCCTTCCTAAAAGTAAATTAAAAACGGCTCTCTTCATGCTTACTAAAAACAAGTACATCAATGAATATTAAAAAAAAAAAGAATTCTTGGTGGGGGAGTTGAAAATAGTGTTGGGGAAAGACGAGAGAAGGAAGGGGAGTTTGAGATGCTGCCGGCTACACAACACTTCACGTTGTGCTTCCCCCTGAAACAGCTTGGGGTTGTGCCCTAACCAACTCCTTGCGCAGCCTCAGCCAGAGTGGATATTTTGGGGCTGTGGTGAGGAGAGCTATTCTGGGAATCACGACTCCCGAGGCACGAGGGCGGCCGCACGTGCGGAGCCGGGAGCCTCCCGTGCCTGGCTGGGCCGGGGGTGTGTGCGGGGGCACCGCGGCAGCGCAGGAACACTGCCACGGCTGGAGCCCCCGGCTGCCAGCTCTGCAGCTGCTTGCCACTGCCTGCTGGATTCCGTGCCTTTACTGAGCTTGGTAATTAGAACAGGCTTCATTTAGAAAAGCTTACAGTGTTGAGCATAATATTTGGGTGAATGGCTGTATTGATTGATCCTGTGTTGCTCAGAATGTGCTTCTGACTTGGTTAGTGTGTCTCAGAAATTGTAATATGTTTTGATGTGATGGAAGTCAGAGGGGAACAAATGGAGGCAACTGTTAATAAAGTGTGTTTTCCCTCTGTTTTGTAGTAATAGTACTGTATATACACGTTAAAAACTTACGTGCTTTGGTGGCTGTGGTTTGTGAACTTCAGCTTGGAGAGCTGAGGTCATCTGTGAAAGGAAGGAAGTGAAGACTTCTATATGTCCGTGTATATTGTCCTGGGTTGGCCATATGACCTGTTTGTATCCCCAATCGTCCCCTTGCTTATGCTGGACATTAAGTTCTGCAGCTTTAAGTTGGTCCAAGGAAGACAGTGAAAGTGAAGGTGGAGGAAGAAAAAACACTCGCCGTTTGTCTGCAGGATACTACGAACCAAGGCCAAGAGAGCGGAGAGGCTGCATTCCAGCAGACAGCGTTATCTCTTTTTTTTTTTTTTTTTTTTTTTTTATTCTCTCTGTTGTGGGGGGTGCTGCCCGAGCACACAGCGGGGGTTTTTTCCTCGGATTTTTCCCGGCTTTTTGCAGGGAGAGACTTTGTTTCTTTTGCTGGGAATTTTTTCTTTTTTTTCCTCTTCCTGGGACTGGTTGGCATCGCGTGGGCCCAGGACACCAGGGAACCCCCGAGGGCCCCCCCCCCATCCTCGCCGACTCCTACAGCCGGGCCCGGCAATCGTCCCCCCACTGGAGAACTGAACCGGACTCAGACGGACTCTGAATCTACCATCTCTTCAGAGGAAGGAGAGGTTTCATTGTGTTCATATTATCCAAATTTTCCCTATACTTGTAAATATTCTATTTGTTAAATAAATAGTTTTTTCCACTTTTCTCTAAGGAAATTCTTCCCGGACCGGTAGGGGGAGGGGTGATTGGAATCGGCTCTTCCTAGAGGAGACCCCCCAGAGGTTTCCTCCTAAATATTTGCCCTAAACCAGGACAATATTTAAACTTGAAGTTGTTTAACAGAACATTTTAATTAGGGTCTGTCATTTTTTTACCTGCTCTATAGTTCTGTGTGATTGGATTTTTAAAAATAGTCACTCTTTCTAAAGAAGCTGTTTCCATGAGATCACACGTGCAACTATTGTGGTATGTCAGGAATTCCCTGGAAGTCTTGCAGGTGTACTTGAATGAAAGGAACTGGAACCTGTTCCTAGGTGCTTGACCAAGTGTGCAAATGCACATGCTTTTAAAAACTTATGGAAATATAACAAGTACTGTTAAATTGTAGGCAGGCATCTTATGCTGTGCAGGAACAGCATAGCTTTCTTTTGCAACAGGTGCAACAGAGCTTCCTTCTAGCAATTTCTTAGGTTATCAGTATTCGGCTTCGGAGTTTCACACCCTTCAAAATGTTCAGGAAAAACTAGCTCTTGTTATACCCAGCTGATTTTAACATGCTTCTACATGGTGAATATATAACTGTGTAATAACAGTCTGCTGTTACCAGTCTGGAACTACTTGGTACTTGTTGAAAACAGATTCTATCCATCCATGACACCGTGAGTTACTTTGGGAACTCTGAAGTTCCAAATTGGATACATTCCCAAAACGAATGGCTCTCCCTTAAAACTGACCAAATACTTTGTAGAGCTCTCAGCAGCCACTCTATAGTCTTAAATTCTTCATCTCTGTCCTACATAGATAGAGTACTAAAAAGTAGGAGGTTTTAATGTTTTGCTTTTATCTCTCAGCTTCATACCCTATATTGAAATGTTTCATACTCTGTTTCTGGAGACTGGGTGCTGGATTAGGGTGAGTTTTACCACTGCAAAGATTCTGGAAAGATGGCATCTTTATTTGTGGATGTAGTTCATTCTCCTTACCTAACAAAATTTGTCCTCTTCTGTATAATGCAGAATGTAGAGCTATTTTTCTGTTGCTTAGAATCTCTGACCGTGCTGAGGCAAGACCAAGTGAGACCCTTTATGTTTCTGCAAGCAGTTACATTGCACTGCATCTCTGTGATGGCACTATTTATATGGGGCTTTGAATGTGAAGTGGTGAGATGCATCAGTTCTAGCAAGTGCTTTTAATGTCCTTTCCCTGATCTTGAAAGAACCATCCCCATTACCTGCTTACAGTGTGGGCCTTGTATCCCAAGCATCTCTGTTGCTGGATTTGCCTCAGTGTTCTTGGTGCAAATTTAAGCTGCTATATCAAACTGCTTTGAAACAGGCGGTTTCCAAACTAATGCTATTTTATTAGGGATGAAGATCTTGTAGTTATCCTGTGTACCAGCAAGACTTTGTATGACAGACACCCTGGCACTGCTTCTCTTGGGTAAACTGAACTGCTTCTCCTGACCACCCAACTGGTGTCTGTTTGCTGTTGTATCAAAGTACACAACCTTGCTCCTCTTGGGGAACCTTCTTTCAAGCCCAGTTTGTCTCTACTTGAAAATTTCCTTAGCATTTTCTTAGCCTGTCAGGCAAGATTTCAGTTTAGGGGGACTGCTGATTGGAATTATTCACATGCTTAAAAAATAATTTAAAAAAAATTTAAAAATTGGAAATGCTTGCCTCCTAACCATTTTACAGTTCTTTGTTATTATTTAGGGTGTAGCTCACTGCAGTTTCTAGCTTTCTTTTTTTATTAAATCACAGTGTGATCATTTTTTTTCCTGGTGTTATAGGTAGTGTGGTGCTATTTTGCAAGTCCATCTTCTTAGTAGAAAAGGCGTGCCCCACTTCGCCTGATATTTGTGCCCTACTTTGCCTGATTTTCCTTGCATAGCAAGACTGGATACATTGCCTGTAAGTCAGACATAACTGGCCTTTGGAATTAATTAAGCTTTTGCTTCACCTACTGATGTAACTGATGATATTAGATTAGAAATCAAGTGTTGCCCTGTTGTCTGTTCCTCAGGATAGTTTTACATTTTTTGTATGCATATTTTGAATAAATGACACCTTAACCAAGGTTTGAGACACTATTTGGAGTCCTCTTCTGAGGATATTGAAGGTAATGTATCCTTCAAGGGATTAGATGTGAAAGTGTTTGTACTTCTGATGGTGTGAAGAATGTAGTTAAATTGTGTATTTGTTTCCAGACTGTCTCATCCCATGTTGTGCAGAAATGCACAATGGGAACATGCCTCAGGAAGTCAGTAGTTCTTTTACCTCTACAAAAATAGGTACTTTTTTCAGTTGTCTTACGTTCCCTTTCCAGTGTGTATTTTATGTACTGCTTATGTTTGCATGACCACTTTATTGGACTGCGCTGTGCCTCTGTCTCTGGAGTCTGTGTTCTTGGGTTGCTCTCTGGATCTTGCGAAGAATACATCCCAGTATCTTCTGCAAAAGTTCACTTCGTCTTTTTTTCTTGTACAGTGTTTATACCAGCCTGCTCTGTCACTGTTGGGACTACTGGTTTATTCAGCCTTTCCACAGCTGTGAAAATGTGTTCATGGTCAGCAACTTACTGTTCAAATGATGGTGTGATTGCAGAAGATTGTGTCTGCTTCTATTGGTTTGCCAGAATATTGTTGAGGACAGTTGGTATCTTGTTGAATTATCAGATGCATTGGCTAAGGTAATACAGACCCTGTAAATTAACTGGACATGTGAATGTTTAGATTAAAAATTATTTGTAGGGTAAATACTGACCTTACTTGAGTTATTTAGTAAAACACTGGTGTGTCAGAATTGAGAATTATGAAGGATATCTGCTGATGAATTTCCCGTTTTATGGGTAGGTGATGACACAACTATTGTCAACGTGGTGTTGTAATATTCAGTCTCCTGCTAAGGAGCATTTGAAGTACTGGTTCCCAAAGACAAAACATCAGATCCACTTTTCAAAATATCATCAGGCATGTTGGACACACTGGCAGATAATAGCTCTTTCAGGTCCTCTAGCTGTGACTGCAAAAACTGGTTTGGTACCTTTTTTCACTCCCTGTGGCTCTCAAGTACCTCCTGATCCTCAAGCTGAAAGCTCCATTAAGGAGTTTCAGATTTTCTCTTGGACGGCAGTAGCCCAGACACTCCTAGATACCCTGGATAAGGACATAGCCTATTTGCTTCTTTCTTTCTTACTCTACATCTCAGTGTCTTTTTGGCAGATAAAATACCAATGTGCTCTACTCTCACTTCTAGCCCATCTGTTTGAGAACATCTTAATCCTTAAGATCAAGGAAATTCCCTTTTCCATTTTTTTCATGCAGAGCAGAGCACACCTGCTCTCCTCTGCACCTTGTGCTCTGACTACCAGACCAGGTTTACACAGAAGTGACTTAATGCTATTTGCATTGTCATTTGATATGGAACTGTTTTTTCAGGTGAATCTCCTAATCTTTTCTCTGAGGTAGGGGATCATCCCACCTATTGCAGGTTCTGGGACAGAGCACAGCTTATTCAAAAGTTACAGGATATCTGAAAGCTGTTGTGAAATGGGGAGGGAGGGTTTGGTCAGCTGGTGGTATCTGCTGGGGCTAGACAGCACTGCATGTTTGTGTGAGCAGCTGCACAAAGACCTTGTCCTCTGCCTGTACCAGAGGGCAGCCTTCTACTTGTCACATGTTTTTCTGTGTTGTACTGCGCTCCCTCAGCCCTCAAAGGGTGCTGCAGCTTTTTATAGGCGTATTGCTTAACTACCGTAAGTATAATGGCTCTTTGCTAATTTTCTAAAGGCTCAAAGAAGGGTCTTATATGAATAGTAGTGTGAACACTTTTTATTTTTGCTTTCTATTTATAGTATTAGGTCTTCAGATTTTTGTCTTTACCTTGTCCTCTTAGTATCTCTGTAGTGATTTCAAGAGGCTTTGAAGATGGATTGGTAACAATCCTAATGAGAAGAGTGTTTTGTATAAAAGGGACAGTATCAATTGAACAAGTTGGAGAGAATGGTGTTTGGGTCCTTTAAGAAACTTGCATTTCACAAAGCATCTGAGTGGCAGTGAAGGCAGCTGCAGATCCCACAAAACAGTTAAAAATGACACGTGTGTTAAGTGTGTGACTTGGGCTTTGCCCATCCAGTCCATTTGCATGTATGAGCCTCTAACGTTGCCCCTAATTCTGTGTCCTGTAAAAAACCAAATGTGTGTGCTAAACATTAGAACAGCTGTGTTCAAAAATAGACCATTTCTATGCCCCCCCCCCAGTGTTGAACTTGATTTTCTTCTGACGCGATCACAAGACTGCTGCTGCAGTAGGGGCTTAATGGTATTTACGTCGTCATTTGACATAGCAACATCTCTCAGGGGATTTTTAAACAATGCAGCTGTTCAGGAGAGATGAAGAGGTTGAGGATGGGGAGAGGGAAAAGGAGCAGAAATAATTTCATCTGCCATTAGGGATTTTGTGGGGGGGAGGGGAGGCAGCCAGCAAACCAGTGAGTTCAGTAGATTCATGATTCTGCATGAATGGATGGCAGGATCATGGGAGTCGCGGCTTTCCCTTGAATGGGAAGGAGCATCATGGGAATCTGGCTGCTTCTAATCTTTTTTGTGAATGATTCTTTTCCTTTAACATGGCACTGGTTTTTATGAATGGCTCTGGGGCAAAGTGCTGCAAAATCCTTCTCGAGCTGTACGCAGGTTCCTTAAGGAATGCTAGGGTGGGAGTCGGGTGCAGCAGAACAGAGATGCTGCGATGTTAAGCTACTGTTCTGCTCTTTTGAAGTCTGAGAGGACATTGGACTCCTTTTAATTCAATGTAATTTAGCTTGGTGAAAGCAGAGTTGCTTTTTATATGAAATATTTTTACTACTTGCCTTCTTCTCTTTCAAAATGTAGTTGCCTACGTGTATTTTTCCTGTTATAGTAAGGATGGAGATGACAGCACATCAGAAGGGCTTTGGAATGATCGAATTTGAAGTTCTCCTCTTGTTCACCCACATGTTCCCTTTTTGGTACACATTAAAAAAACTAAAGAGCCAATAAATTTTATGAGAACAGAAGTGAGAATGGAAATGGAGGGCAAGAAAGAATTGTTTTGCTTGATCTGAAGCTACTCATTTGCTATTTGGCTTAAGTTGGAAAAAAGCGTTCTTGTCAAGCTGTACACGAGCACTGTTGTGTACATATGTTTTCAGATCTCTCCATTTTTGCTGTTCTGTGCAAAGGTGTATCAATTGCTTTCTTGCCACCTTTCTTGTCCCTTACAAACAAAATGTGCTGAATCATTTGAAAGTTTGTTCTCACCAGAAGTACCTTAATGTCACAAACTTCTGTAGTGTTAAAATTCAAGGATTTCTGTTGCAGAGGTGAAAATGTTAATGTTTAATGCTCGCCACTTAAAATAATGTTTTGTAAAACCAAATAACTGATACAGTTTTAATATTTGAATGGTAAACTATTTCAGACTTAAACTTCTCAAAACTGTTTTTTTTTTTTCCTAGAGGAGAAGTACAAAGTGGAAGCAAAAGTGATTGTGGCAGACTTTGAAGAGAAAGAAGATATTTACAAGGGAATCGAAGCTGGATTGGATGGCCTGGAGATTGGTGTCTTAGGTTTGTATCTGATCTTTCTAAATCTTTCATTGTGGTGTTTTGTCTTGACATGCCTACTAACTTCTTCCCATATTGAACTTTATTGAAACTAATTCACAAAAGGTATTATTTCTCTGACTAAGGGTATGTTGCTGCATGCTTGAGATGTTTTCTAGCTTGCTGTTGATACACTTCGTGAGATGGTGCTTACATGTGTGCCTACTTTTTAGGGATTTGTGATGTTTATTGAATATGTTCCATGTGTTATTCTGTGATTGTTAGAGGCCTTTGACTGCAGCTTGTGACTGCCCTCAATGTATCTTGAACGCTTGGGGTTGTTGAGCCTGGAGAAGGTCTCTCTCCAGGGAGACCTTATTGTGCCATTCAGTACTTTAAAGAGGCTTGTAAGAAAGATGGGGACACTTTTTAACAGGGACTGTTGCAAGGAGCAGTGGCTTTAAACTAAAAGAATGTAGGTTTAGATTGGGTACAAAGAAGAAAAGGTGTTGAAACATTGGAGCAGGTTACCCAGAGAAGAGAGGTGGTGGGTGTCCCATCCCTGGAATTGTTCAAGGCCAGGTTGGATGGGGCTCTGAGCAAGCTGACTTGGCTAAAGATGTCAGGGGGATTAGACTAGATGACCTTTAAATGTCCATTTTAACCCAAATTATTCTATGATTCTATGACCTAATGCTATTTTGGATCCTAAGCAAGCTTCACAGCTTAGGAGATTTCAATTTAGGAGTAGAGCCCTGTGGGATGAACCATGAACTTTTAATTACAGAGCTGTTTAAATTCAATCATTACAATAGAAGATCAAGTAACTGTCACTTGCTTCAAAAGTCTTAAGCCTTTCCTGGTCATGTTGGTAAGCTGTTTTCCTTTTGCTTATAGGAACACAATATGCCTGAGTGTGGTTTGCTACATCTCAGAAGTGTATGTAGTGTGGGAGTCCTTAAATAGACCAGGTGTTCCCTCCAGTTTCTTTGTCAAATGTAGAACTGAGGTGATTTCATACAGGTGTTTTATCATAAGCTAAGAAGAGTTTCAAAACACCAGCAGTTTACCTGAATCTTTTTTGAACAGTGGGGTAAAGGCAGTTGCCTATTGGTTTTCTGCCTTTTTTCCCCCTTGTAAACAAATATGCCTCTGCATATCCTGTATTTCTGTGTTTACTCAATATAGGGACGAGAACCTCTGATGGTTAAACACATGAAAAAAATCACGTGGGTCAGGCATCTACTAGTACATGTCATCTGATGAAGCTCTGCTCAAAACTTGTTTTACTAACCTGAAGTGCAGTAATGGGAGGTGCAGTTGTGGGGTATTTTAGGCACATTTAAAAAACAGATTTGTTATATACATGAAAATATACTGTATGAACTTCGTTGCTAATACATTAGTCTTGTACGATGTTTGAAAATAACACTCAAAAAACAGTGTATATAAAAATGCAATTAAAAAATAGCATTAAATTATAAACCCCAGGATGCTCATTACTGCTTCTAACAGACTTGAGTACATACAAATCATGGCATCCAGTATTTAATTGCTATAAAATTCAAAACTATTGGACTTAATTCAACTGCAGAGGATGTGTTTTGTGTAAAGAGTAGTTGTGACACAGCTGTGAGTGCCTTGTTTCTTCTTTCTGAAGGAAAGAAGTTCCAAAGAAACTTTGAAGAGTGAAATTAATGTACATTCTAATCTGTCCTGTCAAAATCCACTCTGGGAGTGTAAGGCTTGCAAGCTGCCTGTCACGTAGCAATTGCTGCAGAATGGTAGATGGTTTAAATGTCTCAAAACAGCAGCAAACCTTTTACTGTGCAAGGTACATATCCACACTGGAAGGGTTTTTATTATTTCTTAGGATGTGATTAGGTTATGGTGATTTACAAAACCATGAAAATCTGACTTTTTATAGCCTTGCACAAACTGGGCACTAAAGCAGTGTGTGTGTCTCAAATTTTGTGTAAGCTTATTACAGGAAAACGAAGCACGTTCCTCAAACAGAGCCTGCTTGTTCTTTTTATTTGCGTGAGCACCTTGGCTAAAAACATGGTAAAAATAGCAACTAAATGCTCTAGAGTTGTGTATTCTCTAGCTGAGTTCCTCTGCTTTTTTTTTTTTTTCCCTTGCAGCCATTGTCGGTGCAGGCTTGCAAAAATCTCTCTTCTAACTAATCACTAGCAGTTTTGGTAGATCTTGTGCTCAAGATCACCAGATTACATGATACGTAGGTATTTTCTTTCTTCCAGATATAGCTGTATTAATAGAAACCACTTGCTAATGTAATTTTTCCACACAGATGATGGTTATCCCAGAAGGACAGTATTTTAATTTTTTTTAATGGTAATTGATCTCATGCTTTAGTACCTTGTATTTTAAGTTCTGTAGCCTTTGTTGCAATCCAGAATGAAGCTTTTGTTGAGCTGTGTTTTTCGTGTGTGTGTGAGGGAAAACATGGATTTAAATGAGAACAGCCATAAAGGTTGAGTTATCAAGTTCCAGCATATTTTCTTCTTTCAGGTCTCATCTGGAACTGTAGGTATGAGAAGCATAGGTAGCACAGCCCAGTTGCCAGTGATCAGTGCTGATTATTTTGTAGCCTTATACTTGGAGACATAGGAGTCTCCACACATACTGCTCAAGAATGAGCTTCTAATTATGGAGTTGCACAGAGTCTAACTAAAGTACTTACAGATCGAAATCCTTGTAAACTTCTTATTTGAAAGCTTCTCACCCACATAGGAAGGCTAAAAGAGTTTGCATAATGTTTTGCTGTGTGTTCAAAACAGCGTCTGTCAGTGACTTTGAACATGTGCTAGCTACAGCAATATGTTAAACAGCAGAGGTGGGAAATCTTCCTTTTGCTGTTCTTAAATAGCTCTGATTCTTGAAAGGAGCTTGTGCTGGACAGTATCTTACTCTGTTGCTATCAGGTTTTTTCTAGTTAAAATACGGTGGTACAACTCAAAACCTGGTTTTTTTTAATGGTCTGTTACAAACTTGTGGCAGAGATGGTTCCAGAAAGTGGAAAGGTGCATATCTGGGACCCTGTCTGCAGTAAGGGGTGTGACTGTCTCCCTGTAGCATGAATCATATAAGCATTCTAAATTCGGAGAGAATTGCAAAGGTTAGTCCCATAACCCTGCCACAATTCATAGCCGAAATCCTTTCCAGAGAGATGGAACGAAAAATAGTTTATTTTTGGATGAAAAGAAGAAAAAAATCTGGTTCGCTCTGGCAGTAGCAAGACTGGATCTTCCTGCTTTTAAAAACTTTACACTCTTTCTAAATATAGCAAATGTCTGCTGGAAATTTGCTAACTCCTTGTTCCCCTCAATTCCTCACCTCAATTTTTAAAGGTTATCTAAAAGTTAAAAATTGGAAACACACAGCATGACTAATGAACTTCCATAAATACGCTTAGATCTGGACTAAAAGAGCTTGAGGGAATTCCGAATGAAGTTGGTGCACTTTGCCAGAATCTCTTCCTGTTTCTCGCACATCCTGCATTCCTATTGATACTTAAATTATCTTTCAGGCTGGATCTTAAAACGATAGCTTTTGGCACAGACGGAGGGGCTATTTTATTTTATTTTTTGAAAAAGGAATCAGTGCCTTTTGACGCCGTTTCTTGTCCCTGTGCAGACTCCTGCCTGGAGGTGCACAGTGCTGCTGAGCATACATAGCACTTGGGGATTCTCTGGGGTGTAAGACACTATATAAATGTAAAATGTTGCCACAGCAACCACATGTCACGCGATTCACTTGCGTAAGATAAACAACAGATACTTAGGAAGCGGAGATCCCTTTTGGTTGCTGCTTTTTGTCTCCATATCAATGTGCTGTATGGAGTTGGAGGCTGTTTTCGAATAGAATTACAAGTTTTCTCCTGATGGGGCTGGGATTTAGAGAGTGGCTATCGGTTTCTCGTCCGAGAATAAAACCGTGCCAGTGTAAAGTATTGAAAAAAAAAATAAACCTGGGAGATTTTAAGTAACTCGATGGAGGCGTGGGGGTGGCGGGGAGGAGGGTTTCCCGCGGGAAGCTCCGTGCGGGAAGCTCCGTGCGGGGTCCCCGGGGGCGG
>JAHLSL010000007.1:37710503-37739503 GCA_025920805.1 Petroica traversi | reverse complement strand
TCTAAAATGGTGAAGAGTAAGAATGCAGTAGTTAATTTTAAAATAGATGTAAAAGATAAGAATTTGTTAAAGTTCATAAATACTACAAATATTGTTAGGAAACAGAGTGTCAGTGTGATACACCTGTCTGGTTCTGTATTAGTGCCAGTCCGTAATCAGAGATGAAACGTGAAAAAGAGCAATTCTCAGACTTTGCTTTGAAAATCTGTCACTGTTCCTGATACTTAAGCAGGAATACAAGGAGAAAAGGCAGATAATTTATCCCAGCACTTAAACCCAGAGGATGTATAAATACCGTTCAAATAACTCAAAAGTAATAAACCCCGAACTTTGTTTTCTTGCAGACGATTGACAAAATGGTTAACATTAACATCATGTCTGTTTGTAAGGTAAGTTACCAATGCTTCTTGATAATTCAAAACCAGAAAACAAGATTCAGTTGCCCGAGGGAATTACTTTGACCTGTTGATCCACTTTTTGTCTTGGAGAAACCCAGAGATTGACTGTCATATCCGACTGTTCTGATTGTTGTGTGTAAAGTAATTTGTTGCAAAGATGCCTGTTAGCTATTTAAAAGGCTCAGGGTAAGTACATAAAACTTAATGCTTCTTCATGATTATTCTTCTAGTCCTTCATGTACATGGTTCATTCCTTCTCCCCCTGCATCTCAGTTTCTTGGGGTGGACAGCCTTTATCTGCATGCCTAAGGTTTTTGTACATTGTAGTGAGAAAGCACTTAAATATTTTCTACAAAATACAGGAGCAAGAAGGAAAACCAAACTCAGAGAAGTGTGCATGAGTTTTACTTCAGAAGTCACCTTCACTTTTTGATATTTAAAATAAAAGTTTTATTGAGAAGAAATCGACATGATTTCAGGCTAAAACATATGGCTGTTGTCTTGCTTATTAACATGAGGCCCATTCAGAAAATGAGGTTTTCATCCTAGTATGTCAAAGCTTAAAAAGGACAGAGGGAATAGCTGCTTACATATCACAGGGTCTTGGTTAGTGTATTACCAGTGTGTGCTGATGAAACTCCTTGGGACTATTCACTGCTAAACCTTCTTATGAACAGCAGTGTGTCTCTATTAGGTGAGGGTTAACCTTCTGCCTCAGAGCTAAAATATTAGATGTTTCAAAGATGGCTTGAAAGATTTGACTGATTTGCATCTCTTCTGATTAGGTCAAGTACTAAATTCATTTAGTACAGTGCTTTTAGGGAGTCTCTGTTTTGTTTCCATGTGAGGAGGCACAGCACCTCTTAAAACAATGCTTTAATAAGATTCTCACACTTCACTAAAACATAGACAAACAGTGAAAATGCAGCCATTGCATGATGAATGGGAGTTGATAATGTCAGCTGACTGCTTGCACACTCCTACTTTTGTGTGTGTTTTGTTTGACATCACTACTTGTTGGAAAGTTATAGCATTTCTCACAGTGAGCTTCAGAAGCCTTTCACTTGGAAAATGACAGTGAGCCTGACAAGTACAGATTTTCTAGTTGACTGAGAAGGACAACCCATGGTGTCCTGTTGTCCCCCTTTTTTCTGATTTCATCAGAGAAGTCAGTTATTAATGGGCACCTTTGAGAGTTTTCTCTTAAGGGAGTAATTTAAGTTAACAGAACTGCATCAGGTGTACATCTGAAGACCTCTGCTGAGGTGTGAGGTCTGTGCTGTGCCAGCAGAGGGAGTGCCCTATTCAGTGATAAAAGAATTCGGGGTGTCAGTCTTCTTGGGAGGATTTTGTTAGAGTAGAAAAGTTACAGATTAACTACTTCAATATGTATTTCTGAAGATGGTAGGGTAGAATAGTAGTTTAACTCAGCATACACTTAAAGGTCCAGAGATGCAGCCAGAATCCATTGTTTTCCAAAGTAAGCTAATGCTTCAGTTGTAGTGTCAGTGTTTGTCAACAATTTAACAAAATTGTCATACAGTTTCTTTTAAAATTTGCATCCTCTCAACCTCTTCACATTCAAAAATGGCTGTTTTTACACATGTAGAAACTTACTGAAGATCTGCTTGCTGTGTGTTTGCTTCTGTTTGAAAACTTTATTCTTGACTGTGAACAACTCCTGCTACTGCATTTAATCAGACTTTGAGCATAAGATTCCAAGCTTGAAAATGTTTTCTCCTGCACGAGCGTGTTGTGTAATTAAACAGTAGGCACACCAGATGCTTAGTGTTTTGGGGAGAAGAGCACATTAGAGATGTCTGCCATCTGTAAGATACTTTTTCAGGAGTACCCATAGAACTGGAGAATCATGGTATGAAAAAAATAAATTTAGAAAAGTCTGTATATCTTATAATTTAGATTTTTAGGATGTAATCCTGTGAATATTTAGTTCCATTTTGAGGTTGATACTGTTTTATATATATGTATATATATACACACACATATATGTGAGTGTGTGTGTTTTAAAAGCAATAATAAGGATATTCTCTCTTCTTGTCTGATTAAAAACATGAAGTCTGTGATGGAAGAGATCACAAAGTTCTTAGGCAATGAGCTGAAGGTCTGCTGAAATGTGAAAGTACAGGAGAGGCAGACCTACTGCCTGTTCAGACTCTGCCCACAGTGTCTCCACATCCTTGTCAGAGGTGTCATAAAACCTGTATTGTTATGTTCTAGAGCATTGTCATCCACTTCCATGCCTTTTGGACCAACCTTTCTCAGTGCCTAAAAGATATCCCCTGTCCTCTCAGTAACCTGCACCATGTGCCATCAGCAGCACCTTTTGGACAGCACAACTCCTCCGGTTTGTGTGTTGAGTGACTCCAGTTCTGGCTGAAACACTTGTTAGACTAGAAGTGGGAAAGTCAAGATAATTAGCACTGATTGATTCTGCAGAAATGTTGAAATCTGTTTTGTTGTCACACGTATAGGCAGTTTTAAATCATAATTCTCATCCCTTATCTTTTTGATTCATCTTTTTCTTCATGAGTCAGCTCATTTGGTTTCCTAGGGGATATGCAGTGTGTAAGAAGAGGTACACTGAGAGAGAAGGCTGCATCTCACCTCACAGGAGAAATTTGCAGCCTAGTTAGTCCTGCTGTTTAGTATTTCTCCCAACTGTAAAGTGTCTAATACTATGGATTTTTGGCAGGTGTATGAGAACTTGTTTCCTGTCAGAGCTTTTAAAACGTGTGTCTTTCCCAAATCCTGTTAGATGACCCATGAAGCACCAGTCATGCAGTTTTGCGGTTCACTCAGTCTGTGAATGTGCCTTCAAAACACCCTGTACATCACTGAAGATAAGCCATATAAAACTGCTTAAAACATGTTGGAAATTGTCTTTTAAAATACTGGTTAAAAGAATTGACAAAATACCACCCTGTCCCCTAGCCATGGTAGATGCTTTTTAAGCAGTTTAGGCAATATCACATTTTTATGGTGACGTGCAGTGCAGGAGTTACTCTAGTCTTCACGTAATATACAAAAAAAGAAGTGTTATGCCTCTTGATGCCATAAATAGAATGAAAATTTTTCATTTGTGGTGTTTTCTCAGTAGAGCTTCAGACTTAATACAGTCATATACAAGGATTGAATTGACAAATAAATGAGGAAGATGAGTTAATATATGCAGTTCCGTGGTTCTTGTCATAATCTGATCTCGAGCTTCTGGAGGCATGTAAGCAGCAGAATTTTAAGGATTGTTGGTAGCAGTTCAGGTAATGTGGATTTGTATTATAAGTTTTGGATATCTTGTTGCATTTTGAGACACAAATATTAGTGGCATTGAATGAAATATCAGGTCAAAATCTCTGGGTTTTTTCATTAACCAGCGAATGTTGATAAATCAAAATTAGAGGTGTTCTGTATAGCTCTAATCATAGTTCTTTTGTGTTAACTTCTTCTTCTTGAGTCGATTCATCTTTGTATTCTACAGCCTTTAGTTTCACTTGAGAAAGCCAACTTGATTTGCCTATTGGCTTAATGTCCTGAAAGCCAAGGGTGCTAGAACTGCTGTCCAGTAGAAAAAGTGGGTAGGTAATGAGCACAGACAATAGCTTTGAATGCTTCAGGGAGCCCTTGTTTCTCCTTTGAAAGCTGCAAGAGTCACTTGGTGTGGAAGGAACTGCAAGTGTGTTTCTTTTGCAGCATCACAATGTGCTAATTGCACCGGGAGTGAGGCATAAACTTGTCTCTTGAAAAATGAGCAGGACTAAATAGTTGGGGGAGTGCTGGCTTAGTGGTTGATTAAGCAAGGAGCTGAATTGGTTTGCAGGCTATTTTATTGTGGGGGAATGTAAATTTTAGGCTTGCAGGCCAGGCTTTGCTTGGAAATTGGCATTAACAGAGGAAGGGGGAGAGTAAATTATGTACATGTACATCCCTTGTGTCCATGGTTGTCTTCACGTTGATGGCTTTACTCATGTTTTATACTGAGTGTCAATACAAAAGGCTAATAGGCCTTACAACATCAAGGATTTTTGTTGTCTTATTTGAGATGCTCTTAATTTTCTCAAGACTTCAAAATACAAATACTTCATGTTGAACTGAGAGATCTGGTGTCAGCTGCCCTCATAATGGAGGAGGAGGAGAAGTGAAGTCCACCAGGTTGTGAATCCCAGGCAGGACATGGGAATACACTACGAAGTCTGAAACTGTGAGTTTAGGAAAGACAGCCACAACAGAACCCACAACCAATATAAAATTGTACATGAAGCAGAAGTTCATGTATTTGAGAAAGAGGGGAAATGGTCTTTTGCAGACCTATTTGTAGAAAGAAGAAAAGCCTGGGGAGAAGCAACCCTGAAAAGACAGTAGGAAATAATCTCTCTCTCCAATGTGTTCAGAGGGGCTGGTGCAGCCTAAAACTGCATCTACAAAGGCACCTTTCCAGCAATCAGGTGGTAGTTGCTTGTCCCCTGCTAGAACCCTATGTGGATTTTTGTATTTGCTGTGGAAAGGGTTACAGTAAGTGGAACATAATTCTGCAGACAGTGGCAACACTGACTTATAAGAAGAGATCTTTCTGTGTATGTGTATTCTAGTCTAGTCGAGAGATTTTGGGCATTTATATTCAAAGTCATAATCAAAGAGGGAGTTGATGATTTAGCCAAGTACATAATACAAGTTTAAACAGAAAGGGACAGTTGCCAATGCTTGGAAAAGGAGTAAGCATCCTGTGAAAGTGGTCATGAATATCATTGAGATGGTCCAGAGGGAGAAGTTCAATGCTGTGGTTTCCCACCTTGCTGACTGTGAACCTGAGAGTGTGATACACAGATAATGGGATCAAGGGAAACGTAGCTATGATAAATATTTTTAAGCAATAGTCAGAGAAGCACTGGGGATTTTTCTTCAAAGTACAAGTAACTTGAGGAAATTCAGGAAATCTTAGAGTTCTGTGGCTTTCTGTAGATTTGGGGTTGACACAAACACGTATTTCACCTCTTGAAAATAGAGAGTTCAGCCTTATTGTTTGAGCAGTCTTTGTGTTGTGTAAAGGGCAAGAGGAGAAATATGCTTATTTTAAGAGCTTTCAGTTTTTAACTTGACTCCAAAAGTTTGTGGCTCTAAATAGGAAAAACTTTCTCTTCTAAAACTGTTGCTCAGAGGAAAGTCACTGAGAATTAAAAGGGCTTGTTACTTTCATAGTTCCCATTTTATGTCTGGTGCCCCTGATATGGCCACTTGGGTTACTGTGTGAGTTGAGCTAACGTCAGGTTTACTTGCCAGTTTTTACAAATATAAATCATTCTTGTTTGGCTTGGGGTACAAGCTGCATTAAGAAATTACTGTTTCAAGAGAGACACAATAAAAAAACTTTGTAGGTGCTGAGAATAGGCCTCACAATCGATTTAACTACTAGTGCATGAGACCAGGTCTGTGGGTGAGGGTGCCAGTTAACTTTGTTAAACAGCTACTGCATTTGTGAACTTGTGTGAATCCTCTGCCCAGGCACTCTTGAGCTGTCTCACAGGAGCAATGTTGTTTTTGACCATGAGTGGGTGCACCACAGGGAATTCCTGATCTTTAAAAAGTTATGTTGCTCTGAGTTGTTAAAATTTCACCCCAGGTTTGTGAATGAGGGAAGCTTCTTAGCTGCATAACACTGTAGCAAACTTGTCCAAGTTCTCTAACCTCGCCCTGTGTTGTATTTGTATAGCTCTAGTGACAGATCATTATACCCGTTCAAAGTGGAAAGAATGACTTGCAATAAGAACATCTTAGCATAAAATGATCTGTCTCTAAATATACAACTGTGGCGTTAGATTTCTGGCTTTGTATAACATTTGTGGGATCTATAAGGTCTGAAGGATGACTTTGAATATTTACCTCAGCTTTTCCTGCTGTATTCTAGTAGTCTGAGTGAACATCACTTGAAAGATATCCAGAATTTCACATAGTATTATTATTATTCTTTCCAAAGGCTCTGCTTCTGAGCTATTGCTTGGATCAGATTGAGAAAAGACTTCAACACAGTGTTAACTAAGAATGGGAGATTTTCTTCTCAAAAACATTGCTGGAAATCCATGGTTATAACTTCCAACTATATTTGTTAGTCTTCTAATAGCAGCTTTTACTCGTAGTCCCTGCTTGAGAACATAAATCTAGCCTTAAGTCTGCTAATTTTTGTATTTGCAAGTAGGAATCTTTGCTTTGTTAGGGCAAAAGTGGTGTTACTTTTTCCAGAAGTACAAGGTAGAAGACAGATTTGGTGAGGAAGAGTGGACAATGCAACCAGTGCTTGCCAGGAATGTAATAAATGCAGTTGCAGATAAAAGGACATCAGTAAATGATAGCTGCCTATAAAAGATTATTGAAATGGTCTGTAATCAATCTCTACCTTAAGTTAGTCATTTGCCCTGAGTATCCTGGAACTTGAGAACTGGGCGGTTAGGTATGAAAGCAGGTAACTTAAAAACAAAGCAGCCCTCCAAACCAAAGGAACTATACCCCAAACTTTATGGTAGCATTATGTGTGTATGTGAAATAATTGGAAAACATACAAAAAATTAGAATGCAACAACCACTCTTCATGGTTGTGTCCTAAACATAACTTTTAGCTAAACTCTGTAAAATAACAAAGATTAGCAACTTCTAATATTGAATAGTCTGTCCTGAACAAATTTCTCAGATGTACATGCTCTAATGCAAATTTTCAGTAAGAAGAAAGGCTTTGTTTTGGATGAGTTTTCACGTAGCCTGACTACTTGTCTGGAATTACCCGAGTCTTCAGAGTCTTGGGCAAATTTCACATTTTCAGCTGTAGCACTCATATTTCTGTGGAAAGTAATATTCCTTCAGAGAAAAGGCTCTGTGCAGGAAACCTAACCATGTTCAGTAACCACCAACTGAAGGCCCGCTTTTTAGGGTGCCCAAACTCTCCTTTAGGCTTCCTGACACTTCCTCCTACCTGTATTAAATTGTCTTCAAAGAAACAAACCTACTGTAAAGGTCTCTGACATCCTTTGCATAAATTCCTGTAGATTGACTTGCCATTTATGAAATACACACCACTACAGAACTGATTGTCTCTAGATAAGACCTAGCAAAATGTGGATTCCTTATCTGGGAGATGTTTATTCAATTCTAGATGTTTTGGTTTTAAACTACCTTTTTCATAATGGCATGCCTGAGATTACAGCTATTGAAGATGAATGTTAACCAGTTTGGTTGTTTCGGGTAAGGATCATATAATGCAAGCACGTGTGGACACCACTGACACATTATTAGTGGTAAAACTATATTTCTGCTATTAATTGTTTTATTTGAATTAATGCTGAAAATATTTTACATGTGTGTGCAGTGTATGAAATTGCCAGACCTGAGTCTGCCTGCAGAATACCCTGCCAGCATTTTCCCATCAGTGCACTTTGAGTGTGCAGTTGGCTGGGTCAGGTGAGACTGACTCAGAGTGCTGCCTTCTGTTATCCTGTTCTTTAAAAATAATGGTATTTTTGCATCAAGATACTGAATATTCATAAATATATTTTTTTCACACATCACAAGGTATAAAAACACTGATAGAAATTTTTGCCCTATTTCACAGAATTTTGAAATTACCTCAGAATAAGAATTTAAGTAAAACAAATGGAAGTGATGTTGAGTATGAAATCCAGTTTTGCCATCAGTATTTTTCTGTCGTGGGGAAAAAAATTGATTGCCTGTCCAGCTGAACTTCAGAAACAAACCATTTAATACAGTTGGTGGTGAGAGACTTCTCGATTTTTCCCCAAATTGTGTACCTATTGCTGTATTTCAGCTGTCAATGGCTTCATAGTTTTTTATTTTATGTAAGTCCACCAATTACTGTAGCATATTTTTCTGTGCTCTCATTTAGTAGCCAGCAGGTTCCTGGTAAACTCTTAGAGCTGCTTGGTGGGTTGCAATTTGGATTTAGGCCATGAATACATTTGTGTGGATTTATGACAAAGTTTCAAACGTGGGGTCTCCTCTATACTACAGTGTGAAATTGTGTACTGGTTTTTTAGATCACTTACGGGTTGCCTAAGGGAAGGCAATTCCAGTCCATGTCCATGTGCCAATCTATGGAGATGATATGCAGCACTACTCTACCCTGAGAGGCAAGAGACAGTATGATGCTTTTTGCCAAGGGGTCTGTGGAAGACATCATAAAACTTGCATCAGATAAAAGCTCTTGAAGTCTTGAACTAGTCTTAAAATCAGCCCAAATCATTCTTTATCCTCTAAGATTAAAATAAATAGTTGTTTCTACATATCTTTTGAAGCATTAGTATGTGAAAAAACTCACATATACTTAAATTTAATACTAGAGGGTTTTTTGAAGGTGCATCAGATCTGTTTAGCTTGTTGATGCTTATCAGCTCTGAATACTTAGTTTGACTTCTGGGGCAGTGCTGACAGCTAAGTGTGTCAACAGCTGACTTCATGAAAGGAAGGCCTGTTCAACTGCTGCCTGTACAGTCCCTTATCGAAACTGTCACGCAGTGTGGCTGATGGCAGAATCTATTCTGAGGGAGAAATGCCAATAAAATGCAAAACACAGCCCTTCTCTAGCATTTTCTTTGTGTGTCAGCTGCAATCAACTGAGATTGTTTTCTTCTGTGGTTTTTTTTCTCCTTTATTCCTGAAAGGGTATGTTTTATAATTAAAAAAATAAAAACAAACAAACAAACCTCAAACCCAGTTTGAGTCCTATGTAAGGACTAACGCAGTGGCAATAATAAAATGAGTAGCTTCCTACAATAAAATTTGTTTCTTTGTAATGAAAGTGTTTACAGGTGTTTTGTGTGCCTGTATATGCTGATTTCTTTTGTATGTTTTTCTTCCCATACTATTCAAATGTTCAGTGTTTTATTTTAAGCTATCAAGGTAGTTTGAGATCAGTGGGAGTATCATTATATTTTGGTGTGTGCTGGTTTTAGTATTTTATTACCCACTCTTCCCTCCATTTTCCCAAAAACTTCCTTGGAACACCTTTTAGTTGCCAAACATGATAGCAATTTATATTTCTTGTGTGATCTGTCTTTAGTGTCAGGGACAGTTACTCATAGGGTTAATTGGAGCATGGCAGAACTTTGATATTATTTCATGAAGGCAGAAGTCTTGGATTTAAATTGTATTTTAGTGAGGTAGTAATTAGTAGTGGGAAAATTAACTATTCTATACTAATTAAAATTTTGTCCAAGTTTGGATCAATGCTTAATTTGTCAGAGATGCTCTGTCTGCAACTGGGAAGCTTGTTTTAGGATTATTGCTCTGGAGAATCCTCAGCCAGCTTGTAGATAGATTGCTCAGAGTCATAATAAAGGCAGGAGTTTCCAGAGCAGCTAGGAGGTTTTCCAGGCAACTTTCCTCATGGGGATGTAGTTTTTTCAGTGTGAAAACGTCTGTGTAATCAGCAAAAAATATTTTGGAGTCTTAAGTATTTTCTGTAGGTAACATAACGTAAGAAACTTACATTCGCTAGTTCTGTCAGTGCTCTTGCTACTCCATAATTAATTTTTGTCTTAAACTCAATAGTTCAGTAAGCCTAGCTAAAATCTATTGGATAATGTTTTGAATCTTGGTATAGGTGGTAAATTTAGTCAGTCTTGAGGCAGACAGGTGTTTTTTCAGGGAGAGGAAGATGGTACATGTACTGTGGTTTTAATGTTCTTTAGAGGGCATGGATGCTGCAGAGTGGTGAAGACATTTGTTTTATTTACTCTTGTGCTACTAGCTGGATGGGTTCACCAGATTCAGTGCACACACTACTTGACAGAGCCAAGTTATCCAGGTAGAATAAAAATAAACTGCCTACGCAAAGTATGGTCTCTGCTTCCCCGAGCCGTGCTTGGGGTGGGGGGGGGTGGCAGCTGCTTCTGGGAGGAAGGGAGGCTTCCCTGGCTGTCTGGTGTCTGCATTCTCAGCCATCATGAATGTTTTCTTTTTGCAGATGACACGATTGGTGCTGCCCGGCATGCTGGAAAGGTGAGTCACACTAACACTATCCAGACAAAGTCATCATTATTTATAGGGGAGAATCCTTTCTTGAAAAATTCATTACTGTGACTAATCAGCCTAGTCTCCATGTTTTAATGGCAGAGTAATGCTGGGTGAGTCACGCCGATGGTGCATGAATCATCAGACGGTGGAAGCCTTTTCCACTCGATTCCCTTTTTATTTTTCCTCTCCTTTCTCCACTGTTGTGGCGATTCCTTTTAGAACAGAATTAAAAAGCCCGTCTGACTCATCAGCACTAACTCAACAACCTGCTATTCTGAGGGGGTGGTTACAGTTCCTGGGAATAACCTTCTTAAGGCTATTTCTCTAAGTCATTGTAAGTAAAATGGATGCAAAGAATATGTTCTCATTATACAGTAGGAGGTATATTGAGGAAAGGCTCTGATCATTTAGAAAAGTAGAATTGGAGACCAGGTCTTTAGAATAACACACCACTGTCGACAGGGAAGATGTACTGACTTCCCAGCTTGCTCCCAGGTGAAACCAAAAGATTAATGATTTCCATTTAGTCCCCCAAGGCTGTTTTCCAGCTGATGTTGGCTGTCCTGGCTGTTTGCCATCTCTCTTGGGGTGCTAACCCTGCCTTGCTGGGGGTTGCCCCGGATCAGGCTTGAGCCATGCTCACAATAGTGGGGAAATCTCTGTAAAACCATGCAAACAAATATAGCAGGAGGAGTCTGTACATGGGAAAGCCTCCAAATCTGGCAAACATGATGAAAAAAAAAAGGGTATATTTTGTGTCATCCCACTGTCTGGGAGTCTTCATTGCAGACTAGAATTCAGTTATTCAAGTGTTGTACAGATGCATAGCAGACATTTAAAACAAAGCTTCTTCATGGGTACGAACTAGCGGTCAGTATGGGAGTCAGTGTCTACTACATTAGGGTGATAGTGACCTAAGAATTTTTGCTTAGCCAATCAGGAGACATGAATAAGCTTATTTCATGTAAAGAGATTTGAATTAGAAACAAAGATCCAGGACTGAACTCTGGGGCAGTAGTGTAATATTTCCCACTGAAGCTGGACTAGAGGGTGAGGATTATGATACAATTGTGATAGATACTCAGGGCGTGTCAGTCAGAAGCTACTCCTTGTCCTTTTACTAATATTGATAAAGGGACTTGTGGTTTTGTGAAACCAAAACCTTCATGCTTTGGAAGAGATTTAATGTTGTTTCATTATTAGGTTTCGGAACTTAAAAACTCTTAGCAGTTTCTTGCCTCAGTTTCTTCAGTTAAAGAAATATTGTAGCTATGCATTTGGCAGAGTTCTCTCTTCAGCTTCTCAGGACAGAATGATGTATACTTTACTTACAGAATATCCTTTTTTCTGTTTTTCTGTTGCACATCTACACGGGTAAGATGATATGTATGAAAGGCAACAAACCAGGATCCTGCTGACTTCTGGTTCTGACTGCCCTTGAGCACACAACGTCTTTCCTCTTACATGTCTAACTGCATGACTACCTCAGGGATTCCAAGGATAAATGTTCAAGAAGCCTGGAAAGAAAAGGTTAATAGTGGTTAAAAAAAATTAGGTACACATCTTGAACTTTTCCCTGAATATAAGGAACCACTTTAAAAGACTACTCCATTTGAATGACAGCCTTGGTTTCCATCTCAGGGAAAAATATTTGAAAAAGCTTCCATTTTCTATTTGATTGTTGTGAAGTTGGTTGGGTTTGCAGTGCACAGAAGCAATGCCTGCAGCTGCCAGCTCTTGCACAGTCACAGCTCACAGGCCATTAATACCACTAGGAGTCTGTAACCACAGGAGGACATGGATGTCCAGGGAATCCAAGGGCATGAATGAATTGGAGCTGGACTCAGCTGCTCTTTAGGTCAGCCATATATTTCTCACATGGGACCACAGGCTAGAAAAGGGGCTTCAGGCTCCAAGAATAAGGCTAGACTAAGAATCTCATTGTCATTCCTCACTTGTTCAAGGAGGAGAGCATATTGAGTAGATAGATGTGACGTAGTGTGTTAGAGCATCTTGCAGCTCGTTCTAGTGCGTACTTCTGTGTATTTGAATGTTGGTTTTATGGCAATATATTGCAAAATAAATACAAAAATAGAGCATACTTTGCATGTTTTGCATCCAGGTCTGGTAAGAGAAAACAAAACTACATCTTGGCATGCCTTTTACTTTTTATTTATAATAAACACAGCAGCATTAGATGAATGTCACTTCTGGTAATGGCATTTAGATCCTCTGCTGTGGTCTCTCTCCTCTGCTCTGAACACTTAAAGTGACAATTTATTACCTGAAGCTTCCTATTACACTTAAATGAGCAGTTCCTGTGTAAATACTCGGGCTACTGTCTGAGGTGGGAAGCTCATAGAACTGAAAATTAACGCTTGATGTCTTTGGGAACAAAAAAAAGCCACCACCACCAGAAATCAGTTGGCTGTTGCTAGACAAATACCAAACTATGGTATTTATTGCCAGGGAAGTAGCAAGTGCATAATTACATTACAGAAGAAGCTTGCTCTTTCCACTTGGCATGCAGCTGGAGCAGGCGCTGGTTGCCACAGCAACAGGGAGATGGCTAAATATAGCCTCCCTGGTGCTGGACCACTTAAGGTAGAATGATGGGAAGGTGTGAGGGTGTGGGCCTGGCTCCCTTCATCTTAACCAACTTTTTTTGGTTTTGTTTGTTTGGGTTTTTTTTTCCATTAGTGGCACAGTCAAATTAGATGGAGCCAAAGTTTCTTTTTACCATGCTGATGCTTGAGTAATTCTTCAGATCCCTTCCTAAAAACATATATTCTGCAATTCCTGTAAGAAGCAAAATTGTAATTGGAGTAATTGAAAGTGTTCTCCCTATTCACTTGCTTCTCAGTTACATTTTATCTGGAGGTTTTAAGTTACGAGCTTTTAAAGCTAGGACTGTTTTCTTTAAAATGTAAAAATACAAACCACAAAACCTCAGTGGCATTGACTGCTTCAAACAGACCAATATACAGAGCTTCTGCAAAGGGCTGCTATTAATGTTTTGTTTTTCCAAGAGGATTTTCTTCACTGGGTCAAACCATTAATTCACTCCATCTAGGTGGTGGTCACGACTCCTGCTAGAAAGTTGCATTGCAGCCAGACACTGCAAGACCTGTGCTCGCAGCCTGAATTTCGGCCCCTCTTCTAAAGCTTCAGTTTGTTTAAAATCGTGAGGCTCATGTTTAACCATATCAATGCTTATCCTTCTTTGAATCCTGTTAAGCTTTTGTCCTCAGTAAGTTTTGTGGGAAATACTCTCTAGTCTGAATATGGGAAGAGCACTTTCTTTTATCAGATCTAAATTTCAGTCTTTCATTTAAATAAATGTCATCGTTCTTTTGCATTCTGAGAGGGTAAATCAAGATGTTCATCTATTTCATTTGTTAGTCTGTGTACTCTTACTATGGCTGTTCTTAATAGTCTCTTAAATAATTAAATTTTTGTATCAGGGTGGATTTTTTTCTTCTCCTTTCTTAAATAATCAGTTTCTTAATGTTTCTGTTCTGTGTTTGGAGGGGTAAAGAAGGTTTGTAGTCTGTAATACAAGATTTTGGTGATGGTGAAGGATCTGTGCCTGCCATTCCCAGCATCCTGTTGTTTGGCTGGTTTTGGTGACTGCTGCATAAAAGAGAACTCCTTGTTCAGGTTTTTCATGGGGGGGGACAGTTGATTTAAAGTCCTGCAAGGATTAATTCACAATTTTTTATTTCGTATGTATTGTTGGTTATTGATGCACTATTGACTTTTCATCTGCCATTCTGTAGTCTGTTCACATAACAGCCTGAGCTTTTTAAAAAGTTCCTTATAGTATTCTCCAATCTGGTAATCTCTTCAAAATGCATAAATTCTCATTTTAGTGCTAATCTCCATTTGAGCTCATGAATAAATATCACAGTCATCACCTGTCTTAGTATGAAAAACTTCTAGCATCCACTGTTAACCTTTTGCTGTCTTGAAAATTCATTATTAATTTGTGATCTTATGCTTTCCATGCTACATATTTTGATCCATGTTACTACTTTTTTCCCCAATAAAGCCTTGCAGGGAAGTCCTGAAAAATACAATGAACTTTGGCAAATGTGCTTGAAATCCTGAATGTCTGAAATTCTTCTTTTCTGTCGCATTTGCCATCTCATTCCTCGTGACAAATCAGTCACAGATGTAATTCACACTTGTGTCATGGCACAAGCCATGCTAATTTGAATCTATTGTCATGATTTCCAAAGCATTTATATAGTTTTAATTTTTAACGGTGACTTGAATTACTGTTTGTTTTTAAGATGGTTACTTAAATGATTGTGGCAGCAGTGGTGTAGGGTACACCTGGTTGAACAAATACGATGGAAACTCATGTGAATCTGCAGGAGTTGAGCTGTGTGATGTCTACCTGCATGAGTGCTCTCACTGCACTGGGCATGGCATTCTTATACTGTGTTCAGGTAAATTGGTTTGAATTTCCAACAGGGTAAGAAGAAGCAGAGATTTATCTTTCACTATGCTGGACAGTCTCGCAGAACCTTATAACAGAGTAATTGCCCTAATTTGCATGAAGCTTTTAAAATTAATTATTTTTTCTACCTGGCACTAAATATATCTGGTTTTGTAGGTAAAGCTAGTCTCAGAAATAGATATGGCTTGAATCAGTCTGTACTTGGAGGTCAGGACCCTTCCTGTCCTACCTGTATGTGCTTTAGAATGGCTTGACAGAGCAGGTGGTTGCTAATTTCTGGTATCTTTACCAAAATACTGTTGATGGTACCTTCAGTGTTACATGGATACAGCTGTAAGACAACTTTGTGTTCATCCACTGAATACCTTCCATGTTTATTAAAACATTCCTATATTTGAGCAGTAGATTCAGATGCTTTCTATCTTGAAGATCCGTTATGAAGTAATATTTAGAAGATGAAAGAAATTATCAAAGTGTAAATCATACAACAAAGCTATGTTGCCATTTCTGCCATCTTAGCCCAAGATTTAGAAGCTCCTCTTGAACTTGTGCCAGCTTGACTCAGTGGTTTTGCTTAGTTTAGCTCAGTTTGTGTGTGTGTGTATATGTATGTGTGTATATAAATACAGCTTTGATTCTCTTGCTGTGTTGACCTTGGAGTTGTTAGTGATTTATACCAGCTGCTTGGATACTTCTAACTGTGCATAAAGCGAATTTCAATTCAGGATTTGGTTGGGCTTTTAAACACATCTTAATCTGAGTTGCATTCTAAAGCTTTTTTTTAGGCTTGCTGTAGTTTTTGAAAACATGAAAGATGTTTCCTTTATTTCATGATAATTTATCTTTGCTTCCTTTCAGATCAAGAGGGGTAATCCTGAATATCGCATCAGCTTCAGGGATGTGTCCAACTCCACTGCTGACTCTCTACTCTGCTACCAAGGTAAGTGATCCTTTCCACACTGAAAGGATCCAACATAAGGCAACGCTTACAGGAATAAATGTTTCGGTGTCCATCTAGTGGTGCTTTCATGAACTAAAAGTACAGAGTTTCTGTCTTGAGTTTTTCTGACAGTCAAAGCTGGAAGGTTGGGAGAAAACTGTGTGCAAGAGTTTACTGGCATGGAAATGACTATTTTATCTATTTCCTCATGCATTCCATTTTTACATGGAAAAGGATGGTAGTGCACCAAGCAAGCTTAGTGTGAGTTGAGAAAGGACATTGACTAAGTTTAACATTTTCTTATTTTGATTTTGGAACTTCTTTACCCTAAATTCTGTGATGATTCTATGATCTACACTTCATCTTAAGTTCATCTGCTCTAGTTTCTCTTTGTGTTACTGGGACAGTTTCATCTTTTTGCAGCTGATCTTAGGTGTTTTTTTTTCCCCCAAGATGTTTTCAGGGGATTTAAAAATGTCGCCCTGAAATATCTCCAGTGAACACTGTAAAGAGAGAATATGGGTACACAGTATGGAACTGAAGCATGTGTGATAAAACAGAATGCAGGAGACATTTACACTGGTATTAAAGCAGTATGGCACTACAGCTTTTTCAGACATACCTGGTAATTACCTTAAATATTTCAAGCATCTCAGAGTCTAAGCAGAACCTTGACAGGAACCTTGAGTGGTGTCATTTGTGTCAGAACAGACTCGCGTTTCCTCTAGACTCTCAGTAACATCGTCATATTCCCAGAAGAGAGTTGATGCATACTATTTTATTCATACCAAAGGAGGGCATATTTAAGTTTAGAAGCCTGAAGTAGCTTTAGCTGATAAAACTTCCCATTGAAATAGCTGTTTCCTGAGAGAACAGTTCTTTGTTTTAATACAAATGGTCACTTTTGTTGTGGCAGTGCTTTCATCTTTATGGAATCAGTTGAGCTTCTGTTTTTAGTGATGATACACCTTATACTGCTTTGGTTAGCCTTTATTTTCAATGGGAATCTGAAATATTTCTTACCGTCCTCTTAAAAACTGAATTACAGACAGAGTGATCTGCGTATTCTCAGCACTGCCCATCTTCTCCCACAGCAAGATCAGTAAGCATGAAAGTGACTCCTAATGTAGCTACAGAAGTTCTGTATCTGCAGTTTCTAGGGTTTTTTTCCCCTCATCTATATAAAGGGGGTTTAAAGCATAATATCCTTCAGGTATAAATGAATGACTTTAACTCATTATCAGAAACAAATGCTGTCCAACTCTTTAACCTTCCTGTGGAGAATTCCCTAGCTTACAATGAAATGAGACACTTTTAAAGGAGCCATAGTACAATATTTTGACACGTTTACCTATCTATCTGCATTATGCTAATGAGAAGTGGAATATGGTTATATCATCTCGCACTTCACCCCCATGCCTTTAGTGTTTGTGTTTGTTATTAGATCTTTGGATATCCAAGGAGAAGAAATTTTCTAACATGCAATACTTTTCTGCTTATTCAGGGAATGTTTGCTTAGAGAGCATTCTTGGGACTTCAAGGTTGTTGGGGGACTTGAACTTATGGACGAAGAAAACTCAACTTGTCTTGAAATAAATTTTTCAAGAAGAAAAACTCCAGAGTTTATTTGTATACTGGAAGTTGCTTTTTCTTCTCATATAAAATGAACATTTTCTTTATAGAAAGCTCATTGCAACCAGTAGAGAAGACAGTCTTTTATACTTCCTATCTGGAGCGGTAGCTAACATCAGGACTTTTTTCATGGAGGAATAGTTAGAAATTTGAATGATCAAAGCACTTTCATTAACCTAATACGGTTCTTTTAATAGATTAACAATATACTTTGTGCAGTTATTACAAATGCACCTGCCAGCTGTGTTCAGAAACTTAACCAATCTGTTTGGCATGTCCATGCAGGTACCTTATTGTTGCAAGAGAATGGTCAACTCTCTTGAATAGTCTGCTGCTAGACCAGACTTTCAGTCTTGTTCGTGTTGAGTGCTGAATTTTGTTACAAACTTATACTCGGGGGAGAGGTAGAAGGAAAGAACAGCTGAACAGCAGATGAGCTTTTTATGGTTTAAAGAGCCTCCTGCTAGCTTATACATGCAACTTGAAGAAGTAAAGGACTTACCTGCTACACAGCAAAACCTAGTTTTATTTCAGGTCTTCCAAGTATGCTCAGATGAGCGTCTACAGAAATAGTCCAGTAGTGTGGGAGCATTTCTGTTGCTTCTTATATAGGCTGAATTCATCAAGATGGCCTTGATTGGAAAAATACTGGCCACTGCCAGCTTCAAGTGCTGATTTCAGCTAGGACTTGTGTTAAACCACTGGTGACCAAAGGAAGACTGTAAAGAAGGTGCAGTTCTAGAGCTTTGCTGCTTGTTTTGAAACTGGTCTGAAGCAACTGCTTCTTAAATACCTAAACTAATTTACTTAGCATTTATTTTAGCTTCAAGCATGGATGGGATAATTTAGTTTGTTCAGTTGAAGGTACTCCATCCTACTGCATTGTACCACTTCACTAAAACAGAAACCATAGCAGAACCTGATATTTTGTCTCACTGGACTGCAGGAGGGAGAGGTGGTTTAGAAGAATTTGGGAAGTGGGTATCTGTGCTGGTTTGAACTTCTGAGTAGCCTTTGATTCTTAGAACAATATCCTGGCAAGGTTAAGGAGGTGGCTGTATCAGCTATGAGGGCATCTTGAAGGCAGGTGCTAACATCCACGTTTTAAGTCCTTTAGCTTCTTTCTTTGAACTTTCAGTCTTGCAATTTCTAAAACTTCCAGAAGTTTGGAAGAGAATCTGTGGAGGTGGACTTGAGGATTAGGCAGAAGTGTCACCATAGGGTGGCATTTTTTAAAAGTGTAAAGGCAGAAGACTAAGTGTTTAAACACGACGTTCTAAAAGACATGCACAAGAGGAACCAAATTAAATCACTCTTAAAAATATCTGAGGAGATGACATGAGTAGTGAACAATGTGAACATGAAGTCTTCTTTTCCTCTTTTAACTAAGCTATATTTAACAAATCTGCTTCCTTTTTCTTCTAAATTAAAAAGGGGTTTATTTGTTTAGATTGAGCCTTGCTTCTGTAAAAATACTTCATAACTATAGAGTTTCTATTTATATGACATTGCTCTTGTATGCAAATTTTCATTGAAACCTAGGATTTTTACTTTGAAAACAGGAACTCCAAATAGTAATTCAAATACTCTTACACAGAACTGTCAAACTAGAGTTTCCATTGTAACTTGTAGCATGTTGCCTATTTCCCTTCTTCTTCCTACAGGCTTTTGTGGATTACTTCTCCCAAGGCCTCCATGCAGAATACAAGAGCAAGGGCATCATTGTGCAGGTGAGTAGTTTGTTTTATGTAAGTATGGTTACCACAGCAACGTTGGTGTCTTGGCAACAAAAAGGAATCAGCATATTCTCTTATTCATGAGTGTGTGACACAGATTAAAGATAAGGATTTCCTTTGATCCCATTACCATCTTTCTTAAATTACTCTAAAACCATGGGTCTTGAGGCACCAAAAGACATGGTTTAGTTTTGTGTGGTTTCAGTTAATGGTGCTAATTGAACCTTTATCCATAAAGTATTCCATAAAACTGTGCACAATGCTGTAGAATACATCTTAATGAAGCTTCATCTACTGGAATACACCTGAGGAATACATTTGTACAGGCATTCCATGGGTAACAGCTCTAAGGACTGGAGTAGTAGAACCCCTGCCGTGTCAGTGTATCAACTGCTAATCTAAGCATAGCTGAAGAACTAACAAAAGCATCAAAGATCCTTCATGTGTAACTGTCTGACTTAATTTTCTGGACTACAAATGAGTCTTGCTTCATACCCCTCCTTGCCCCCTCTCTATTTGTTTACCTTCCTTGAATTTAATTATTTTTCGTGTGGCAGGAAAGCAAACCAAGCTTCTCTCAGCTTCATAGGATTTTGCTTTAATATCACTTCTCACATACTCTTAGTGTTTGCTTCCAAAGCTGGAATTTTCAGCTTCAGTCTCAAACAGTGAACTTTCCATTGCTGTTTAAACCTTTTCTCTCTAGAGCAAGAGTCAGTTTGATAAAGGTGATACGAGATCTTACTGTGTACTGTGAAGACAATGGATCTCTTTTTGGAGTTCTCTTAGGCTTCTTACTGTCAGGATTAGCTATGTCCATGCCTTTCATTTCTGTGTTCTGTGTGATGGTTCTCAAAGTCATTTGAACTTCAAAGCCTTTATGAAAGGTAAGGCATAAAAGCTGCCTGCCTTAATGTCTAATCATCATACACAAGAGCACAACTCTTATTACTGGCTAATACAATAGGGAAGTAGTTACCAGATTAAGGTTATGTTACCTTTTTGATGTGCTAGATTATTTTTTCCTTTTAAACATATTTAGCAAAACAAGAACTTCTCACCAGAAAATGTCCTGTCACATTTCCTGAGAACAGATTGCATTAAATTATAACAGACATCTAAGAAAAAAGACAGTTGTCGGGTGAACTATTCCCATGCAGTCACCAAGCCTTTAATGGGAACCTCCTGTAAACCTGGATTTAAACCTTATGCTAAATACCTTGAAGGGGTGCTGTTTATTTTGGGATCTCTTGGCGGTGGAGATGAAGCTAGTGAAGGTGGACCCTGAAAGCATTGTAACTCCTTCAGTTTTGCACTGGTAACATTATAACTTGGAGTACAGCTGCCAAAGCTTAACTTCTCCCCCAGTGCTTGATTCTGTGCCCTAGCGCTCTGGGGTGTACCTTCAGCTAAAGCAATGTGAAGCAATGGAGGATACATAAAGAGGTGGCATTCTGAACAGGTACAGTTTCAGCATACAGGGTCCTTTTGTGTGCTCTCAGTTCTTGAAGTGGATTTAGCTGGAGTAAGTTTCAGTGCTTCGTGTCTCCTTGTTACTTTCTCAGAGGGCTTTAGCCCCAAACTGTCCTGCAATGGGTCAATGTTTACCATGTGGCAAGTTCCTTACAACTTTCTTTTCACTTCTACCCTTCTTCATTACTTATCTCTCCCACTGTCTTTCAAATCTTATTACTTGCAGATTTAGCTTGATGACCAGACAGCTCTTCTTCCAATCATTTTCATCTACATGCAGTGTGGTCGTCTCTCAGTCTGTGATCGCAGTCTCAAAATGACACTCAAGGAACTGGTGGAGTATTTCCCTTTCCTACATCAATAACAAAGTCTTCCAGGAGAACTTGTTTCCTGCTGAAGTCTGCTTATGGACTGTGAGGGACAGGCCCCTTCCGCACACAGCTTCACTGACAATAAAGATGGTGTGAATTTTTTTTGGGCCAGTGTTGTGGTACCACATCTAACCTCTGTTTTCTGGTGTTTTCTCAGGCCAAGCTGTTCATGAGTTACTTCAGTGTGAGGGTGCTTAGGGACAGATGCTTGCAGGAGAAAGTAATGTTATGTCTTTGAGATGTGTTGTTCCTATGTGCAGTTGTCTCTTCCTCTCCAGATTTTGTCTAAATAGTGTTCTTAGCAGTTTGAGAGGAGAATGAAGGAGGAGCAAGTCCTCCATGTATGACTGTGGAGTACTTACTGAGACTAAAAAGGTAAATACCCCAGTAACTCATGCTTGGCTAAAGGCAGTAAGCACAGTAGGAAGGTACATAATATAGGAAAGATTTTCTAGCCTTTGGGTATGGAAGCTAGGAAAGGGGTTTTTAGTGTCTTACATTTTTAGCATTATAAACAAATGAATAATTAAATCTAACTTTCTGTATCTACAGTTGCATTTTCCTGTGTAAAGCTTCACAGTGTACTTCACAGTGGTAAACTGTCTTTTTGTAACTCTGGTGTTGGCTTAGGATGTTGAATTCCTGACAGCACTGCTTTTTATCCCTTAAATGTGGATAGTGAATTGCCATTGAGTTATGTGGGTCTGATTAGCGATACCTGTCAGAGCTTCAATTTGTTATGCTAATTTTATTGCAGTCCATGTCCTTGTCCTTGTTTCAGCCTAAGTCACTATAAGCCACTAATGAATATTACAAGTGCCTTCCCGTGAAGAGTAGCTGACCTATCTCCTTCAATCCCTTAGGAAGATTGCATCCCTCTTGGATTTTTTTGAAGTACATCTCTATGACCTTCAGAAGCATAACACTTTTCATTCCAGACTTGCCCTTCCAGCTAGATCATCATCATTGAAACCGGTTAACTTTTGCCGTGCAATACCTGCAGAGCACCACTGTGCGAAAAGCAGAAACAAAGTGCTGGTGGGATCTTACCAGTCTCTTCATATCAGCCTCAAGTATGTGGCTTGCTCAAGTGGATTGCCTTCTGTGGAAGCTTAGTTTTGATAGTGCTTTTGTTGCAGAGTAGCCATCTTTGGATTAAAAATGTACTCTTCTGGCTGACAGCTCTGCTTAATTTTTCAGAAGCAGCACAGTAATAACATGGGTTAGAACTTGGTGTTTGTTTACATGGGGAAAAGAGGCAAAAGGAAAGAAATGAGGAAGAAGATGACAACGGCTTTTCTCAAGACTTTGAGAAAGACCTCTCCTTGAAAGGTTTCTAAAGACTCTTCTGAAATTATTGCTCTTCTAATGTGTCTAGAAATACTGCTTGGTTCTTTGACCCTTTCTTTTACTTCTTTTTAAACTTCAGTTAGTTATTGGCATTGTCCCTCTCTACTTCATTACTGTGCAGAGCAAAAGTATAGCGGTTGAAACTTGCACTGTCTAATTTATTGTGTTCATAACATAAAATATCAGACCACAAATTAATGAAAATTTTCATTTAAAAGGATTAGCAGAAAGTTTTCTACACTAACCTCCTGCTCTCCCAGCAGTTGAATTGCCTGGCAATTAGCAGTGGGATTGCTGCTGGCACTAGGTCATGAGCTAATTGTGGCTTTATCCAGCCAAATCCTGGAAACCTTCAGTGGCAGGGGTGCTGTGAGCTCTCTGGACAGTCTGTTTGAATGTTATATTGCTCTCCTAGAGAAAAGGCTTTCTCCCCAATGTCCAGTCTGACAGTCTACAGCCAAAATTGGCAATTTTCCCTCTTATCATTCGATCAGGCACTACCAAGAAGAGTTTGGCTCTTATCTTCATAACTACCACTGAAATAATTTTAGGGAGGTCAGATGTCACTACCAACTTCCTTTTCACAACACTGAACAGGCCCAGCTTTATCTGCAGGTATTCACAAAAGTGTGCTGTCACCAAACTGATGTCTAATGGCATTGCCTTGCTTCCTCCAAAGCTTTTCTACTTTGCTGTTTAGCTTTCTTATACAGGTCAGCTTTGGTCGATATAACTCTTCCATTTCCCCTTTATGTTCCCCACTCTCCTTTTTCCCACATAGGAAAGGGAAGGAAACTTATATGGCAACATCTGAGAGTTCAGGTTGTCTTACTTTTGTTAAAAGGAAGGTACAAAAGGTGATAAAATTGTGTAAACAAGCTATTCTGACTTTGGAGGACTTACGACTATTGACTGTTGACTACTTATGACTATTGCTCTGGACATGAGATCTGACTTCTTGCGTCCAAATAATATTCAAGAACCCAATTTTGAGTGTGAGCCAATTTTAACAAGCATCAGAACTATAAGCAAATGTTTTCAGTGAGCAAGACACATTGTACTGACATAAGCTGCTTTTAAGGCATGTTTTGAAACTGTAGTGCAGGCTAAGCTTTCCCTGAATTAGGAGAGTTATTTGTCCAGGTAGTGTGGATTATATCTGTCTGAATGCAAAATGCTGAAAGGCGCTGAATTTTTGTTGAATTTGTTACGCCTCTTTTAGATTTGGTTCATGAATATCTGAGTTTCTTGTGGGAAGGAAGAAGGAGAGAAAACTAAATAGATTCAGCAGGTCTCTTGATATCTAGTAAAATAAGATCCAGTTGATAGGAAGATAGTAAATCTAACATATCTGAAAATAAGTACCTGTCTTTGTTTTCTGGAGTGTGTCTGGGAGAAGGAAAATGTTGGAGTGTAATCTTCTGTGTGCCTTGAAATCGGTGGATCAGTCCATTAGTGCTACCATATGCTTGCTTTTTCAAGTATCCTCATGCACAATTGTTTGCCCCTTCATGCTATCCAGTGGTGTAACTGGGTAATGCAGTTCACTTTTGAAATCTGTTTTGAGAAGAGAAAAAGAATAAATAATCTCTTTTGTGCCATTCTTGGTGGGGATGTTGCAGGTATAATTTGGTGGTACGTAAGGACCTTGATTTTTTTTTTTAATTTTTATTTCAAACTAGAGATTCAGGTTAGAAATGTAATCTGAAAAATACATGCAGTTCACATTCTGGAGCTGAAATGAGGTACCTGTACTGCTGTGGTAGCAGAATGAGTAGTTTTCTTATCCAAACATTTGTAGCTTTTGGTGAGTTTAAAGGCAGTGGTAGTTGCTTTCACTTCTGAAGTTTGTCTCCTTGTTTTTCCTTCCCATTTGAAAGTGGACTCATGCAGTAAATTATTGAAAGTCCTATTTATAGACAGAAGGACATAGTTTTGATGTTCTCAGGTGAAGGCATGAGCAGACATACCAATGTTTCCTATTTGTGGTGGTAAAATTTCTGTTGAAATGTGCACAGCTATGGCATGGGTACACACTCAATTAGAACTGAAGGGGTTCTTTCCCTGCTGTGCTGCTGAGGGCAACAGCAAATGTTCCTGAGGTCAGCCATGTGTGGTCATTGTTCTTTAGGAGACTAATGTGGGGAAGCAGGTTTACAAACTAACTTGCCCAAATACACTGGTTTTTGAGATGGTATTCTCATTTGGAGATGCATTAGTATAGCAGAGGTGGACATACATGTGTCAGGTACTTGCTGTAAAGGTAGAGCAGTGAGAGCACTCTTTAGATGGGCAGTAGTGGCTGGGTATATTTAATCACTGCTAGAGCCACTGACAGTGTCTTAGGAGGTCCTTGTCAAAGTGGTGATAGGCAGTAGTTTCAACCTTTCTAGGCATGTTGAGATGTGGTATGTTTAATACCTATTTAAGGGCTATAGACCAGGGCTGTTTTGATTACTTTTTTAGAGGCAAAAATTAAGGACAGGTTGAAAGCACTGCCAAAACCATGACCATGAGGAAAGAACATTGCTTTCTATTGTATATGTGCATTTCCCTTTCCTTCTCCAGCAGCATGAGACTGGGATAGGTGGAATGCAGTTTTGGATCCTCCAGGTCTATCTTGCCCTAGCATGGACATGCCTCAGTGCTGTCAGCATCCTTCCATCAACATTAAACCCATCCTGCTTCCTCTTGCTTTTCCACTACAGACAGTTCTGAGACCCAGTGTCACTTTCCTGTTTTGTGTGCACACATTGCTATAAAAGCTCATTAACTCTGTTTCTTGATCCTTCCTTCTGTCCTTCCACTCTGGTACTGATCATCTCCTCCGTCCTCTGACCCCTGCTGTGGAATTACAAGCTCAGTGTTTTGAGTCTCTGAGCATTCTTTTCTCCTTCCTCCTCATGCCTTCATACAAGTGCCAAACTGAGGAGCTTTTACTATAAAATTCCTGTTTTGGGTTCTGCCCCTCCTTCCCAAGCAAATGTTGGGGGTTTACTACAGAGAAGCAACACTACAGCATTTTCTATTAAACAACTGGAATGAAGTTTTGTACTTGCAAGGCAAATTGTAAGAACAGCTTTTCAACCCTGCCCTTGCAAGAGTGGTTTTTCTTGAGCTCCAGCTGGTCATGTTGACTGTCAGCAAACGACTGAACTATGTCCAAAGATGACCCATGGGTTATCTGATTAAAAAGTTTTTATCTTATATTGGGATCCCATTGTGATCTTAGAACTGAAAATAAGGCTGGCATAAGCTAGAATTCAGTGTACAGGTTATCTGATTTCCAGGTACTTTAGATCCTTGATGGATCTGTAAATTAATTTTCAAAGCATTCCATGCTTAACATGAGTTTTCCTGTGTGCAGAGTGTTCTACCATATTATGTGGTAACAAAGATGTCCAAAATCCGCAAGGCAACCCTAGATAAGCCCAGTCCTGACAGGTACGTCAGAGCTGCCTTGGGCACGGTGGGCCTGCAGTCGCGGACCAACGGGTACCTACCTCACGCACTCATAGTAAGTACCTTGGGAAAGGTAAGGGTCTGAAATGTCCTTTGTGTTTATTATGGAGAAAAGAGTAATTAGTACAGGTTATAAAATGCTGAGACCTCATCCCCTCCCCCTTCTTTTTAATTGAGTTTGGTTTTTTGTCTTTTTTTAGGGATGGGTCCTCTCTCTTCTACCTACATCTACTGCCATTAACTTAATAATGAAACAAAACAAAAAAAATACGGGCTCGTTATTATAAAAAAATGAAGCAGAAGTAAGTAGGAAGAACTTGATCTTGGGAACCTGAGACTCCTGCAGGTTCCATACCATACTGCAGCATCGAGTAGGCCTAATGTTTTAAACATCTCCAATCGTAGGTATGCTTTCTAACAAGCAAAACAGTCTTGTTTTGAGGATACAGGAGAAACATGACTGTTGACTTCTAATATTGATTGAAAAATAGGGTTTATTTGTTTATAGATATTATGAGGGGGGGGAGTGCTTTGAACTAAAATTGCACTGTGCTTTATGAAATACTTTCATGGACTTGATCAGACATCACGCTGTTGAGGAACATCTTGGTTATATAGTGTCCATCATATCTATTATTGTGCTCACGGATGAAGGGCAGAAAAAAGTAGTTCTCATATATTCCCAGACAGGTGGGCAGGAGAGGAAAGGGAGCATATTTATTAAAAGGTAACCTAGCACTGTTTCCAGAGTATTGACTTCTTGAAGCTCAGGTTTGGATACTTGCAAGGATTCTGCACTATCAGCCACCTCATGAGTGCTCCTCTGCTTATGTGGTCCAGTGTGATTTTTTGGTTATGAACTTGAGGGAAATGGGCCAGAAACCAAAATAAGTCTAATAGCTCATCTATAAATATATTCATAAAGTGACATTGCGGAAAGCATTTAAAATCTTGGGTCTCAAATATGGATTCTAACTTTTCAGTAATATGTAATCTTCATGATTTGTAATAACATTTTTAAAAGTTCAGTGCCTGCTCTTTGTAATAGGTGGTGATAACACAATGTAGATAAATGTCACAAGTTACATGTTACGTGCTGGTTGCTATGTAAAAGATTATGGGTACTTCAAATGCAGAGCTTGAAATGAGTTACTCTCCTTGTTAGCAACAGTGGTTAAATTCTTTTTGAAGTCACGTTATCAGTCTGTCTTTTTGGTGAAGTCCTTTGAAATGTGAATCCTGAATATTTAGACAGCTTTAAAAATGAGAATCAGGACATGTCTTAAAAAGTAGAACCAATTTAGTTTAATTGCATTAAAATTAACTAGTTTGTTTCATGGTTCTGTTCCAAAGTGAAGTTCTCCAGTGAGGTGCAAGTTACCTAACTCCTGGACACAGGGATCAGAGTACATGAGAAGTCTGCACTGCTATTGTCTGTATCTACCTACTCTTCATTTAAAGATTTTGGTCTCTAACATTCCTTTTTATAAACGTAAAATATATAAAACTTGCAAGGCAAATGAAATCGCAAGCAGTTATTACTGTTTTCTGTGGTGACTTTCTATGGTTGAAGAGAGGAGTTTTTTTTCCCTGTTCTTCAAGAATAAGTTCAAGCTCTGATTTTGAAGTAAGATGTGTTGCACTGAGACATGATTTGGGGCTAACATTTCTGTACATTGAAAAATCCTGAATACCGATGCAATGGTGCTGATCAAATCTGAGATGCAGATCCTATCCCATAGTTTTCTTAATTTTTTGGAACAGGGATGGTGAAGTTGGTGGTATTAGTTCTCTAAGAGCACATGATTTGGTTTGCTCTGGGTCTGATGTGAAAGCATTGGATTAAAAAATCTGTATGTTTTTGACTTTGTAAAACAAATAAAATGGAAATTACTCTTGAGTCTTTAATGTGTTAGGATTTCTTGTAAAAATGTTTGCCTGTACATTCAAGTGTCTGATTGTCCTTTATTGTGAGTAATAACAGTGAAAATTACTGTACTTTTACATGCCAAAACCAATGCTTGTATTAATCTGTTTTCCTGGCTGTCATCTACTACCTGTCTGGGGTGCTTCAGACACAGCATCTCTGGCCAGTTGAGGCAGGTGATTCTCCTGCTCTGCTCTGCACTGGTGTGGCCTCACCTTGAGTATTTTGTGTGCAGTTTAGAGTGCCACAATATAAGAAAGACACAAATCTATGAAGAGGGTCCAGAGGCTGACTATGAAGATGGGGAAGGGCCTAGAGGAGACTGACAGGAGACCTCTCTGTGGTGACCAATGAGAGTAACCAAGGGAACAGCATGAAACTGAGTCAGGGAAGGTTTGGGTTGGATATTAGGAAAAAGTTCTTCACCCAGAGGATGTTTAGGCACTGGAACACGCTCCCCAGGGAAGTAATCTTGGCATCAAGCCTGAGAGAGTTCAGGAAGTGTTTGGCCAGCACTCTCAAAAAGTACACTGTGTGATTTCTGGGGCTGTCCTGTGCAAGTCCAGGAGTTAAACTTAAGGTGATCTTTGTGGATCCCTTCCAACCCAGGATATTCTATGATTTTACAGTGGTGGTATTTGATACTTTAACATCAGCAGAACACAAATTTTATCAGAACCGTTAAGCTATTAATAAATATTTCCAAATAACACTTTTTTGACAACTGAAGGTGTTCGGAAAGCTATGGCAGAGGGAATACTACACATATCCTGCTGACACAGAGGGAAGGGTGCCCAGGTAAGGAGGATTCAGAGCCTGTGGTCCCTGCTCACAGGCTTGCCCGATGGGTTCCAGTCTTTGCTTCCTCTGAGGTCTCCTGTTTTCCAAGCTGCAGCGGGAAATCACTATCCTGTTTTTTAACCTAAATTTTACTTATACTCAAATTACCTCGACTTGGATTTTGAACGTCTGTTCACCTCGGTGGTTGAGGTGATGTCCTTGCGAGTACCCTGGGCACCTGTCAGAAAACAGGAGCCGGGTTCTGGAGCCATGAGTCCCATCCCTTTGCACCGCGGCTCCGAGAACGTTTTCGCTGCCGGTGCCGCGCCAGCCCTGCGGTCCATTTTCACCCCACAGCGAGGGCTGCCCAGGGTACCTTTAATGGAAGCCCGACCCCTGCGACCGCGGCGGGCGGGGCCGGCCCCGGGCCCGCAAGG
>JAHLSL010000007.1:37679857-37710103 GCA_025920805.1 Petroica traversi | reverse complement strand
CGGGGCCGGGCTCCGGCTGCGCTTTCCGAGCGGCCCGAGGGCCGGCCCCGGCTCGCCGATCCCGTGGGTGACTGAAATCTGCGCGTGGGCCGCAGGTTCTGGGGGCAGAAGGCAGGGTACGGATGTGTTGCCGAGGCGCCGCCTCGCAGCTCTGGGCAGCTCAATGACACGAGTGGTGTTTAGTGGAGCTGACTTCTGTAAGAGCAGTCAGTCACTTTACTCATAAAACGCATGATGTGCCGTCGTTTAGCTTTACACGGTGAAAACATTGTAAAATAAGGAGTGGAAAGGGATGAAGTTAACATCAAGGGTTTTTTAAAAGACATTTAAAACAAAGAGTGCAGAGAGAGGGGAGCACTTTGAAGGTTTCGGTCTTCCAAGAGGGGCTGGTTTGGTTTGTGAACGTGGTCAAAACATGCTCCACTCACCTGATTACCATTTCCATAAAGCTCCCTTATCTCTGCAGATTGAGCATCCTAGGCAAGCTGATTTTTTTAATAGTGAAAAAGAATAACCAACTGTTTTGACTTGTGCATGTGGCCTCAAGATTTTCTGTCACAGGTGCATTTCATTGCTCCTGTTCCTAAGGAGATTTTAAAAACAAATTATTTTTCCCATCTTTTGAATTATGTGGAGGGAGTGAAGATTTTGTCTGTGTTTCAGGCCCATTTAAAAGCCTGTTTGCATGGGTAAATAAAACACCAGAAGTGGTGTGCCTAAGTTGCTCTTCCCACTTTCTCCCTGGTATAAAAATCCTGTCTTAATAAAAGTTTTTTCTCTTTTTTTCTTTCATAAGAGAAGAAATACAGAGGGAAGCAGCTTTGCTGCATGGAGCAATTTCTGCTTCTGTGTGAAAGGTGTTTGTTGTAGAATTGAAAAGATACAGATGTCACCCTTTCTGGTAAAAGTATGTTTTCACTTTTGTTTATCCATGCATTATATATATATATATATATATATATAATTACAGTTCCTGTGCAATTTTAACTCTTAGGTTTGGCAATTTCCCAGAGTTTCTGCCAAGCAGAGGATAATACTCCAAGGAATGATTCCATAAGTTTTTCCAACCTTTGTTTATTATGGTAATATTCAATTCACGTGGTCCTTTCTTCTTTCTCTCTTTGCTTTAGCACCTAAGGCACCTGTGGCTAGCAGCCTTGCCCCTGCAGGTGTCAGACCAGCATGGAAGCAAAAAGATCAGCCTCACACTCAAAAGCAATTTGTCTTTGAAAAGCCATCAGAGGTAAAAATTACAGGGTAACCATCAGAATCTCATCTGTTACTAAATTTCAAATGATAGAAAGGTAAAAATTATTTGAGAGTATAGTCCATTGTTTAAAATCTGAGCTGAACTTTGAGCTTTCAGTAAGCAGAGTTGGTCATTGTTTTGCATATATGGCAAAAAGAAAGTTACAGTCCCTCTCTTTAGCCTGTTTGTAAATACTCTTTTTTTAAGGAGCCAAAAGAATACGTTCTACTAAATATTCAGTGTGCAATGTCCTAAGCATGATTTGAGCTCTTCTTTTCCTTGGGTGAGGTATCTGTCTTACCTTGTTACAGGGGATGAGTGTGGGATTTGTTTTACAGACTTTTTGTCCTGTCAGCTGTTGAAGGATATTGTACTCTATGCAGAGTGAGGGCGCTTCCTTGCTTGGTGAAAAAAATAATCATGAGCACTTCTTTCTAAGCTAGGCTAATTTGAAAGGCTGTCATATTGGCTTGGAAGCATCAAAGATGGTCTGGGAAGATTGTCTATTCTCTTTGGCAAAGACCTGCTATCTATATAATAGTATATTTTGATCCTCTCGTTGGCTCAGTGCAGTAGCTCCGTGCAAATCGGAGCTCCACAGAGCTCAGAGAAGAGAAGCATAAATCCCTGAGACAACCAGAATGATAGCCAAGGCTGGATTAAACTATTCTGTTTGTCTTTTAACAAAATGTAGCTATCTCAGCTGTGCAGGCAGCTTTACAGTGTAAGCTCCTGCTATGTCTGATCTTTCGTGTTTTGCTCATTTGATTGAGGCCTGCAGTTTGTCCATGCTCCTTACGGTTGCTCTAAATTTTTCCTTACATAAGGATATTTATATAAATATAAAGATAAGATTTTTTTTATTACAGTTGATAAATAGCAAGTATTGTGATCATGCAAATAATTTAGAAATCAATGTCCTTTAGGGGGCAGTTGATGGCTAAAAATCAGCCTGCAGTGGTAGCTGCATTTGAGAGTTTCTGGGAAAAGGAGGGAGTAGGTGAGCTGTTACTACTTCACTCTTGCCCTGAGGTGGGTTTTTCTCACTGGTTATCAATGTGGGGCTACGCAGAGTCACTAGAGATGACTGAGTTCTGTTTGACTGGATAGTGGCAGGTACTTCAATATTCACTGTGCACTGTCTTGTTCCCTTTCAGGTGGAGCGCAGAGTTCCTGAGGCAGGTGTGATAGAGTGAGTACCTGCTAACTTCTCTCTGTGCTTTTTCTGTAGTCGTGGTCAGTAAGAAATTGCATACTTTAACCCTTTTATCATGAGCTGAATCTATTATCAGGAGAGTCCAAGTCTGTTAACTGGTTTTTATGCCTTTGGTGTAGCTGGGAATCCAGCTCTCATGATCAGTTGAACATTCTGGTTCAGCACAACTGCCACTGTCTCCTTTGGTTAGCAGTGTTTATTTTCCTGGGAGAGTCACAGTGTAAACTGTGCTGGGAATTACTTGCTCTGGAATATACCAGAATTATAGTTGGTATCTCAGCTTCTTTCAGGGGTCAGAGTGATGCCTTTTTCCTGGTGTTAGGAAAATGAAGCTAAACACAGTTAAGAGGATTGAGGTCTTTATCTCAGTATTTTAATCAGGATCCCGTTTGATGCATCCACTTCACTCAGGTGACGCGTGGCAAAATGCACACCCCCTGTCAATCACACACACCAGTTATAGACTTTACACATCAGCATATCTAACAAGGGGGCCCAATAGGGGCTGGGGTGGGCTAACCTCAAGTTTACAGAATCCTCCTGCCAGGAGACCTTGGGTTCCTGAGATAGTAGGAATGTTTTGTCTCCCTGGCTCTGCAGTTCTGGGGTGTTTAGTCTCAGGCCTGCAGAACACTTACAAAACACTATGCACTATATTAAGTGAAGGGTTACAAGTATGCATGCTAATACTTGTGGATACACCTATGTAAACTCTGGATACAGAACTGTGTAAAAGGAATATAAAAGAATATAAAAGAAAAGACAAAGATCACTCTGGCATCAAAAGAAGTAGCTGGTAGTAAGTGTCATAGTGAAGCTGGGTATTTGTGTGTCACTTAGCCTTTGTGTTGACATGGGGATCTTCTCAGGATAACTTTGGCATGTAGTGTGACAGAGTGTGGTGGTGTATGGTATAGTTAGAGATACTGGAAATCCAGTTTGGTTCAGTTTGGAAGAATTTTCTTCTTCAGTGTACCTCTAAATGCAAATATAGTGATCTTAGTGCAGTAATTTATGGTTGTCTCCTTTAGATTCCCTCTTTTATTTTTTACTAAGAGCCCTAAAACATTGTACTGAGCCTTTGGTGAAAGGAGGGGCAGGAAGTACGCAAAAACTCATTTGCTTTTGCAGCACACCTTGCTGCCTTACTCTGACTTTGTTGTCCAGGACATCATTTCTTCCCTTTTTTAACTGCCTTTTCTTTTTTAAAGAAAACTTGACCCAGTCCAGGCCTAGTCCAGCAATTCTGGTCTGTGCTGCTCAGTCTGAGATAATTTCTTGTTTGTCTTTCTGATCGCTCTTTCCTTTCTGCATTCTCAGCAAGCCTGGTGTGTATGAGCTCAGCAAAGGACCAACTGGCTTTTCCAGGTAAGTGGATGAAACATTACTTGCTTTTGCAGAGTGATGTGGTGATACTCAGCTTTCTGAAGTCGAGTCTCTGCAGAGGGTTTTGACTTTAGCAACTGCACACTGAACTTCCTGTTCAGTGCAACATCTGTTCAGAGTACTCTGGAAATACTTTTGAGTGAGAGGTAGCAGGGACTTAGGCAGTTCTGAGCAGCACTGAAGAGAAGGGAAATAAACCTCTTGACATCTGGTGTGTACTGCATCTGGTGTCCTTCCAGAAGCAAGTGAGTGATGTCTGAGTTGTGCAGTTAAGAGCAGCCCAAAACTTGTAGCTGTAACTTGGAGTTGTTTGAAATTACTCTAATAAAAGCATTTAACTGTAGGCAATTGTGGTAACTTCAGGGTTGTTCCTTCTGCTTATATGCCATGCCTTAATTATTTCAGCTTCAGGACACTTCAAAACAAAACCTGCTTGTTCTGTGATTCCTACTAACTGAAACCATTTTACCTTGCTGACTTAGCTGCAATTAATCCTCTTCTTTTGATTTTGATATATTTTTATCAATAGTGGAAAAATGCCAAAGACATAGTAACTTTTTGTGCATTTGAGTTAATTTCTTCTGATTATTGTATTAATTTATTTTCATGCCTTCATCTTAGTTTCTTCTAAAGGTGGGAAAAAGATTTTAAAGTTTTGAAAAGCAAAAGCTTTGACTAGGTGGAAAGAGACAAGATGCACAGTCGCCTGGGTTATCCTGCATTTTCTAGAGTTTGTTTTAATAATACACTGATGGAATATATATATTTCTGGAAAGTTAATGATCATATTTGCATCTTTTTTTCTAACACCTTTACTATAACACTCCTATTGGGACATCTTTGGGGCATAGAATACTTACTATTAGCAGCATTCCTACTCTGCAGCCCACCACAGTGGCTGTAATTCTTGGATGACTGTTAGTCCAATAGAAATATTAAATGTGCATGTGGAAATGAAAAAATAGGAAACATTAAATACTGTCCTTATGCTAAATACTTTTCTTTATACCTTGAAAAAGAGAATAGGAATGGCAGTAGGGATAAAAGGCTATCAAATTTTAAGTGATGTGGAGATGGTGAATAAAAGGCAATTATTTACTTAGGTTAATTGTATTACTGTAATCAGGGCTATCTGATTTATCAGATGTGAAGTTAATAACAAGCAGAAGGATGGCATTTTCGAAAGAATATGTCTGATCCTGGAATTGATGGTTGTCATATGTTTTTATAAGCTTTGAAAAGAAATTACATGCATTTTGTGAGGGTAAGACTCAACAGGAGCCCTTCTTTTCTTTCCTTCACACCTGCTTTTGCCTGTGGTCAGGAACAGGATACTGGGCTTTGACTTTTGATATGATTCATTACAGCCGTTTTTAGCACCTTTGGGTATCCTGGAAATGAAAATATTTCCCCAAAGTAGATACAGAAATGTATATTCCTTCCATTTTTCCTTATCTTTTTCATCCTTAGGATTCATTTGATTCCTGGCTTTATTGACTCAGAACAAGCAGACTGGATGTTTGAGCAACTCCTCCAAGACATCCCCTGGGGTCAGAGAACTCACATCAAACAGGGTAAGGAGTGTGTAGACCACCATTTTGGGTCCTTCACAGGTCAATTCTCTAAGAGAATCTGTGCATTGTTTAGAATTGTTTTTCATTTTCAGTGCTACCACTTCTCCCGGTTTCCATGCAGGTTTTCCGTGCATATCTGAAGACTACTGCAGCTTGCTTTTCAATCTCTACTGCCACGTTACTATTGCCACCTAAGTGAGATTTTTCCAAATTAAAATTGCCCGTCTTAAAAATCTTGGAATTTACTATCTCTTCTGTCATCTCCAGTTCTTTTTCTCACTAATTTTAAGATTGTCTATCACCATCCCTTCATTCAATCTCCCAGCAATGCAGCAAAAATGGTGTTCTTGGAGGTTTCTTTGCTGAGGTATGTTTTTTGCGTATTAAAATCCCAGCAGAGCATGTTCCTTTTCTTTTGGCTGTAGTTACTAGTTCCAGTATGCAGTACAAGAAGAGGCTGCTATTCTGGATTTGTTCACTGAGGGGCACCTGTTGTAGCTAAATTTCACTCCCAGTCAGGAACTGATACCAGATACTGTATCTGAGTAGTTACTGGATGGGGCTGGAAAATGTCTTCAACATGTGTGTTCCTTGGCTGGCAATAAAGGGGCAGTATAATGGAGAATACTACCTGTAAAGCATGAGAAATAGTTGCCAAGGTAGTCTTTTCAGAAGCTGAAAGTGTTTTTAATCTGATGTTTGTATTAAACCATAGAGAACACACGTATTTGACAAAATATTGTGTCCAGCCTTGATTCACTTTTTTTTTTGTAATGTCCCATGGATGCTGGAGTCATTTCTACTTCACCCTTTCCAGTGGATCCATCTGCATCTTGCAACTTATGCCAACATACTGGGCACTAGAACCAGGTGAATGTAAAACAAGCCAGATTTATAAATAAAATTTCACTTTAATTTGCAATCTTTAACTCATCCAGTCCCTGCTCTGTCTGGCATAGAGGTAAGAAAATGGGTATGTTTCTAAGATTTTGGCAAGGTAATTCCTCCTGCAGATGCACACCTGATTTTGAATAATTTCATTCCTTCATTTGAGTTCATTGTGTAAAGCTGAGGATTTTAAGGGACTCCTTTTTAACTTTAGGTGAAAAGACAATCTCTTTTTGATCAAGTTTCTTGGTCTTTCCATTTTCAAATCCTTTGATAAGGCAACTGAGAAAGTATTCCTTTTTTTTTCAGAAGTATCTTTTGACGAACCACGGCTTACATCCTGGTATGGGGAACTTCCTTACACATACTCCAGGATAACAATGCAGCCAAATCCAAATGTATGTATTTGTTTACCTGTGGTTTGTTATTGTCTACAGAGAAATCCTTTGCAAAGATAAAGAGATAAAAATTCCTTCTCTGTTCTGGGTGACTAGAGACTCTGTTAGCATTTCATTTGTGATCAGCAGCAGATTCTACTGGAATGTGAACAGATTTATAAAATACACTTAATGAGTGAGTTGACTGAGAGCAGTGTGATTGAGCTGCTAAATGTTGCCAAATGGAAGTTGCTGCTCTAGAGTTTAAAGTTTTGTTTTAGATCACTGTAACTTTGGACAAAACTCTGAATTACTCTGTGTGACTTTCTCCAAGCATCTTTATATGGGAGATTGCACTGCACACAGTCATGCTGATTTTTTTTTGTTATAAAGATACAGTAATACCAGTTACTGAAATAGTTACTTTCTGAAACACTTACCTTCAGTACTGCTTAATGAGAATTTAGGCATATTTTGATTCCTATGTGGATACTATGAAATTCATACAGGCAACTCATCTGCTCAGCAGATTATAGCATGTAATTTCCCACACTGTTTTGGAAGGGTTAAAAACCTTCTGACTGACTCCGTCATGTTTTGTTCATGTTTTCTCTCCCTCACTTTGTCTCTCTCACTCTCTCTCTTTCTCAGCCTGTTGTCCCGTTAGCCTGTCTCCTGATTTGTTTAAAATTTCCATGGCAGTAATTAGGAGGCACTGTTGAAAGCTGGATGGCATGAGAGAAAAGTGTCCCAAGTCCCAGAACTGCTGCCAAAGTGGGATGTTTGGGAATCATTGGAAAGGCGTTATTTAAGGAGACGTGTTGCGAAGATTTTGTAGTCTCAAAAAAGCTGTAGTTAAAAATTCTATGACTTATGAAACTTGTGGTGGAAAACCAGGCATTTCTTTGGTACACATTTGTGAAATACTATTTCAAATGGGCTTTTCTGAAAGCTAATGGCTTTAGAGATTGGAAATGCCCTCACAAAATCAATTCTGTTGTGCAGTAATGATTTAAATCCAGTTCAGAACTGCCTGTTGTGAAACTCTTTGCTGCTCAGAGATTGGATAGAGCTCATATACCCTGAATTCAAGTTTTCATTTCAGTTTGCATCAAGTTCTGAGTTAGCACTCATTGGACCACTGGCTTGTTTCTCTTATCCAAAGAGTACAAAGCCTAAATCAGTCACTCATGTTGGTTCTCTTTTATTCCTGAATATTTCTGCTTTTTACTGAGAGAAAGAAACACAAGCAGAAAGTGAGGTGCACTAGAGAAGTTGCATAGCTGGAAGCCAACCCTTCCCTGGTGGGGGGTTGCCTGTAGGCAGATCTTTGGGTGCACTGCACATGAACACTGTCATTTCACTCAACTTTGCAGGATACCTGGGAGTACCTGCAGCTTAGAAGAAGTAGGGGATGGTATAAAGAGTCCAGTCCCTACTGTAGAATAGGGTTTCTATCACAAGAATATCCTGAGTGAAACGTAATGTAGTGCACAGCTTAGCTAAAACTGATTATTGCTTTAAAGACTTGATCTGTAGGTGTTATTAGCTTTGTGCGCCTCCTTTTTTGCTTGATAAGAATTGGTGTGATTGCAGCACTTCTAGATATAATCCAGTGTTTGTGTCTAAACGAATTTTGCTATTAGAAAGTGTTTCTCTGTAAGCAGTGATAGAGTTGATTCAATAAATGTTTTAACAAACTACTTCCACTGCTGCATGTTCGTAGTGGGCTTTCAACTGCACTGCAAAATTCACCGTCTGGTAACATTTTAGTAATACATATTTCTGTGAATGGAATTGAAGAAATCTAGTCCTGGTGGGTCACTGAAAAGTGCTTTCAGTAATTCTGGTTGGACTCTTCTGCACATTCAGGCAGCCCAGTTGCAAGCAAACCTTTTTTGGGGTTTTATTTTGGGTGGTATTACTGCTTTCCCTACATGTCCCATAGCTGCAAGCTATGTTTATCTAGAATTAATTACTCACATGATGCTTAATCATTGAAGGCATGACTTAGCTAGAAATTCCCCAGTAGAGAAGGATGATATGTTGAGACTCCTGCAGTGTAACCAATAATTTAAATAGCTGTTAAACTTGGAAAGAAGGTAGTGCAGCCTTGTAGATATTAGAAAATACTTCCAGCTGTCTATTGCTTCTTCTGCCACTGGTCCCTTGGGAGATTTGGAATCAGTTTCTTATTCTCTCTTGATCTCTGTTTCTGCTTATATAATGGGCAAAAATTCTGGCCTACATTGCTCTGGCTTTTTTCTTTCTTTATATATTTGTGTAGTTCTTAAAAACACTCTGACAGATGAAAGTCATGATGTAAGTTTATAACATGAAATAACTGGACTGAGTTGTAATGGAATATGCAGAGCTTCCCTGGGCTGCGGGCTCAGCAAGATGTTAGCAAAGGGAAGGATGAAATGCAGGGTCAGTGACATGGGTTTTATGACCCACTGAAGAGTTACAGTGTCAAAGTCTAAACCCCAAGAGGTGATGAGCTGAGCTCAACAAGCTGTGCTAACAGAGTGGGGACAGAGGGCTGCCTTGTGCCAATTGTTCCTCTTGTTCTGTCAACAGCTGCAGGCAATTTAGAGCAGTGTCATTTAGTCACTGATTGCCTCCATTAGTGTGAAAGGCAGCCTGGCTTCAGAGTTTTAAGAGATGCTTTAGTATGAAGTGTTGGGTAACGTGTGCATATTTTTCAGAAAGCCCAGCCCATTCCTCCACTCTACTAAAAATATCATCAGAATTGCTGTGAGTCATTTATTTGATTTGAAGTTTATTGTGTTGAAGTGGAGTATATTTTGTTTCTTAGTAGTTTTCACTTTCTATCTTGCCTTACCTGCCCCTGGCCTGCGTTCATGGCATTGACGCTCCCCCTCTGCTGATTGCAGTGGCATCCCCTGCTGACCATGCTGAAGGAGCGCATTGAAGAGTTCTCTGGCTACACCTTCAACTCTCTTCTCTGCAACCTCTACAGAAATGAGAAGGACAGTGTGGACTGGCACAGTGACGACGAGCCATCACTGGGGAAAAATCCTGTCATTGCCTCACTCAGCTTTGGTGCTACTCGGACCTTTGAGATGAGGAAAAAACCTTCCCCTGTAAGTTTTCACATCACACTTGAGGGAGTCTTATAACTACTAACACGTTTGTTGTTTTCCCCCTGTTTAAGAGAACTTAATTACTAAAGCATTCCAAAGTTAATGAAAGCACAGCCTGGAAAGTTCTGTAGAAGAAGTATAGGGATCAAGAAATCTCTTGCACGGACCATGACATCCTGAGGATGGGACCACTCTAATAACATGCAGCAGTGTAGGGTTGTGCTGCAGTGAAATCGAAACCTGGACAGTCTTCTGCCCAAATAAGGGCCCTTCCTTAAATGAGATCAGTGATGCTGGAAGTGGACTTAACACTGTGCAAATGAATCAAAGAGTTGCTACCATTTTCTAAGCTCAGACCAGTGTTACGTAATGCAGAGTATACATGGGATGAAGAGTAGTTCTGACTGCTTGTGTAAGTAAAAATCCTCTTAGCAGTGTTTGCATTTTGATGTGTGTGTATTCAGATTGGAGAGCAGTGAACAAAGGGAAGAAGCTCATTTCTTTTCCGTAACATGCCTTGGAAGCTGTCACATCATACTGAAAGGCTAAACAGAGATCTTCTACTTTGATAAAGAGACATGTGGAATGTCCTTGCAGGAGTTAATTGGTGTTTCAGTAGTGAATCCTCTCTCTAGGTAAAGTGCTGTGCTTGGGAATGCTGTGTTTATAAGCCATCTTAAACTTTGCAGTTCGTATTTATCCAAGTAAAGGATTCACTTGTGTTGAGAATACAGTCCTTATTTTAGGGTGTCCTATTTCAGATGAATTTTCTGCTTGTGCAGTCTTTGACAACTGTAGAAAGAAGTTTGTGATCTGCTTGCGTTGCTATTTATTCTGAGTAGGTAGTACAGAAAACAGAGATGATAATTATCAGCCTACAGGAAAATCTGTGCTGACATACTGAAGTCTGCCCATCAAGAGTCACCTTGGGTCACCTAGTCCTGAACAGGAAAGGTCAGAAATTGGATCAGAAATCAAATAGTTTGTAGCTTTCACCAGTTCTTCAATTTGTAAATTCTCTGTTGCCTCACATGAATTTAATCTTGGTCCCTGAGCATGAGATCACATAGCCAGTCTATTATGTCAGTGGGCATAGCGTGAGTAAGTATTCCTGATGCTGTGTTGATGATAAAATGTCAGCTGGAAAGTTTATTCCTCTAGAAAACTGTAAATGGTGCTTCGATTCATTTTAGAAGTGCCTGTGTTCCCCATCAATGAATCAGAATAAAATACACTTAAACTTCAGTTTAAACTTTGCAGGTTCTGTCTTAAAAATCAATCCTAGTTCTTGAGTAAGATGTCTTTTTTAGATTTTCTGAGAAGACACCCACTGTTAGCAAAGAGGAAATTCAGTCTGTGCCATTTGTACTTGGCTGCCTTGTTTGATTCTGTACTGCATGATTTCTTCCCTTTTCTTCCAGAGGTGGATGATTTTCTATAGATGTATCCCTCAAGCTCTCCTCTTTTTTTTAGCACCTTTGACCTGATATTTCTGACTAGCTGAGTCTTGCTAGCTGTGAAGTATTCGTTTTGCAAGTGTGATATACTTTTCTTTTTCTGGGGTAGAATCCATGTGCAGATCTTGGAAATAGTTGCTATTAAGTGTGTCCTGTGCCTAAGGGAATTCATACGTAATAAATACATGGTACACATTACGTATTCTTTGCACATTCCCAGAGCCTGAAGTTTCCTGAGAGCACCCTATGACAATAGATGCTTTGCCAAGTGGGAGTTACAAGAGGCTCTGATGGAAATTACAACCTTTCAGGCTGTGCCACCAAAGAAGTAATTTTCATACTCTTTTGTACTGTAGCATTCTCTCTTTTATTAAGAGAAAGTTAAAACTGATTGTAGATCTTTGAAATTTAATCATTCCTGTGTTAAAAAGCAAGTTGCAGGAAGAGGGATGTAACCTAGGGAAAGGAATTCGGATTAACAATCATCACAGGCATTCAGGCTCTCCCTGGTTTCAGCCTGCCAGTATCAGTACATTGGATTTTCTAGAGTTAGTCTTCATTGAGGAGGGAAATAGAAAGTAAATCCTTCTCCTCCCAAAATGAAACCTCTTTGAGGACCCACATTGTTCTATTTCAGATTCTAGAGTTTCAAAGGCCTTCATTTCCCTCTGTTCTTGTAAGTGCTTTTAAGTATTTTGAGATGAAAGATATAATGAATGTACAAGATGAGAAATACTATGGCAGAATGTCACTGTGGATAAATGGTACTGAGAAAAAAATGTAGTTTCCTGTGTGAGATCATGTCCTGAGTACAAAACCATACATATCACAAGTGAGGTCACAGCTTGAAGGGCAAGTGAAGAGAACTAGATCAGAGCCTTCAGTTCGTGTTGGTATCTCTACAAATATTTTCTAGATTATATCTTGAAATGTAGATGAATATGTTTATTCATTATAGTGAACAAAAACTGAAAAGATGACCAGTAGTGTTGATGGGTTGCAGTTTTTGTGCATGTTTATGTGAATTTTGATGGTTGTCTGTTAATAATTTGGTAGTGTTTATGTAAGACACTTTGAAACAATCAAACAATCTGAAATATTTTTTCCACTTGGCAAAAATGAAAATAAAAAAGTTACTTGGGTTAAGTGGTTTTTTTAATTATCCTGAAAATTGTTCAAGGGTGAGGGGAAGGAAAGGTTCAGTCCTCTGTTTTACTTTTTGGTGAGCACTGTACTGGATAAGTCTTCATCATATAATAGAGGGTAAGGAGTGTAGAGACATGCATGGACTATTTCTATATGTTTAAACAAGCATCCTTGGTGGATAAGTAGAAATAATTCTTACCAGGATTTCAGCCCAGTGCTTGTAAAAAAAGCTTTAGATACATTTCAGGTGTAAATTCCTCACTGGAATAAGGAGACTTCATGGGAATTAATATGATTCCAGAAACTGTTTTATTTTGCCTGCTGGAATTTTTCTTTTTAGACATTCTTTTTTCTAAATACAGCCTTTTCTGTTTATTTGAACCAGTTACGTGATAGCAGCTGGTATTTTTCCTTTGCTTTAAATGGTTTCTAGGGTTTTTTTGGATGCCTACTAAATAGTTGAAAGTCTACAGTGATGTGGTTCCTTCTATTTTCTTCTTCTTGTTCCAGAAAATTTTAACCTTGCTCCTCCTCCCTCATTCCCCGCGCCCCCATCACTGTAGCTCCTGCCTGCACTGAAATCAGGAGGCAAATGCTTTGCTTTGGAGCTGTGATTCATACACAGTTCACACAGCTATTGGTTGAGTCAGTGAGTCCTCTCATGCTTGCCTGAGTGTCACCACGGTGGCACCGTGACCGCCTCCTATTCCCCGCACAGCCCCGAGCCCCCAGGCCCACTTGGACATGACTTCATCCTCCCAATGGAGAAGAATTGATTTCACTCTCTGGGAGGCTGTTTCTGATACAGCCTCACCACCATTTTCCACTATTGCTTGTTCACTGCTCAGCTCTGAGACAGCGCCAGGCTGTCGGATTGTGTCCTCCTGGAAGCTGAGTGGGGAATGTTGTACAGCAGGGAAGGGTGATAGCTGATGTCCCACTAAAGCTCCCACGATCCACTGGAGGTGCCCTGTGGCACAGGGGTGGGTTCCATAGGGAGCAGCTGGGTGCTTGTGCAGCAGATGGCTGTGTGAGCTGTGGAAGGAGTTAGAAAGCCAGCAGCCCGCTTGCTCTTCTTCCAGCAAGAAACTGATTCTTTTTCCAGGGAAACTGATGGCTGCTGGGAAGGGAGAGAGTTTCATACCTATTAGATAAGAGCAGGATGTTCGTGGTGTTCTAAGAATTGGCCTTCAGATGGGTCTGTCCTTCAAATGAAGCACTGAAACACAGTCCTTTTTTCCTAGCAGGAGGTAAAGATCTCCTAGTACTTCTGGAAACAGCAGAAAAATAACCCTTGGTGTGTTAACAGACCTAATTGAAGATGAGTGTGGGAACATGGTAGAAGCAGAGATTCAGATCAAGATGAAGAGGGTTGTAGTTTTAGATTGGCATGAAAGAGACTCTAAGACAGCAGTGGCTGCAGAGGAGGAGGGGCTATTGTCCACCTGTATTGGCAGTGCTTGAGAAGCTGTAGACAAGCAGAGAGGAAGAAGGGGCTGCTCAGCTGCAGGACTGAATTTAAAGATAGGCCTGTGTAGGCTGGCCAGTGTGCAGAAAGGGCAGTACAACTGATATTCATCATTACTGAATATGTAGAGAAAAGAAATGCAGTGAAGATTTTGTCAGAGACAGTGGGAATAAACGTGTTAAAATGCAGAAGTATTAATAGAGGAGACTACTTTGTTATGGAGGAGGGTGTTTACACAGCTGGTGCTAGAGATGTAAACTGGAAAAGTGGGGTACAATCAAGATGAAATCTGAAAACACAAGATTTGAATTTTTGTATGGATAATTCTCTTGGTAATAGGTAAATAGGTAAAGCAGAAGACTTGAAGGCAGAATTCTCCATGAAAGATGCTGACTTTTGCCATTGAAAAAATGATTTTTCATCACTTGCCTGTGTAACTATTTATTTAATAATGCATATTATTTATGCATTCTTCTACAGGATGTTTCCATTTACTTTACCTTACAATAGAAGATTCCTCTACACTGTACTGAAACCATTTCCTAATACAATAGCAGTGAACTTTCCTGAGACTTAAGAAACAAACTTGGGTGATTCATATAGATTTATACTAGATCTTTTCTCTTTTTTATTTTGATAGCATTTCAAGAAAACAACCTTGATGGAGTCCAGGAATTCTTACAGATTTTGTATTCACAGCTTCCCATCAACTCACGTTGAGCTTTCCTTACTTATTAACTGAAGTTACAGTAATAAGGAATTTTTTAAAAAGGTTTAGCCAGTGTACTTGGATAGTGTAAAGCTTGGATTGTATTAAATGCGTAACTCAGGATTTTGAAAATTCTAAAATATTAAAAAGCAGAACAATTTCTTTTCTCTACCTGTTTTTGTAAGCAGCTGGTTTTGTAATACATGTACAGTTACAAAGTGATCATAAAGAAGTCACCTGATGCACTTCTTTCCATATCTGTTACCAGAAAGTCTTTTCCACCTTAGCTGTCAAAAATAAATTTCCTTTGTAAAATTCTTGACCTCTGAAAGTCAAGTGAGTTTTCTGTATGTCTGACAGAAGTCTAGAAATAAAAGTTCTGAAATGAACTTTTGTTTGATAGTAGTGACATGTAGGAAAGCAAAAAGTTCTTGTCCAACTTCACTGGCTTTGCATGCAAAGCAAATTGACATAAAAATCTCTTTTTCTATCTAAAATGGAGCTCAAATATGTCCCATTTAAACCAGAAAGTAATGGCTGTTTTTACATACTGACTTTTCTAAGCCAAAAGGGTGTTTTCTCCTAAATCATTTATCTTAGCAGAATGCCTTTTTCATTAAGATGAGCAAGAGATAAAAATAAGCCCACTGTTGTCCATCCACAAAGTGAAATGATGTAATCCTCTGAAATAGAAAGTACATGTGCAGTGCTATTTCTCTGCTTTTCATCAGCAGTCATGTGTATAATACCTATTTTTGAATTTTTTTCCTTGTTTCCTCTGAAGATAAGAAAACATTTCTCAATAGTGACTTGATAACCAACCAAGCTCTTTTGCATTTTAGAAGATGCAGTTCTCTTTCTATCTGCATCTTATTTATGAACACACACACACTCCCAGTTGGTTTTCTGAGAATCAGATTCTCAGTTTAGGACATAACTTTCCCAGTATTTGTTACTCTACCTCATTATTTTGAGCTTTTCAAAAAGCCATTGTCCTGGTTTAGGGCAAATGTTTAGGAGGAAACCTCTGGGGGGGTCTCCTCTAGGAAGAGCCGATTCCAATCGCCCCTCCCCCTACCGGTCCGGGAAGAATTTCCTTAGAGAAAAGTGGAAAAAACTATTTATTTAACACATAGAATATTTACAAGTATAGGGAAAAATTGGATAATATGAAAACAATGAAACCTCTCCTTCCTCTGAAGAGATGGTAGATTCAGAGTCCGTCTGAGTCCGGTTCAGTTCTCCAGTGGGGGGACGATTGCCGGGCCCGGCTGTAGAAGTCGGCGAGGATGGGGGGGGGCCCCCCGGGGGTTCCCTGGTGTCCTGGGCCCACGCGATGCCAACCAGTCCCAGGAAGAGGAAAAAAAGAAAAAATTCCCAGCAAAAGAAACAAAGTCTCTCCCTGCAAAAAGCCGGGAAAAATCCGAGGAAAAGCCCTCCGCTGTGAGCTCGGGCAGCACCCCCACAACAGAGTGAGTAAAAAAAAAGAAAAAGAGATAACGCTGTCTGCTGGAATGCAGCCTCTCCGCTCTCTTGACCTTGGTTCGTAGTATCCTGCAGACAAACGGCGAGTGTTTTTTTTTTCCTCCACCTTCACTTTCACTGTCTTCCTTGGACCAACTTAAAGCTGCAGAACTTAATGTCCAGCATAAGCAAGGGGACGATTGGGGGTACAAACAGGTCATATGGCCAACCCAGGACAGCCATGAACTTCTTTTAAAAGAACAAACCTCCTTCAAGTTGGACAACTACACACTTGACTTAGCAGTGTATGAATCTGATTTAAAGTTGGAAAGGATAGTGCAAAGCAAGAGAGTTGCTGTTCCCACTCATGTGGCATGTGTGAGACCACTACTGGGGTGTCACTATGTCTAGTTGTTATATTAGAGTTTTAAAATAGTTGTACATCATCTAAAGGCTTAACCAAAGTTTGAAAATTATTTGTCTTTTAGTCTAGCATTCTGTTTTGCTTGGTGGTGATTAAGACAACTTGTTTCACAAGGTATTATAGGAAAGGGAGATTTTTTTTAATAGAAAAAATTCTTCCAGCAGCTAGTGCCATAATACTGTGTAATGTTGTAACAAGACAAATTCAGCATAGCAGGAAGATGTTACTTTTATTTAAGTAGTTAACTTTTGGAATCTAGGGTGCCTATTGCAGAATGTCTCCATGCTGAACTGTTCTAGATGTTTCCATAAAGTTTGCAGCCTCACTCCAGAATTTTGCACTAAATGCAGGAACTGATTGTTGTACTTTACCTGTGGCATGCAGGCAGTGATATAGTGGCTTCTTTCATCGTTAAAATGCTCAGCTCCTGGACTTCATATGAAATACAGATTCACAGAGGTTTACTTAGACTTCTTGATCTCTGAAGAGCCCCCACCTCACAGGCTTTTTAAGCTCTGCTGTAAAGGACTGGTTTTCTGCCAAACATGCCTGCTTCTTCAGTGTCTAATACTTCTTTTTAGGAAGAAGATGGAGACTATACTTACGTAGAAAGACTTAGAATCCCACTTGATCATGGGACTCTGTTGATGATGGAAGGAGCTACCCAGGAGGATTGGCAGGTAAGAACTCCTTGACACTGTTCATGTGCTTTGCTTGCAGTGCAGTTTTCCAAATATGCTGAGGCACTCCCATGAAGGTATGGGACATTCTGCTTCCAGTGGCACAATTGTTTTCCAAGGTGTTAGTACCTCAGAATTTGAAAGCGCCCACAGAAACAATGGGTTTACTTTCCTGTGCCAAGTGATGCAGTAGTAATCATCACAGGTGGTCCAGCATTAAAGTTCAGCAATGAAGGTTGCAGCCTGCAGTGGAAAGAGCAAAATCAATACAGACACTTGGAATATCAAAAAGTTGTAACTTAGGAATTCTACAATTATGTACAAAGACTTTTTGTTTTCAGTGGTCCTGAGGAGTCAGAACCTGATTTTTCCCCCTAACATAAGTGTTTAGAAATATGAATAAAAAGCCATCACAGGAAATGAAGGTTTTATTCATTGCTTGATTATGTGTATTTTAAATGCACAAGCTCATGGTTTTTTGTTTTGTTTTTTTTTTCTCTAATGCTGCTGACAGCATCGAGTGCCTAAGGAGTATCATTCAAGAGATGAACGGATAAACTTGACATTTAGGATCATTTATCCAGAACCTGATGGAGTTTGGAAGTGAAGATCCACTTTGGACATTGATGGATATACACCCACAGCAGATCTAGAGCCTAAGATTGCTGCAGATTTAAAGGAAACCTTACAGGAACAGAGTTCCTTGAAGTGATGGGGAAAAGATTTGATATTATGAAGATCTTTGGCAGTCAGAAGCTACCTGTGTTATGTGGGCAGAAATTATATGTTGTTGGAGGATACTAAATCACAGGCTTTAAGTTTGTGAACAGTGATTATTGTTAAAAGATCACAAAGCAGGTGAAAGATTTGAGAGGTCCCAGCTGGAGCAGACAGATTCAGTGAGCAGATAGTTTTGCACCTTGTCTTGTCTCTCATTTACCCCCAAGTTGAGATCTCTGTTGGAAGAGATGGAATTCTTTGATGTAAAGCCATGTCTGTGTGTCTGTACAGAAATGAGAAGGTTGCACTTGGTGATGATCTCTGGGTATTACTCATTTCACCAAAGGGTGGTGCATTGCTTTTTATCTGTAGGTTGCAGTCTTTTCCAAGTAAACAATCAGTTTCATAATTTAAATAACTACTTGAATTATACTGGTGTCTAGTGGAACAGAGGGTCAAGGCTTTCTCTGCCATGCACTCTGTGGTCAGACTTTATCTTAACTTTATCCTACATGTTTATCCATGTAGACAGGACAAGGCAAAGGCAAACAACAGAGATATCTGATGACCCTGCTCCTGGGTCAGTGCATATTGCATTAAAAAATATCACACGGAGAGTTATCTCTTGAGCCTCTGCTGTCACAGATCAGCAGTCAGCACCTCAGACCAGATTCCAGGCTGCCTCACTGGAATTCTTCAGGTTTTCCTGCTGCGGCTCATGTACTGCTGGGAAGTTAAGACTGCTGGTGCAGTCTGGATGTCAAGTCAGGAGTGCTGCCTGTGTGATTAAGTTCTCACTGCAGTTAAATGTCATCACTGTACTTGATCAGATCATAGGTTTGTTCCATCTTCACTGTGTGCCTGCAGCAGGATCTAAGCACAGGTAAATACCCTATGCCTTGTAAGATGTTAGCTTTGTTAAGCAAGCTAATCTCCCTCTTCACTGTAAGAATAAACTTGTGTTAAGAAAATGTCTATATTTTCTTTGTCAGCATTTGTTGTGATTTAAGTTCTTACTTGGTGAGAACAGTCAAGTTATTAATACTCAGTTATGTCTATGTTTTATATTACTGATTACATAAAGGATATAAATGTTGAGCCATTTCACTCCCTGTCATCAGAAACTGGACAGAATAATTTCCTAGAAACAGCTTCTCTATGTAAACCACCATACATTATTCTTCTAAAATTAATGAATGTTACTGGAAAACAAAGCTTTGTTATCTTATGATGTCTTCACTTTCATCCCAATTTGTACAGAAACGTTTTTGAGTATTTTTAGTGTTATTTCCTTGCATTTGAATCTTTTGTCTAGGCTCTATGATGTATTTCTTGGGAATCATGTTTACTTTCTTTGGGTCATTGGAGCTTTGTGTACATCCCTGTATTTGTCCAGGTTTGGCAGTCCTGATAGAGAGTGGTTTTCCTTAACCAAGGGACAGTGCTAATTTCTCAGGGTATTCTGAGAAGGCAACACTTTGCCCATATCAATTCATACAAGCTCTGTTTGTTTTCACTCTATTAAGGGCAGCCAGGCTGCAAGAAAGAGTAGGAGATGGGGATGAGTTGGAAACTTTTAAACCCCCAAACCTCAGCCTATAGAAATTGCAACTCCTTTGAATTCAGTGAATTTATGGCACATAACTAATGGCAGGATCCTGGCGGCTGATTCTGTTGTGGAAGAGCAGTTTTTCACTTCTTTTTCTTGGTTTCACTTTGTAATGTTAGGAAATTTAGGTTTTGTTTCTTTACTTCCTTTGATTTGGGAAAAGACCAAGTTTTCCTCTCCAGAAATGAAATGATTTATAGGAGAAATGTTCTACCCCCAGTGCTCCTTTTGTTGCTGGAGGTTACTGCTTTCTTTCTCTCACATGTCAGCTTCACTGTATCCAGATCTGGGCGACAGTGAGGAGAAGGCATATGGCATCGTTCCCCAGCCTGTCCCATGTGTACTGGCTGCAAGGGGAACAGTTGGCCTAGAGGTCAAGTTTCTTCATCAGCTGGGAGCTTGTGGATCCTTCCTTCCTTCCCCCACCTCCTCGCCAAAAAAGTCAGCCAGCCAGGTAGCAGCAAATTGTGACCTCCTGCCTGCCAAGACAGCAGGAAATGGCTTTGAGCAAAGGCAATTCCAGCCCAGAGCTCCTCAGGAGACTTTTCTACAGGGACATTTTTCCTGTCAGTAGAAATTTGTCCCTGAGTGCCACGGGTGCTCCTGCTGAGTTCTCAAAATGGGTGAGCACAAAAGTGAGGTTTGAGAAGTCTTGAGCTGCTGGTGTTCCCATGGCACCTAAAGATTTTTCACTAGAGACCAGGGCAACTTGCACATTTCTTGTGTGCTGATGTTCAGCTGTTTCTGGGGTTGCAGTCAGGTGTAAAGAGCAGCATGTGTTTAGAATGGTAAATAGGCAGGTTCCATTCTTTAACTCAAGCATAGGTGGAGGAACCTTTGCCCTAGTTGCATGGATTTGAAAACAGTATTTCTAAAACTGTCATCCAAAAGAATTAGTTTCCAGTTATAAAGCTTGCTTTTCTTCTCAGGGCTGCTGTGACAGTACAATATTCTAAGCCAAAAACTTTTTGAAAAATGATTTAAACTCCGAGTACACTAAGGTAGAGTAAAATATATTGTTTATATGTACACAGAGTATTTGAGGGCAGGGAGCTGGCCTGAGGGGTTTGTTTTTTGGCACCAAATTCTGCCCATCTGAGGTGCTGCAGTGGCTGCTGGGAGCTGCTTTGTTTACAGAACACTTCTGTAATTACTTGTTTTTAATGGGGAAGATACAAACTGGGTTTACTTTTTTCCCTTTTTGAAATACAGAATGGTTTGTGTTGGAAGGGACCTTGAAGGTTTCAGCAGAGTATGTGTCTCTTCCAAAAAATCTTCAAAAATTGCATTCTTCAAAACTTAATCTGTGCCTTTCAAACAGGTGGAATCAACTAGTAACCCCAGGTAAGATTCCCTTTTCCAAAACAACCATCACCTTTTCCAAAATGTAATGACCCTCAGATTTGATAATAAGGAGCAGATGAATGGAAGCTGTTTCAGGTAAGCATGGAAGGCTGCTTTCCTCAGGAACGTAGAGGATGGAGCTGTTCTGAAAAACACCCACAACTGGATCCATATGTAACCATTCATCTATTTAAGACTATATAAAAAATAACATTATTAATTAATCACTGAAGTGTCAGACTTCACTCTGTCCCCATGCTACTTGTGATCATTTCATCACAGAATACTTGAATATTCAAGCACAAACTCTTGGTAAGGTTGGAGAATATCTGATTCAATACTGCACTTTTGGGCCACAGTGAGTTGATCTGAGAACATACCCTTTGAAGTCAATAGCAAAGTTCTGTCACTTCTCTGCTCTAGGGGTTTGTTTGTTTATTTTGTTTGTGTTTTGTTGGGGTTTGTTGGGGGTTTTTTGTGAAAAGTAACTTTGCAATATTCAGTTTTGATTAGCTTTAAAGCCATAGATAATTTTACTTCATCTGTATCAGATGAATTCTACCTGTGACTTTTCTGTTTATCATAACTTACAGGGTTAGTATAGCTACACATAGTAATCTATAGCTACAATAGTAATGTAGGAGACGGTGCCAGGAAGGGTTAAGAAGGCACAATTTTCATTCTGTAGTGTTGGCAAAATACAGAGGACTGTTCTCCTGAGGTTTGGGATAAAAGATGTGTGTGTGATGGGTGCTGTGAATCCATAACGCCTCCTCCTCAAGTGCTGCTACTATTGCCTTAGCTTGGGAGGATTTAACACCTACTTTGCCTTTTCTGGTCCTGAACCTTTTCAGAGTGGATAGAAAATCTGCCTCACTATGGTTTGTTTTCAAGTGCTGCTTTTCCATCCTTGAAGTTTCCATAGCAACCTGGATAATTTGTTTAAATGGGAGCATCTTGGCCTGTCCTGCCTGCACCTAAGTTCTGCTGAGATCTTGCAGTATCATCTTCTCTTGACACACTTGGGAGTGACTGGTGAGGGTTGGTCATGAGAGCACTGGCCTGTCCCAAAGAGTCACCCACCCATCAAGGTGACAGGTGTGTGTCCTCCCCTGTTGCTCTGTTTGATTTACCTGCTCCTTCTGTGCAGTGTTCAGTAACAGCTTTGTGGAGTTATTGCCAGCTCCCTTGAAGCTGCCAGGTCCTTGGTGCCTCACACTGGGAAAGCACTTCTCAGGGGAGCTGGGAGGCCTTGTTTTAAGTAAAGAAAGTGGGGGTTGTATTGAAGAATTTTTATCAGAATAAAGACCAAGGAGGTCTTTTTCACAGCCCCCATTGTTTGTTCGATTCAGGTTTCCCAGCAGAAACAAAAACTTCCTTCTGTTCACACAGGAGATTTTGCTGGCTGAGCAAGACTTAAAGCAAAGTCTTCATATCACAGGGGATCATCCTGATAGTGCTCACTGGGTAGAGAATGGTGCTCAGCTGAAAGTTGTTTCCATCTAAACTTGTGTGTGCAGCTGCTTTGCTGGTCACAGAAGTGTTCCTTGTTCTGCTGCTCTGTTCCCATTGTGGAGGTATCACACAGGACCATGCTGAAGAGTGGGTTGACATTACAGCTGATCTCTGAAATGCCAGCCTTCTGCCCTGGGCATGTGCTTCCAGCAGCACCCTTGTGCCATGCAGCCTGCAGGGGCTGACCTTGGGAAATAAGCTGCCAAAGCATGATCCCTTACAGCAAAAAAGAGCAGAAAAAGGGCTACTTGGAAATACACACAGCCTAGAAAGAGCCTCAGTGTTGGATGGGAAGGCATTTGTAGCTGTGACTTACCACAGATTTATCATTGGGTGCTCATCATCAGTTGGGATGGCTGTGGGAAGGCTTCTCACCCTGAAGAGCTTCTGATGCAGAGAGAAAAAGATAAGGCAGGAGTGAGCAGAGAAATGACTTGCCAGAGGGTGGACTGGCCTAGATACACAACCCACACTCCCTGGACTGTTTGTCAGAGTCCAGAATCTACATGGTCCCAGTTTCCTCTCCCCATGTCCTGCTTTCTGGGGGCAGATCCATGCCAGGAGATAGTCTGTCCCAATGACATGGCACACCTTTAGCTTGGGATTCCTGCTGGAGCTTGGAGAGGAGGGGCCGTGAGGTGCAGGCTCCCTGGATTTTCAGCAGAAGCAAGGGCAAGTGGTGAAAGAGGGATTAAAAATTGTCTGGTGGTGGTTTCTGTTGGGAAGCAGTGGGAGGGAAAGAGAGGGGAAGTGGTGGTCACATCAGTGCAGCAGTGTCTGACGAACTGTACATAATGCAAAATTTGTCAATAACTCCACTTTCATAACACCGATGGAGCCGTGACAGTTCATGCCAGAAGAGAGATTGTTACCCTGGAATAAGCTGACAAGCCAGCCTGAAGAAATCCTCCCAGGCCTCAGGACAAGGAGATGGATTGAGTGAGGTGGGGCAGGATGGACACAGAGCATCTTGGTGCTGTGGCAGCCACAGGTAGAAAAAAATGTCCTGAGCATTGGCTGCTTCCTGTAACATCCCTGTGTTTTGCACTGATCATTTTTTCCTGGTGACCTCACCAGTTATTCCCTGGCTTTACTTCCCTTGCAGAGACTAAAGTGGCTCTATTTTACCTTAGAAAAGCTGCTTCCTGCTATCAAACAGATCCTTCCTCAGCGTTGGGCGCTATGGGCTTTCATCTGAAGGAAATGGGGTTATGCTTTTTTTCTTTCTACTTGTCCACATTGGCACCACTCTTGCTCCTCTTTGCAAGGCAGGACTTCAGATGCTCAACCATCACACAGCAATTTACTACTTTGGTTGTTACAGTTTTTGCCTAAAGTCCCCAGAAATGTATAGAGATGGAACAAAAACGTCTCAAGGATTTGGTTACTTGAAGCCTGATAGTTCAATTGTCAAGACACTTCTGTTTTAATCTCTTGACCACAGTTGTTTTCTTTCTTGATTGCTTACAAATAGATTCATAAAGAGAAGAAAAAATTAAATTTATCCTGCTGAAATAAGTGGATGCTCTAGAGTGCTTTTAGCTGCAGAATAAAATGGAAGATAAAAACTATCAGAAGTATTAAGATCTGATTTGTGGCACCAACTTAAGATTTTTATAGGAAAGATTTTCCTTTTGTCTGACCTCCAAAGCAGCCAGATCCTTTGTGGCCATGCTCTCTGCTGATCAGGCCTTCCTTGTTATATATGAGGTGTATGGTCAGTTTTGTCCAAATCTGAGAGAGGATGGGAGCTCTCAGAAATAATTCAGTTCAGCTCTTGCAGTGCTCAGCAGTTGGGTACAGAAGAGAAGCCAAGCCAAGTGCTCGGTACTCTGACAGCTCTGGGTTACTCTGGGCCTTCCTGGCGAGGAGCAGGAGAATCCTCCTCCCCTCACTGCCTTGCCAGCAGCATTTCTGCTCTCCAGCTGACTCCTGTCCCAGGAGGCAGCACAGAATCCCTGGCCATCAGCACCGTCCCAGCCACCAGCTCCCTGTGGAGCACGTGGAGGGTTGGAAATTCCCAGCATTCATCAGCAAAGTTCTTCCCTGCACTCAGAAAGTCTTTTTCCTTCCTAGACATTTTTAATAATTTTGCAGGGCAAAACGTTTCTTCCAGATTTTGAACGTGAGACAGAATGTAGTGAACTAGAAATCTTAATTTCTGTGCTGCTTACTTGATAGGGTCACAGTAACAGCTGGACATGGTAATACCTTGACAGTTACAGCCTTGGCAGGTTAGAGGTTTTCCTTCATATGGCAGCAACTTGTACTAGGGGAATAGTCCAAGCAGTCAGTATCTTAACTAGTTTAAAGTACAGTTTCATTCTTTAAAGAGCTAAGTTTTCTGCAATCACTGGTCTTTGGGCGTTGAAAGGACAGTTTTTTCTTGTAACCATATATCACTGTGTCCTGATGCATCAGTAACAGAGCTGGGAAAAGCTGCCATCCCTTCTGATGCCTGTGAGACCAAACAAGGGAAACTTAATGTAGCAGGGTTTTTTTTTTTTTGTCAGGAAACACTTTGCAGTTCTCTTTCAAAACAAAGAGTCTTATTACTACATTTATTGTTAGTGGTGTGATGACAGCCAAATGCTGTTAACTTGTGAAGTGCAACTGAAACACTGACTTTTCACTTCAGCTGTCACTTTACAACAGAAACAATTCTATGTAGAGAATAAAGTAATACATGTGTGTGAGAAGCATTTGAACATTCAAACTTTTAGTCCATGCTTTCTCCTAATGGCAGAGGGAGAAGGTTTAGGGGATTTATTGCAGCTCTTAAAAAGGCAGGAAAGACTGAAACTGAGATGTCCGAGGGAAAAGGAGCTTTGAACATACACATTTTGTATTAACTGTGTGGGATCATGAGCTTCTCACAAGTACTGACAGTGTTTGTCATGACTGCCAGCTGTGCTGTGGGTGCTGTGCTGGAGGGAAATGGTCCCATTCCCACATCTGCTCCCAGGTCAGTTCGCAGCTAGGGAGAGGCACCTCTGGGGATGGAGAACCCCACTGCCTGTAAACCTTGCTGAGCTGCTGGGCCTGGGCTCACGTGGGGTCTGTAAAATTGTTGAGGGACTGAGGAAGAGGGAATAGGAGGAAAGATAAGCTGGGTTTCAGGGATGGCCTGAGGAGGATCATACCATTAAGCTCTCTGTAAAAAAGAAAAAGTTGGGGATCTATAACCTGGCTGAGTTCCCCACTTATTACTTTAGGGAGACTTTGAAAGAGATTTTTCAGCTAAAATGGGCAATTTATATATAAAAATAAGACATACACAAATGCAACAAACCTTTTCTCTTAAAATGGTATTTTGTCTAAAACTTGCTTTAAAACCTTAGTAAGTGTCAAGGGGGCACCATTTCTGTGGCAGATTGCATGGTGAGATGAAAAAATCCTTCCATGCTCCTATAATCTGTGCTCTGGACATTCCCAGTTTGAAACATCCTTCAGAGAACTTGCCCATCCTAGCAGCTCCCTGCTACGTTGGGAAGAGCTTTCTCATGGAAGCAGCTTTTGTAGAAATAAGTTTTCATAAGTTGCCTGCAAAGATCCCAGCAGCAACCTGAGCCTCCTGCTACCTCTCACAGGTACCTCGCTGCATGTAGCTGCCCTCCAGGGTATGGGGAGTGCTGTCAGGGAATTTCCTCATGCTTTATTTGCCTGAGGCTTCTCCCTCATCTCATGCTGTGGGAAACAAGAATCATGGTGCTCGAGATGTGCAGAGACCCCCAGCCTGCGGGAGGCTGCAAGCAGTGTGTGCTGCAGAACAAGCCAAATCTTCTCTTGCCTCTGGAGATTTCCAGTCCTGCAGCCAAGGCTCTGCCAAGTCCTGCCTGCTGCCAAGGGGAGATGTGCTTATTCCTCACCTGTGCTGCCCCCAGATGATGCCAGGCAGGGATGCCCTTGGCATGGCTCAGGGAACAGGAGGGCTCCATCTTTAGAAAAATCCTTCAAGGGACATGTCAAGCATTTAAAATGCTGGCTGTGTGTTGCTGTGCTGGCTGCCTGACTGACCATGAGGGTGTGTGATCCTTACTGTAGGATTACCCTCAGGCACTCAGCTGCTGGGCTGGCTTGGCTTTCATTTAATTATTTTAAAGGGAGAAAATGTTAAAAGGCTACTGAAGTGGAAACTGGAAAGGAAGCAATGGCTATCCAACCAAATACATGAGGAAAGGGGTATGACAACCCTGAGTGCATAGCTCTTGGGAGTTGTTAGCTGTTAATTCCCTGGTGTAGATGCATTCACACCTGCTGGAGAGAGGCCTGGCTGCCCAGGTAAGCTGCATTCTGGGTGCTGCAGTTTTGTTATGATAGGTAAAAAGAAACAACAGTTTGTTTTTCTCCAGGCAGAAGCCTAAGAGTGAGTTTCAGCTGGGTCTTGTTGGGTTACTTGGGTTCCCCCCTCAGAAAGGTGCATTTTTTAATTTAAATCAGATGTGCATGCAGAGAGACACGAAGGCTTCTGCTTTCAGAGGTAGTTTGAATTTGTTGCCTGTTTGTTGGTGTACCATCTCCAGTTTGTGAGTCGTGTCTGTTAGCTTGCAGCTGGCTGGATGTTTTTATTGCTATTTTAAAAATGGTTATTCCAAGACATGAATTCTAGTGGAGAGAGAACAGCAACTCCTCTTTCCTGGTAGAAGTGAGTCCCAGAGCAGGATGCAGAGTGGCGATGTGTACAGTGAGGCTGTGTGGTGGCTGGAAATGCCACCTGCCAGGACAGCAAGAGGCAGCTTTTACTATTGGGTATGTTTTGGGAGGATATTTGAAACCTGCATGCTGGGTATGGACTACAGCATCCTTCTGGGAAACAGCTCATCCTGCTGGCTCTCAAGGGACCCCACCAACTCTGACAGACAGTGGGGTTACTGCTCTGTTTTGGGACGTGAACTGTCGTGTTCACTGTGACTGCCCAGCTACAGGTGGTTTCTGTAAAAGCCCTGGCCCTTCAAAAGTTTGTTCTCCTAGAGGAAGAGATGGGTTTCTCACTCCATCTTCTTCTTAATCTTTCCTTTCCCTTCTGGCATGAGAGCTGATAGCCAGCAAAAGGATAATAATTAATATGTTGTGTGTGTGTTCCCAGTAATCTCATTTTTAAATGAATAACCAGATGACAAGCTAACTTCCATAATTGAGTCTGCTCCTATAAAACTGGTAATTTAACTATGCAAGGCCCCAAATACAAATACAGAATGTTCCTAGCTCTGGTGAAGGTTCCATACTGCCCCTGTTCCATGTGCTGGCCTGCAGTGCGGCTTCACGAAAGGAAATGAAATCTTGAAATCAGGGAATGAAAGGGACAGAACACAAAGGAGATTAATTAGGATGAAATGGAATGCAAATGGAATGAAGTGAAAATATTTAAATGGAATGGGATGAGTTGCACTGAAAAGTTCCAAAACTTTTCTAAATGATACTCAATGAATTCTCCTTATAAGGGAGCAAAGTGTGCCGAACACACAGAAGAGGAATTATGATAAAATGAAATGCAATTTAAAAAAAAGAAAAAAAGAAATGTCTGAAATGAAATGAAAACAATTAAATTGAATGAGTTGACATGCAGTGAAATGGACTGAAACTTGCCGAAATGTTACTCATTGAAATCACAAGATTTCATTTCCTTTCATTAAGTAATACTGGGAGCAATTAAAATTAAGGCCATGATTTAAACCACTTGAGTAATTTTTTTTTTTAATGTTAGTGCCTTGGAGATCTAACTCTGGGGATTATGTCACAAGATATATTTTCTAAATTTTCTGAAATAATGTCTTCAAGGCCTCTCACCTATTACCATGGTGATCTTGCTCCAACTCAGCATTGAAATTTCCCAAAGCATTTTATAATCATATTTGTGAAGGTATTAAATATTTGCTCTACCTGGGTTTGCCTTCATACTAAACTTTCTGTAGGAAACCAGACAGGCAGTTTGTACTGGGACATGTGTTGAAGTTCAGATATCAAGTCAACCTTTTTTTGACAGAACCTTGGGTACTTTGGGGCTAGAGCAGATTAAATTTGCCTTGCTTTGAAAAATGTGCAATGTTTTTTCTGCACTGAGAGAACAAGGCTCCTATGTCATCTTGTTTCTGCATGAGAGACAGAATTTAGGTGATTGTAAATGGAGTTTTTGGAGAGAAAGTTGTTGTACTGCAGCAGGGATGTATGGGCTAAATTTAGCCACTAAAATCAACAGTAAAAACCACAGCCTTCTGCAAGCTGGAATGGTTCAACTTGACCAAACATAAACTTGTTCCCTTATTAAGCTAATAGTATCTCCCAACAAAAAGGCTTCAAACTGACCCTGGCCATAAAGCTGCCTTGGGGAGCCAAGAAGCCAAGAGATTGCAGCCAGGTGTATCATAAAGCCACTGTTTCTTTTACACTGGCAAGGAGCAAAACATCCAGCCTTCCGGAAACACTCTAGCAAGTGCCTCTGGTCCCCTCTCTCCTAGAAATGTGTTCTTGTTCCATTTTATTTCCCTTTGAGACAAGGCTGTGATTAAAATGGTTTGTTTCCAGTGCAGGTCCTGAAATATTGCCACTGCTAAGGCAATTTGAAAGGAGGAGGGGACCTGTCCTATGTCTTACCCAAAGACAAGGCTGAGACTTTCTGATGGTGAACTCACAAAAACAAGGCCTTTTCTCTGTGCTAAATTATGGCACAGGACGTGTATTCTGTATGAAAGCTCCTGGGGCTTTTTTCAGAGCATTTGTCCTCCTCTACACAAAGAACGTGTTTTATGGCAAAACATAAACTCACACTGGCTGCAGGTGCCCCGGCTTGGGCACAAACCCAGGGCTGCTGGGGTCGGTGTGGATCCCACTGCAGGCTGAGTCAGTCTGTGCTGGCAGTGCCCTGGTGCCTCTGCCCGCCTGCTTGTGCACACTGAGCATGGGGCTCAGAATGACTGCTGTGCAAACCTCGGGGCCCTGGCTGCATTGTCCTTGTCCCTTAGAAGCACGGAGCAGAATTCCTGACACTCTTGCTAAGCCTCTCCTTCCTTCCCACTTCCTAACCAAGCTTCTAAAATATCCTCGAGTGGGTGAAGCTATACTGGAGAGTGTCTTTATGGGAATCATCTAACATTAGCCCTGAAGAGGGGATAGACTAACCATTTCAGGCTCTTCCCCCCTCGTGCTTTTCTACTCCTCCTCCCTCTAGCTCCTTTCTTATTCCTATCATAAGTTTTTCTTATGCTGGTGGGTTTTTCCATCACTGAGAGTGCTTGGCACGCACAGCTCTAAAGCGTGGTTCCAGCCCTCGCTAATTTGCAAGCTTTTGTTTCAGCTCAGTAATACTTGTGTGCCATTTTCTGTCTGAGGATCTGATTCTGCATCGTATCAAAGAAGCACCACAGAGCCCAGAGGGGAATGGAAAATTTTAGGATCCCTTCTAAGAGGATAAAAATGGAGTCATACTGAAGGAGGTGTTTAAGATTCATTAGAGGTGGCAGACTTGGGAACAAGATCCGTGAGTCCTGCTTAACCCTCTGTTGCTGAAGGTTCTTGCTTGGGTCCATTCCATCTGATCCCTGCAGTTTAGGTCTGGGTCACTGTAACATTAGAGTATTCAGATTTGGGCTTGCCTTGGAGCTTCGGGTACTCTGACGGGCAGCGATCAGCTGAAAGCTGATGTGCCAGGTCCGCCGGTACTCTTTCATAGCCACAGAAACCATGCTATTGTTAAAAAAGATGCGCGGTGAGACGCGGAAAGCTGAAGTACCGCTGTGGCAGCCCGGGACCCGCCTGAAGCTGCGCTGGGAGCGCGGGGCAGGAGCGGGATGCCCTGGAGGGGAAGGTGAGAGGCGGAGGGAAGGGGCGGCGGGATGGAAGCGATGGCTCCCCCGCCCCGGGCGGTACCGGCCCCCCTTTTTTTTTTTTTTTTTTTTTTTTTTTTTTTTTTTTTTTTT
>JAHLSL010000007.1:37612075-37674857 GCA_025920805.1 Petroica traversi | reverse complement strand
CGGCTCGGGATGTTTTCTAAGAAAGCGCTTGTACCTTCGTTTCTATTTGATTGTATGAAACTCACCGTTTAAAAGAAAAAAAAAATCTTTTCTATTCGTTAGAAGAAATGAGCTGTTTTAGATGCATTGAGCTGCTGGACTTTATATTTATTTTTGCATTTAAACTGTTGACTGCGTTAATTTAATATGTTTCTACCTGAATGTCTGTTATTATTTCCATAAAAGAGTAATAAATCTGATATATTTGCACAGTACTTGCTGGGCTGTCCTTATTTCAGGGATGCAACTGTCCTTGCTCAGCTTTGAGGGGTAAAGGGATTTAGAAGCTGTCGGTAGCTAGTGCAGAGCCAGCAATGCTTTTCTTGGGGATGCTGCTCAGAGAGATTTTGCAGGCTGTTCTGTCAAGTGTAAACAAGCTGTAATGAGACAAAAACCAATTTAGACTGATTTTAAACTACTTTATTTACTTCTTTGAGGTCTGTGTGTTAACCTGAATTAAGGTTTAAAGAGTGTTTATGACTGGTGCCTGAGAACCTTGATGCAACTGGGCAAGCCTTCTGCATTCACAAAAATGCATACCTAGTTTCTATTTTCATCCAAGTTGGTTTTGTCTTTTCTCTCCTTCCCCTTCCGACCATAAATTATTTAGTGCTGCAGACAGATTTGGTGATTGGTTAGAATGCAGTTTTATTTACTAGAGCAGTTGACACTATGTGGAAATGCTTTTCTTGGAGTTTAAATTAAGGGGATTTTGGTGTGGTAAATTGGTAGGAGTGAGGCATCTGTGGGGCTGCTGTGTGTGTGTGTGTGTGCAGGTGCATGTAAGATTTTCTCTGGCTGTGGGATATATGCTGAAGGGCATCTGAAGCTCTGCAGAATGGAAAGCAAATTCCTGGACTGGGAATATTCTGCCTGTATTTTCTCCATTCCCTTGAAATCTTGAAACATTTCTGTGCTAATAATGTAATCCTATGGTAGCACCTTCCTTCAAGGCAAGCCTCTGGCCATTGAAACTTCCCAATCAGAAAGTATTAGCTGATACTGAGCTGTAGCTAATATTTCTCTGGTATGATTTTTCTGAGGACTTACAGCATTTCTTATGTCATGGTTTGAGGTGCAGTCACACTGATCAGTACAGAGATAAGGGCTGGGGTAGAGGAAGAAGACAGACATGGTGCTGGTGAACAGGGTGCCTTGATAGGTCTGAGAGCCACAGACTTGTACTTTTTGGGCACTGAAGTGCAGCAGATGACCCATGGTACTGGCTCCTGGCTACAGCAAAACTGAAGCTTGTCTCTTTCAAACTTAAAGCTGAGGAAAATCTGGGGCATGGGGTGCAGTTTGTTTTTGGACAGGTCCTTCACAACTCCCTTGCAGTACCAGCATCTCCAGCTGACCTCCAGCACCAGGGGAGGGTTGTGAAAGCAATTCAGCAGGTAAGGAAACAGGTCTGGACTCTGAGCCAATCTCCTCATAAAAAAGCATTTAAATGGCCCCATGTGTCTCCCTGCATGCAGCCTGTGAAACAGCTGCAGTCAGACCCTCGTGGCTGCTTTCTCTGCATGGTACACGCATACATAACATCTATGCACAAAGCAAAGCTACTTGACCTCCAGAACAACTTTCAGTCAGGCAGGCAAACTGGAAGCAGTAAGACATAATCAGTCACCAGCAGCTGGGCTCATTTTCCTCCATGAATTCCTAACAGTGCTTCAATTCTGGGTGTTCTGAGTTTGGGAGAGGGTTTGCAACATCTGTGGGAACTCCGTAGCCAAGTGCCTATACATTGCATAATGTACATAGCTAATAAGCTCCATAAGATTTCCAGAACATCCTTCCCATTCTGCAGGTTTTAGGCTTCTTTTCAGTTTCACTTTGCTTTCAGTTCTGGTATAAATCCCTGCGATGCACAAAGTGTAGGGTAGCTTCAAGAGGCTGTGAGCACACAATTGTTGTCCCCACTCCTAATATTTGTTTAGCAGCTGGGGTTGCTAGCAGGCCCTTTACTGCCATTCCCACTGCCATTCCCACCCCTCCTTCAGTGTGCAGCTGGGCTGCCACCACGCAGGAGGCACAGGGGGCTGTGCTGCAGCAGCCAGCAGCGAAGCATTGGATACTCTCTTCCTGGAAAGAAGGATGAGAATAGCTGTGTTCTTTCTGTTTCAAGAGGCAAATGTAGATGTTAACACATCTGCAAAGAGTATTTGAAAATCTGCTGTAGCCTGTTTGAGGAAAATGTCATATTCCAGCAGATAGGCTGAATAAATGAGTTTCTCTTAAACTGTTCTTTGTTGACATTTTTCTGTTCCATTTCAGAGTAAAAAACATGGGAGATGCCAGTGCTAAAGATAGGCTACTGTTTATCTTCCAAACAGTTGCAATCAAGGCGAAAGGGTGAAAAGCCAGGGTGATTTAGCTATGTCCTGTAGAGGCCTTCCTGAATGCAGCTGGAAAAATAAACCTCCCTCTCAGTCTTCCTGTGCTGCTAATTTGGAAGGTTTCTCGTGCAGTACTTTTTAGTGTCATGGCTGTCGTGTCCATCTGTCCTGTAAGGATTGCAGGTAGTCCTATTAAATTCACTTCAGTGAGGGTAATGGCTGCATCAAAGGGGTTTGAGTCTGTCACCCACTCCATTGGCTTGAGATGTGGGTTGTACATTTCCCTTCAGCAATCACAGCTTAAAAGCATCCAACAGATGCCACTCGCAGTGATGCTCAGCATGGCAGTGAGTAGGCACGAGCATTCCATGTCTGCACAGCAAGGAGCTGGAAGTCAAATGCTCGTGATGCAGCAGGACGTGTCTCAGGGCACAGGCGAGACTGTGTCTTCAACTATTTTTCCAAATTACAGGAAATTGCACAGAAGAATTTGTCTTTAATGGGACTGCCTGTTATTCTCATATCACTTTATGTGTAAATCATTCTGTCCTCGTGGCAAGAGGTTCATCTGGTCAGTAAAAACTTGAACTTGGAAGCAATTATTTTATTCTCTTTCTGTTTTGTGTCGTCCCCTCCATGCCTGTCAGCATTTCTCCCCTGTGCTTGTTTTTAAATGCTGTGCTATTGGAATGCTCACCATGCTGGTGTGGTGGGTCTCTATGCTTTATTTTGGCCTGATCAGTGTAGAGGGGATCTGAACAGTGCAATATCATTGCTCTACTGGAATCAGAAAAAAGAAATCCTCTCTGTTCATCTTATGAGAAAGCTTTTTCTGTTCTTTTTGCAAAGGTTTTAACTAACTTTGCTCAGTAGTTAATGGAGGATTTCTGGGTGCAATTTAGCATCCACCTCAAGAGGCTGAGGACAGTCTGCTCTCCTTGCTGTGTATGCAGCAGTTCTGCTCTTGCATAACTTCTCTCACCCCTGGGTTTCCAATAATTCACTGGCAACACTGCAGAGCGGAGCTGTTATCAGGAACAAATACGAGAAGGTGCTTGCAATTGCTGCAAGTTTTTATGCTGGGATCCTGAAAATGGATTTGCTTTAGGAGCTGGTTAATGATGATCCTTACCAATGCTGGAGATCTGTCCCTGCAGGAGCACAGTGGACAGACCGTGGGACACTGCTGTTGGTAAGAAACACCACACTGTTGTTATTTAATCTCCAAAGTGACAGCAGAGCCGTGGGACAAAACCCAAACCCAGGCAACCATTTAATTTTCAGGCTGACAGTGAACAAATTGCAGTGTAAGAGAGGCCAGTGGGTGAGCTCTAGCAAATCTGGTTGCTGTGGTTTCTCAAATGTCAGCAGTGCCAGCAGTGTGCTGGCTGCCCTCCATGAGGTTTGGCTCCCTGGCAGTGTGTATGGACCTCAGCCTCCAAGGCCCCTGGTGCTGGGCTTTTGAGCCACCACCAGAGAGACCAGCGTGGTTCTCTGGCTGCAGAGAGCCACGTGTGAACATCTGCTCCCAGGGCACAGCTCAGCCTGGGCTGTCTTTTGTACATGGGGCTTGCACTTCTGTGGGGAAAAAACCTCGGGGAGGTGCAGTTAACCAGAAATCCCTGAGCAGGGCTCAGACTGCCTGTGCAGTGATGGTGCCCTGGCTTTGCTGTTTGATTTTTCACAGCCAGCATCAATAGAGTGTACAAGCTGTGTGCAGTGTTGCAGCGAGGCTGGCTCCTAACTTTAGGGTATATTTTTTAAGCTGTAAAGGTGCAAGGTTACACGCTGAGCAGCAAATAATCAGGTGTCCAGTAACAATACAGCAAAAGGATCTCCCTTCCCCTGCAGTAGGAGGCCTTTGCACAGGACAGGGAGGTCACCAGGTCAGCCCTGAGGGCTTCATCAAGTAGTACGTGGTCTTCTCCTCGAGTAGCCTGAAGTCAGGTGAGTGAACTTGGAATAACTGATTTATTGTGAGAATGAATTAATTCTCAAGCAGCATCTTACCACATGTATGTGTGTGTTCCTGTGCCTGGTCTGTGTAGTCCGGAGTGAGTGCTGCTAGCAGCAGGTCAGGCCAACCCTTGACTGTAGGACGAAGCACTTCCAGATATTTAATTGACAGTGCAATTACTTAACTGCTAGCAGGGGAGAAGGAAATACTTCCTGCAAAACCAAGAGCTGTGAAATCAGAGTCATGTAACATTTTTTTTGAGCCAGAGTGTCAGCTTTAAGGCTATTACATGTGTAAACTTGGTAGTTATGCATTTGCAACTTCTGTTTTAGCAAATGTCATGGTATGTTCCAAATTGCTTCGGGACAGACCCTGATTTTGGCTGCACTGGTGTTAGATTGGCTTTGGCTCTGGAGTTGATCTGGATTTGCTCCTTGTTGCATTCATACTATTTGCTGATGTTGTTTCTGGGCTGGCTTTAAATGTCCAAGACACTTCTCTGTAGGATTTAACTCTGTGGGATTTGGTTATGAGGGTAAAATAGAAAAAAGAGATCTCTAAAGATGGGTTTAGAGCATGGGAATTTATTGTGAAAGAGCATGGGTGTCAGAGGCCTGCTGAGCTGCAAGACGCAGCTCAAAGCAGGCCAGAGAAAGAGAGAGAAAGGGGCAAAAAGAGAGAGTAAAAAAAGGGCCAATTTGCCATTTACAATACAATAAATCATCTTCTCTGTTGAATATTCTAATTCTCTTTAGCCAATCTGAGACAAGCTAAAAACTCTACAACATTTGCATGCAACATATAAGAATCATCACATTACCATACGGGGTTATATTTTAAACCTTAAACAACTACTTTTTGGAATCTTCTTCCAGGCAGGCAGGGTTTGTTCTGACCTTTGGACCTGCCTAGGCAGAGGGTATTGTTCTATCAAGAAGGAGGATTACCTTCAGTCAGCTATACCATTGTTTCTTAGTCAGTCTTCAACTCAAACCTTGTCTTCATCTCAATTTCGATTATACTTTCCATATTTTCAGCATCTTTTGCAAGGTAATCATATCGCTAAGGCTTTCCTATTTCATCTTCCCCAACACTTCTCCCCTGCTCTGTCATGCCTGGGATACTCTGCGGTTCCACACAACCTTCCACAAATTTAGCCATCCTTGTGTTTTGGACACAGAGTGACTGATGTGTGTGCTCTTGGCTGGGACATCTGTTCCCTTCACCCACATGGAGTGGGAGCCAGCAGCAGCAATGGTGAAAGGCTGGGGGAACTGGAGCAAGAGGGGAGGGGGCTTTCCTTTGTCTCCTCTGTCTGTCTATACTGATAGGAGACTGCAGAAGACTTTTTTTGAAACCAAGCTGAGGTTCACCTGGATCTGATTTCAAATAAAACAAGATCTACCTCAGTAATTTATTACTCTGTCCTAAACAGAGATTCTTTGTTTGGAAATGCTTGCATTGAAGAGGTTGAGGTTATTTATTAGGAACTGGCGAAAGGGAAGTTTTCTTCCGTAGTGTGATTTAAAACACTGTTGTTGTAGAAGTGGTTTTTTTCTTCCTTCTTTGTGAAGAAAATGACCTTTCTTGGACAAGAGGGAAGGGAACTGGTGAGAAGGGAGAGAGGGAGGGAGGCAGCACAGCTCACTTGGGAAACAGCTCTTGGCTAATACAGAACCATGTGAAGGATGTTTATGTGCTTGTTACTTTTAATCTTGGGTTCTTGCAAGTGAGAGTTTTCCCTTGGAGAAATATTTGGAGGTCCTGACCGTGATGGTTAAAGATACATTTCAGGCTCTTTTCACAACAACCTCTGATGTCTGAGGGAGTCTGCAGTCTGATGACTCAAATTAGGGGAAATTCAGCAAGGTAACGGGTTTTTTCACTGTTCCATAAGTAAAAGCAAACAGAAGGAAAGCAGCACTGGTCACACAGGTTATCACGTGTGCTTACTGTTAAACATTTGCTATTAAGAGAAGTTGGATTCATTTCAACTGTAAGTGGCTGGCATTTATTGGGAAAGTATGCTCTGAGGTTCCCTGTGCTTTAGAAGCAGATTGGATGGTTGGGTTTTGAAGGGCCAGAAAGATGCAGTAGCAAAGAAACCTGGAAGGACTCAGCTCTGTCATTTGAGGAGAGGAGTAAAGACAAAAATACCCAAACTCAGAGCAAAATTGGATGTGGTCCACCTGCCTAAGACATTGAAGGAGAGCCTGTTTTTAATCAACTTCTGTTAGTAGTACCCCACAGTTTATGCACCCTTGGGATCCAATGAAATGAACTGAAGAATGAACTTTTGCCTGCTTTTACAAGTTCTGAAGCATATTGACATGTGACATTTTGGGTTCCTTTTCCTGAAATAAATGCGGAGTTATGGAATTAGCAACCAACTCCTCCCTTTCCCAGAAAATCAAACCAAAATAACAAACCCACTAGTTTTATGAGTTTAGTTATGGATTTGTGACTGTGTCTGTGTGTGTTTACTCCTGGGTACTGTGTTTCTCCATGATTTTACCATACAGATGAAGCAAGGAAGCAGGCAAAACAGGGAGGGGGCAGGATTGCAGAGATTTCTGCTTAGCTTTAGGTGCCAAGGTGCTCCAGGTTTCAGAGCAAGGGTGCTGGCAGCTGGGCGTCTTGGGGTTTACTTCTTGTTCAGGGACAGAATATGGTCTTGTGCTTTCAGGGGCAGATGAAGGGGGATGGGTCAGGGAAGAGAGTGCTGTTCCTGATTTTGCTAGTGATGCACTGCCTGACCCCAGAGAGAAAACTGCTTCTCTCTGGACCTCAGTTTCCATACAGGAAAGCTGGGAATTTATGAGGCTTGGTTCATGAATCTGTGCAGATGGAGATCTTTTGGTTTGCAGCCGTGGGAGATGTGTTTGGCTGGCAAATGGGAAGGATGTGGATTTATTCAGAGGACAAATGCCCAGCAATGCCATGTCAGTGTTTATAAAATCCCAGCTGTTTGCTGAGATCGTGCCAAGGAAGCAGGCTTGGCTTGGCTGGAGAGCCTGGCACACAGTCTAAGCCCCTCCAGGCCAGAGTCACAGAATGGCTTGGCTTGGAAGGGACCTTAAAGATCACTCAGTTCCAGCAGCCCTGCCACAAGCAGGAACATCTTCCGCTAGATCAGACTGCCCCATCCAACCTGGCCTTCAGCACTTTCAGGGATGGGGCATCCACAAGTCCTCTGGGCAGTTCCAGGCTCACACCACCCTCAGAGTAAAGAATTTTTTTCTAATATCCAACCTTAACCTGCCTTTTTTGGCTTAAATCCATTTCCCATGTCACCTGTCAGAGGCTGTGTGCATCCCCTGGCTGGCCAAAGGCACCTGCTCATTGGCGACACAAACACACTATTGGCTGTTCAGCAGATATTTATAGAAACTGGGGGGGGGGGAAAGGTGTTCTGCCACTCCTGGTGATCTGGATTTCAGGCTGAGGAAGCTGATGAATGGTATTTATAGATTACCATTGCATGTGGCTTGCTCAGGAAGCTGAGATTGGTGCCTTTCCTCCTCCTGCTCAGCAGGGATCCCATGGTGTTTCTGCATTAGAAAAGGACCTGTTTTGTCAGCATGAATGTGAGTCTGAATTGGGGAGGAAGGAGGGCTTCCTGTAGGCATCTGAGGGAAGGGAGCAGCATTGTGCCTGAGATGAAATGTGGTGCTTCAGGGGCTTAGTGGAAAGGAACTGACCAGCTGGTGGCTGGTCAGGTCAAGCAGGAAAGGAAAACCTGAGCAAAGCAATGTCAGCAGAGATGTCCTGTCTCCACAGGATCTGGATATGTCCAGGTTCCAAAACTGAGCACCCAGAGGAGATGCTGCAATGAATGAGCTATTCTGACAGAAAGACAGTGTGCAAAGGTAGCCAATAAAGCAGTAACAAGAGGTTTCACTTAACTTGACACAAACTAAGTAAATATTAAAAAAGAGCATGATGCTGGTTTTGTACTTTTCTTTTAGCAGAGCTTCCTAGAAGAACAAGTCTGAGCACCTACAAGCTGCAGTCAGCTCTTGATTTTGCTCTGGGAATGTACAGATGAAATGAAGAGGCACTTTGCAATAGAGATAATCAAGGATTCTACACTCTTATCTCTGTAGGGTGAAACCTCCTCCCCCCATCCTCTACATTAAAGTCTTAGCTTCAAGGATGAAAATTAAAAGAACCCAAAAGAGTAAAAAAAGCTTGAGGATATCTAGGCTCTGGATATTAGGAGTCCATGATAAATGGATAAACTACCAGAAAGACTTTTCAAAAAGAATAAAAATAGCTAGCATAGTTAAATAGTAGATGAAAGAATATTATTAGAAGTAAAAAAAATCCTACTAAAAGCATATGTCATGTCCAAAAGGGGAAAACAGAAAGGATAATAAATACTGGGATGTTAAATGTGAAATCATAAAGAGACGAGCTTAAAAAAAAGATTTTGAAGAATTGCTTGTAAAAGGCTAGAACTTTCTGCTATAAACTTTGGCAAACACATTGAAAGAGGGAAGCTCACTAGAAAGTCTTTGGACCCCTGACTGAATGGAGACTAAAATGAACACTCAAGGAGAATAAGACAACACCATAAAATCTAACTCTGTTGCCTGCAACACTGTAAATTAGGCATACTTGACTATTTATTCAATACAAAGTAGTTTAAAAAAGCAATTATTGATGGCAAAAGAAATGCTGGAGTCATTGCAGGTAGTCTGAAGCCAACTTGCTGCTCAGCACCTATTAGGTGAAAAGAATGCTGACAGTTACTAGGAAAGTGCGCTGGTTTTGGCTGGGGTAGAGGTAACTTTCTTCATACTGTCTGGTATGGGGCTGTGCTTTGGATTTGTGGTGTACAAAGGGTTGATAATACAGAGATATTTTTGTTTTTGCTGAGCAGGGCTCACACAGAGCCAAGGCCTTTCTGCTCCCGTGCTATCACAGTGGTGAGGGAGCTGGGGATGCCTGGGAAGCTGGGAGGAGACACAGCCAGGACAGGTGACCCCAGCTGACCAAAGGGATATTCCAGCCCATATGGCATCATGCTCAGTATGCAAAGAGCAGGAACAAGGAGGGAAGAGGGGATGTTTGGAGAGATGGAGTTTGCCTTCCCAAGCAACAATTGCGTGTGATAAGGCCCCACTCTCCTGGAGATGGCTGAACACCTGCTTGTTGATGGAAAACAATGAATTAAGTCCTTGTTTTGCTTTGCTTGTGTGTGGCTTTTGCTTTCCCTATTAAACTGTCTTTATCTCAACTCATGAGTTTTCCAGGTTTTACACTTTCAATTCTCCCCCAAACCTGCTGGTAGGGAGTGAGTGAGTGGCTTGTGGGTCTTGGTAGCTTTCTGGGGTTAAACCATGACAGAAAGAAATCAAGAACAAAGAAAAAACCCTAATCTGTCAACCATCTAAAATGGCATTGATGTGGTATTGTGAATATTCTGTTTAGGCCTAGTAATTAATAAAGAAAAAAATTAAAAAGGATCTATATTTCCTGCTGTTGAACAGAAATTTGAGAGTAGAACCTTATAGTTAAAAAAAAACCCCAAACAAATATGAAGAAATGAGGGAGATGCAGGAATAGTTTTTTGAAGATCAGTGAGGATCTCCTTAATTTTTTCTGACAATACAAAAGCTGGAGCAGTGTATAAGTAATTTGACAGCAGGTTTAGGACAAACAAAAGGAAATATTTATTTTGTGCAGTGAATAACAGAACAAACAAAAGGAAATAATTCTTTTGCATAATGAATAACAGAATCCCAAAATTCCCTATCAAAGAATGTTGTAGATGCCAAAAAGATCAGCCCACTCAAAGTGCATTTAGGCAGATTCCTAGGAGACAGGTAGTGCTCGTATGGGTATGGGGACAGAGGCTCTCCGAACCACTGTTGTTCAAAGCCAGGTGGGTACTCCCAAGTGATGTACTAGTGCTTCCCTGCAGCCTGTGCACGTGGCCACAGTTGGGATGAGGGACTTTTATCCAAATGGCAGCAGCCTCTGGTCACCCTTGAGCTGCTGCCCAGCTGTGCTGGCTGCCTGCACTTCCCTGGGAGAAGTCTCTCTGCCTGGCTCGTCCTGCCTGGTACCCACAGCACAGCAAGGGCAGGTCAGGGGTGCTGATCCCCTGCCAATGCTCCCCTGTGGCAGAAGAAAACTTTCGGCTGAGGAATTCTTCATGGCTGTGGTGAAGCAAGAGCTCCCTGCCCACAGGGCTCCAAGAACCCAGCAGGGATCACGCAGGGATCTAGTGTTGGCATGGTTGCTCCAAGAGCATTATAGGTACGTGCCATGGAAGGAAGTGTTCAAGGCTGTGGTGTTTGTTGCACAAATGCCGTGTTACACCCAAAAAAAAGGGAAGTTTTGTTAGGAGCCAAGCCCCCCAAGGCTCGTTGCAGTGACCCCCCCAGCTGGCAGTCACGGGTGGGCTGAAACGAGAGGCTGCCTGTCCCTGTGCTGCCCCTCTCTGTGCCCAGTGCATTTGTGTGTGTTTGTGCTGACAGGTTTGTCTGCTTTCAAGTGATTGAAAATTCAGATTTATGAGAGGAAAGCCAAGGTCTGTGCTCCTGTTCTGCCATGTCTGAGTCCCTATGGACATGAGCTTTATCTCCTACCTTGTGTTTAATTCCTGCATAGGCACTTGGAGTCTGATCTTCAAGTGCACATCAGCACCACCTCCAGAACATTTCTAAATAAAGCAGAGTTTGAGTGCTAGCATATGGTTCTTTTCCAAATGCCATGTTGGTCCTGCTAGAGAAAATGGTTATTTTCATAAGCTGCAGGGTTAACATTTCAGGGGCATGATTACAAAGATAAAATAGACGTCCAAATAAAAAGAATTGGGCCAAATTTTGCAATGACTAAGTAACTCCACTCAATAAATGGAATGATACTGAGCGAGGAATAAATCATCCCAGAATTTGGCTCAGGGTTCACTGCTGACGCCCAGACAATAATAACAGGTAGACTGGGTTTGTACGTGAAAAGCCAGGATTATGCTTTTCCCTGCTGTTACCAAATGTGCAGTGCCTATTTTTATCAAGCACGTTCCTAGCTCATGTACTATGGGCTGAAAGCCCTTATCACTGTGTGATGCCCCTGCTTCCTACACAAACAAACCCATACACGTGTGAAGGTCTTGGCTGATCTTTGTAGCTTGGCTTGACGTATTTCCTGCTCCTTATCTGCTAAACTTGACCAGGCTAGTAAAAATCTGGAGAAGGTCCTTGTGTGGCAGAGCTTATTGGACCTTTCTGCTCAGAGCTTTCCAAGTTCTGTCCTTGCTCAACTTCCCCTGGAGACCTGTGCCTGTGGTTTCTTGCATTTTAGAATAGATTTACAGTCTCAGAGGGCAGGACAATCTGAGTGGGAGGCAGTCTGAAGAGGAAGGCTCCTTCTGTTTGCAGTGCTCTCTGGTGCACCATGGGCCAGAGCAGAAAAATGGAAATCCCTGGAGCTAGGAGGTCGTGTTGGCTTTTCTGTAGGAAATGTTTGCACTTCTCTGACGGGGCCTTCAGGCTTTTTTTGTTGGGGTTTTTTTGGTGTTTTTTTTTTTTTTTGTTTGTTTGTTTGCTTGTTTTTTTTAATACTGTTCCGATTTTAAACACACCAGATGCTGTTAAAGCAAGGAAGTGCCAGAGCTCCCTTGCCCATCCACAGGCTCTTGGGAGTCCTCTGGATCCTGCCCATCCTTAAGGCTTACAGAATCATAGAATAATAGAATATGCTGATTTGGAAGGGATGCACCAGGATCATCAAATCCAACTCAAGCTTCTCTGACCTGAAGCCTTCAACATGCTGCCATGTCCTCTGTGAACCTCTTCAGACCATGCTGGACCCGAGGTCTGTCAGGAAAACCCAGCAGGCCAGACTGCAGCAAGCTGCCTCCTGTGGGCTTCTCTGGGCTTGCTGCAGACTGGGAGCTGTGAGCCAAGCACCTCCAGGCTGCCCTGGTTCATTCCCTGCTCTTTGGCAAGGCTGTGTGGAAAGGAGGACAAAATTCAGGACCTTTGGGGACTATTTTTTTTTCACACCTTCTGCTGCTGTGTCCCTGTGAAACACCAGTTTGGGGTGGTTAAAGGAATATATGCTGTCCAGCCCACAGAAAGCTACCTCTTTCAGCTGTGTGTTCCTCAAAATACAAATATGGTCGACACCATTCTTAGCACAGCTTTTCCCAAGTACATTTTGTTTTGTAAAGCTCTGGTTTGTTAATGTTCCTAGCTGAATATAACCTGCCCTGAGGAAGCAGGGCTGAGACTGGAGAGCTGAGCACCTCTTCTCACAGCCCCATCCATTGCACAATGTTCTGCTCGTTTTTTTACCATCATCCCCAAACGAACAAACTTCATGGAAAGCTGTAACTCTGCTTAGTGTATGCACTGCCTGCCTGCTTCTCCCCTGTCTTCCCTGTGCTTTCAGCTCTGATTTACAGCCCAGAGACTGCTTGTCTCTGTACCCCAGCAGATTCACTTTTCCATTTTGCTATCTCTCTCTCGGCCTGATGCCTGCTCAAGTGGGACAGCACATCAGGCTCAGCCTCCTTCTTAGCAGCTTGTAAGTACATCACAGTTCTCAGAGTAGGGGTTATTTTTACCACGTCCCTCTGCTTGTTGGTGGCACTGATCTGAAAGCAGCTCTCACAGCAGCGTCCTGACCAAGAGATGCTTTGGCCAACAGCTGCCATTAAATGAGGAGGGAGCATCAATAGGCAGACTGGGTCAGGGATGCCTGAGCCCTGGAGAGGGATGAGGCTTCCCCCCTCATCCCCAGCCTCATTTCCAAGTTCCCATAACGCAACCTTAGCCAGAATCAGGCTTTCCATGTGCTTCACCTTGTGAGTGCCTGAGAAAACCTCTATGTCATGCTTGATGCATTATGGAGATTTCTCATCCTATCTCTGACTGCCAGAGCATACAGAATTAGATAAAAATATTAGTAAGTAAATATTTCCTGTCAAAATGTTGTCGAGTTTGGGTTTTTTTCCCCTTTAGCCAGGAAATTGCTTGTATTTTTTTTCTGCTCTGTTGATTTTTCTTTAACCAGCTTAAATGCCTGCTTTTGATTAAAACTGGGAAAATCTGATTGTGCCTGTACTGCAGCAGTGTCTCCTGGGAGGCACAGATCTGTGGCCTGATGCTGCCCTTCTCTTGGCTGCAGTGGATGAGGGCATCCCATTTCCCACCCTGGGCTGTGCAAGCCTCCTGAGGCAGTGCTGCCAAGAAGGTTGCTGGCACAGAGGGAAGCAGGTGGAACATTTGAGGGGGGGGTGACCTGGGAAAAAGGGCAGCTGGAGATGCCCAAGTGATAGTTAAAATAAAATTTTCAAAATGTTCTGCTTCTGTTTCTTTCACCTGAGAGACAGCAATTTTCAGAGGGGGAATTACTCTCGGCTCTAACTCTTAGAGCTACCTCTGATTTCAGGTTGGGCAGGAGAACCTGGTGTGAAGGCAGAGGGCAGGAAGGAAACACTGCTGCCACACATCAGCAGTGACAGTGGACTGAGGCAACCTTTGCAATTATTCCTGTAAAACTCTTTGAGGGCCTCTGTCAGAACCTTCAGACTTTAAAATAACATTGTGGAGACTTTTTATTTAATGCTGCTATACTAGGAAAGCTTTAGGACTTCCTTGCTGTAGCAAAAGGCAGGAGGACCTGAGGCCAACATGGGATAATCCCGCAGCACAGGCACAGAATCTCTTCTGTCCTGGGGGTGCCTGCTGTTCTCTCATGGGCTGTGGGGCCTGGTAAAGTCTGGGTAAAGCCTTCCCATGCAGACATCTTCGCTCAGCATGCCTCAGTCCTGCCTGCCTTTGGGGATGCTTTAACCTGATACAAGCCCAGGAAGACCTCTGACTCCTCTGTGTGGCTTTTCTAGCATGATTAATACAGCACCAGCCCCAGCTGCTCTCACTGCTCCTTGGAGGTCCTTCAGCCACCTGAAAACACACCTGAACACCCACACCTTGTAAAACATGGGTTACATCCTACCACAAGGCCCTCTTGTTTTATCCACCACTTACAGATGCTGGAACATAAACCCAGCACATCCCATGCACTCCTGCTTGAGTGCACAAACACAAACCCACAGCTTTGTTTACCCTGGCAGTATATGTGTATGCTGAATGAAAAATGTGTCCTCATGGCATAGGGTTTGTCTTCCAAAGAATATGACAGTCTTTTGTGTGCAGCACATGATGAGCTGCACAAGCAGCTCCATGAGAGAAGCGGCCTCCAGCCCAGTTTTGCTGCAGGGTGGCTGTGCTGCTGGAGCCAATTCCTCTGGCCCCTGCCAAAGCCAGAACTGCCAGCTGAAGACAAAGACTCCTTGCAGTCTGAGGCTGCCGTGGCCAGACTGAGCTGCAGAGAAAGCTGTTGTGTCAATATTTACCCGACCCACACGCACAGCTCCGTGTGCTGCCCAGAAACGCATGCGCCTCCTACGTGCCCTGTGCACACATTTCCCTGTGCCTCAGGATGTAAATATATGAGAACAGAGGTGCAGCACACAGAAAGCCATGTGCAAACTCCAACGTGAGTGACACACCTGAGTGCCAGCACTACACATGGCACTGAGGAACCTGCAGCCTCTGGCACTGTCCATAACGCAGGAGTGGGCATGGCTCTCAGGGATGGCCAGTGTATGGACATCAAACTGAAATGCCACTGGCATTTTAGAGGTGGGATGGCCTCTGGTTTCCTGTGCATGTGTCCTCAAGGATAGGAACAAAGACATTAGGAAGAAGTTTTTCACAGAAGGGGTGATTTGGCATTGGAATGGGCTGCCCAGGGTTGTGGTATAGTCATTGTACCTGGAGGTGTTTAAGAAAAGACTGGATCACGTGGTGCCATGATGTCACTGACAAGGTGGTGTTTAGTCCCAGGTTGCATTTGATGATCTCAAGGGGCTTTTCCAACCTATCTGACTCTGTGATTCTGTAATTAGCATTGGATATTAGCTGGCTAGGGAAGAGGCAATGGGAGGGGAAAGGAGGAAGTGCCATAAATGGAGGTGGCACTGAGAGGCACATCTGACAAGTTAAAATCAGCCTTTGGCTTGCTGAGAAAGGACTGATCTCTTGATCCTTGAAACTGAAAACCATAAAAAGAGCAAAAATAACCCTCAAATTATGACTGCTCACTCTTGGATCATGCTCATTGTGTTTTAGCAGCAATCTCACAAGGACTTAACCTAAGGTTTTGATTTCTTATCTCTGTGAGCTGGGGGAGAAATTTCTGGGGTCTTCTCTTGCTCAGGAGTTTGAAGTGACCATGAATAAAGGAAGGATTCAGGTGGGTTTTGCTGAGGCACAGTGTCTGGAGTGGGCTGGGCTCCTGCTGGCTCAGCTCTATCGGGGTCTGTACCTGTCAGCCCATTCAGGCTGAGGTAGGAGGATGGGGCTCCTCTTGTCGTGCGGAGCCACTGTCACAGCAGGCCTCTGAGACAAGGGTTCAACCCAGGTTCCTCATACTTCATGTACATGCTGGAGCACAGGAGCAACCAGCAAGACAAGGACAGGACTGAGTGTGCAGAGGGCTGTTAATAGGAGCAAATTTCCTTGGAGGAAAATTGGAGGCATGGGTAGAGATAGAAAATAAAGAACAGAAACCTCAAATATATTTCTTTATCATAATCACTCATGTACCACTCCACTCCTTTCCTGCAAAACAAAATCAGAAAGCATTATCTTATGGTAATTTGGGGTTCTGACTGTTGGTGCCTAAATATTTAAGGTTGGAATGGTCAGATGAGGTAAGTGCTATTTGTTCCAAAAAACTTCATCATTTTGGGAAGGATTCTAGCTGGAGGCAATATGAAAGTGTCAGAACTGTCTGTTCCATTCTGTCTTCAGGAAGGCTAAATGTGGCAGGAAAAATAGTGTAAGATTAGAAGAAAACAGGGGTGAATGCTATCAAGGTCTGGACACTGTGGGCACCTTTGTTGCCACTTGATGCGCAGAAATGTTGAGTCTGTGAGAAGCTGTGGAAACAGGTACTGCTTTGTGTCCTAGGAAAACCACAGGTGACACTGTGAAAGGAGATGATGTCTGATAGCATCAGGTTGTGGAAGAACTAGGAAGGGCAGGTTGGGCTCTGGGACACTTGCTGTGCAGATGGGCAGCATGATAATACACATCCAGAAGTGTCCCCTGTGATCTGTTTTGCCCTTGGCCCACCACTGAGCCTGCTTTGAGTCCCACTTTGTGCTCTCCGTGCTTTCTGTGGGGCTACATCTGAGCTGAAGTCAGGTTCCTTTTGCAGTTAGCTGAGACAAGAAGACGGCAAATAAAATTCAAGAGAAATGGTGCCTGTTAATCCTTTCCAGTGGACTGGATTTGTTGTTTAACAATCAGCAGCTTTTCCTCTGTGCAATGTTCCCTGGAGGCAAAACACTCAGCTCCTTACATATCAGGTTCCAGCAAATGGGGATCCAAAAAGGCTTTTAGAACAGGGGTTTCTGCTCAGTCGTGGATTATTGATCATTGGAAAGAACAAAATGCTCCTCATGCTGTGGGAACCACATATCTTTGTATCTTTAGCAATAAAGTCAAATACTGGCATTTGAAATTCAGCCAGGGCACTGCATAGCAGACCTAAGTCTGCTGCTTCTCACTGAGGCCTTGCTTGTGACTTCTGCTTCTACAAGGGGTCAGCAGAGGACTTTGTGATGAGGTGAGGCATGTAGGTAGTGTTTTAGTCGTGGTTCTTCCAAAGTCTCTGCATGGGTGGGAAGCACAGCTCCCTCTCCTTATCTGCCTGCTTCTTTTCCCAAGAGCCTGACCATAGCAATGAATGCACTTTACACACTTCAGCATCCTGTCTGCAGGGCATGAACCTGGGGAGCAGGTTGGGGCTGGATGTAATTCTGCCTCAAGTCTGATTCAGCATTTATCTCCTGGGTAAGAAACAACTCCTGGTTGCTGGTGCTGGTATCTCAAAAGGAAACAATGTGGATTAAAGCAGGTTGCATGCTGCATGGGGGACTGGCTTGCAGCAGAAGAGCTTTTCTCTGGGCTGGTGTGACAGGACATCCGAGCCCAGTCAGGATGGATCTATCCATGAACCAGTACAACCTTCAGGCATCTGTCTGTATGGGGCCTTGGCTGCAAAACCCACAAAGGGTAATTGTATTTTATGTTAGGGATGTATTCTGTATTATCCAGGCAAGCTCCCCTCTACATGACCATGTGGTACCTGAGGGTACAGCAGTTCTTTGTGCACATTTCTGTGTGCAGCTGTGCAGTGGCAGAAGCTTTTATTGTGGCCTTGGGGCACCACAGACTTCATGGGGCTACAGTTGTCAAAGAAAGAGTGTGTCTTCCCTGGCAGGGCTGTGCTGGAGTCATGCTGCAAGTGTGAGAGCCTCCAGTGTGCTCAGCTCTGGGCAGGTTTATTATTTAGGGAATAGCCTCAGAAAACAGGATCCCAGAGCCAGATTACTTCAGGAGCTGTTATTTATTAATTTAATTAATTTTTTATAGTTCTATATTAATATTGTTTATGTATTTCTTCTTTAATACATTTCCCTTTTTGTTTTATTAATCCATTATCCATTCAGTTATCTGCTTAGTGCAGGCATTGGTGTTGGTCATGTCAACACCAAATATGGAATGTGTTGCCCTGCCAGATCTCGGAGGGCAAAGCTAAGCTGAACATCCACCCTGAAGTAAGCACTTGCAAGTCCTGAAGGACTAAACCCAAATGGGCCCACCATGTATTTGGGTTCTGTACCCAACATTTAAGTGTCACAATCATTCCACCTTAAATCTATAGGTGCTCAGCTAATCATGATAATCCTGTTTCTGGTTTTCTGCTCAATTCACTCTCTGAAGTCTCAGACTGGCCTGACCCCAACACTGTACCCAGACCAGGTCTCCTAAAATAGACCTCAGACAAATGTCAACAAACACTGGAATTTTGTGTTACTTTGTCCTGCAGTCCAGCAGATAGAGCACTAACCTTTGGTGGGACAACAATGAAGATTTGTATTCCATCCTTACTCTGCCTGATGTGGCTCTGGGATTAAACCTGGTTCCAGCACATTCTGGAGAAAGTGTAGGAAGAGGTGACAGTGGAATCCCTGTCTGCAGCTCTGGGTCTGGTTTTGTCTCCCTAGGCAGGGTTGCAAGTTCCATGGTTCTGAGGAGAGAGACGTGCTGCTCTTAGTCTAGAGGCTGCCACCAAAGCCCTTCTCTTTGGCCCCTCCTGCTATCCAGCTGACTTCCAGCTTCCTCTGCTGCTGCCTTAACAATCCCTCTGCCTCATACAGTGAACCCTGGGAACCTAATCCTTGACTGAACCTGACCATGGGTGAGAAGACATCAGGGAAATTGGCATTGCCAGGCAATTTGTGAGCTATTTGTGGGCTACTTGGGAGCCCTGATTGCTACAGCCACATCTAAGCACAGCAGCAGCACGTGGAAAGCTGCTGGTGGTGAGGCAGCACAGTGCACATCCAGTTAAGCCTTTCATGGCTGCTGAAATAACCACAGACAAGGATGATGATTTCAAAACCGGCTTCTGATTCTGGAGTTCACAGGCATCTCAGGAAGTGCTTACAAAAAAGGGCTGGTCTCAGGCTGGTCTCAGGTCTATAAGGTCCACACCTTATGGGCAATGTGGTATTGAGGAAGGGCACAGGGCTTTGAATTGCTCTTTGATATTTGTAATCCTGTTGGGTTTTAAAAGCAATTCTTCTGGTGTGTTTAATACCATGGGCACAAGGAGGACTCAAGAGGCCTAAGGCAAGAGAGAGGATTACTCTTTGTATACAGGCTCAGCAGAGCGATGTCCTGATGTAACAGGATCAGACACCTGGTTAACTTCTGCACAGAGGACTCAGGCAATCAGCCCCATTTGCCCCTGCCTGCTCAGCCATGGCTTCAGGCTGCGAAAAATAGGAATTATGTGCAGAAAAAGTTTTGAGACCAAACAAAGTATTAATTTTGGGTTTTTTTCCTAGTTTTCAACTACATTTCAATAGACTCAAACACTTTTCTATACAAAGGAGGACCAGAAAAGTGGATTTTTTTTTTTCTGAGAAATCGAGAATTTTGTGCAAAGATAAAGACTTGGATTTAAGAATAGTAATGAATGTGTCCTGAGCTATCATGATAAAAGCCCAAGGCACATGGATCTGGATGAAGTGCCAGAGTGGAGTGTGAGTGTTTGGGTACAGTGGGGTGAAAGGAAAGGGTTTGTTCTGCAGCCCAAATGTTAGCCACAAGCCAGAAGTCTTGTACGTGAAGTTTTCCCTGTTGTGATGTCTACGCCTCCCAAATTACAGCACCTTGGCTTCTTTCCCACTCTGCAGCTTCTCCCAAGGTGCCCGTGAGGAGGCCACATGAGTCCTGTGCAAATAGGTGCTGCAGAACCACCAGCTGCTGAGCTGGTGGTGTTCTCCCTCGTGGATTTGTCCCATATGATGTCCTGGGGAAAAAGGTATTTTCAGGGCTGTGTCACACCAGGAGCCACCACCACTGCCCACAGGGCAGCCACACTTGCTGCCCCTTTGCCCTAGGGGGACACTGCTTTGGGGCCACCTAAGAGCTGCACCCAAGAGTTTTGCTCGTTTTGCTCCTTCAGCAGAACTGGGGGTGTATTGCAGGGGTGTCTTTGCCCCTACCCTGACTTACTGCCGGCAGGCACATATAGATCTTCCTATATATAAACAAGCAGGGTCAGAGCTCTATTTTTAGCCTAGCTCAAAATATATCCCTTGCAGGGCATTTCTTGCCACCAATTTCTAGTCCTGACTTCTTGCCTCAGAAAGCCCTGTGAGGTCAATGAGGTCTGTCAGCCCTGTGGCAAAAGTGGGAGGACAGGGTAGAAAACTTTGCTATGGGATATTCCTCAGTACCGTGCTCTGCCATGAGCAAAAAATGAGGTGGGTACTTGTACTAAAACATCCCTTTAATATTTCAGGTGAGGAGGTCTCCAGGACAATTTTTAGCATTTAGAGCCAACCACTTTGTAAAATGAAAGCCCAGCAACTCAACAGTTCCAGAGCTGGCTGTGGGCACAGGGGGAGTATGGAGAAGAATTGGATACTGCCAGACTCTTGTCCCACTACTGTAAGTCTCTTCTGCTGTACCAGGTACATACAGTTTGTCTTCTCTAGGGTTGAGCTTGGCTTTCTTTTATAGCTGATAGGATCAAGGAGTACAGGGCAGGAGCATCCCCTTTATCTTATGCCAGTACATGATGTGATTGGTGCTGCAGTGTGATGGTTCCTGTCACGCTTCAAACATTTCCTGGAGCCATCATGACCATAATAAATGAACTGCTGCTTCTGGCCTGCAAACCAGGGCAATTTTTGGGCATCCTGTGTTGGCCTTCCATCTTCATAAAGCCAGACACTTTTGGAGGTGTTTTCAGTACAGCTGATGTGTCACTGCTGCTATTTAACCTGGCTACATGGGGGCAGGAGGTGGCTGACCTAAGGCTGGACAGGCAATATTTCCATAAAGGGGGTCCTGCAGCCTGCTTGGCTGCAGGTATGGGAAAGGGGTGGAGATGGCATGTGAGAGGGGAAAGGGACCAAACCTGGGGGCAGTGACTACTCCTGTTGCAGTGACAGCTCTTGCCCCTGGCTGCACACTCTGCCTGCTGCTAAGGCCCCTTTTCTCTGCCTGTTTGAGGAGTGCACACTCAGCCTGCTCTGGGAAGGTGCAGCAGAGTGTCCTGTGGTCATCTCTCCTGCTTCTGGTGTGTGCTCTGGTCCCCTGTGACAAAGACATCCCTAAGGGACCGTTTGCTTTGAAGGGCTCTGGGTTCTAAAGGGCTCCCACACTGCCTGGTTTTGCCATGCCACTGCAGGTCCCAGTGCAGCTGCTGAGCTGGGGCAGCAGTCTGAGTGTACGTGCTGGAGCTCAGCACCAGCAGATCATCTTACTGTCTCTCATCACAGGCTAAGCTTAATTTCATTTGCTTTGCAATAGTCCTGGCTCGTCCTGTGTGCGTGGCTGGTTACTCATGTCACCGTAACTCAGCTCTGAGCCTCAGCTCTGGCAATTTGACTGTAAATCTTATCCTAGTTCAGGATTTTTTCTTGCTGTCTTGGCTCCTGCAAGCCTTTGGTCTGGCAAATATCTCCGCTTTTGCTTCTATAACACTTTCCACACTTCCTGTTATGGAAAGAAAAAGCATTAAAATGGGATTCCAGCATTCTTGGTAGGCTGGGAAAAGAGAGGGGAAATGCATCAACTGTTAAAAAATAATCATGACTTTCTAGCAGTTTCATATAGAGGGAGACAAAGAGGATTTGAAACAACTCATTCTATTTACTCCCTTTATGAATCATGGCTCTTTGTAAATTTGTTCCTTTTAACTGAAAGGCAACAGAAAACTAACAGCCTTTTGTCTTTATTAGTCTTTATACAAGGGTTAATGTGAGATTCTAAGCAGGAAGACTGGAAGGATCCTGGTAGATCAGCCAATGGAGCAGAGATCCAGTGCAAAGATCCACGAGCTGCAAATCTATACCAAAAAGAAGACTGTGCACAGAATCAGGTCAGAAAATATGTGGAAGAGGAAGGCAAGGATTATGAAGATATGTGGAACAGACAGCTAAGTTCTTATAGGTTCCTTACAATTATCCATGATGCTTTTAAGGGAAACGATATTAATTTATGATTCATTACATACACAAGAATAATATTCTAACTCCTTATTTGTAATTAACTAATAAATATGTAAAGCACAAGTCTTTCAATGCAAAAATATATTTACATGAAGGCAGAAGGCTACTGCTAATAAGCAGTAGTGAGCTTGCCTCATTGGGTTCAATAACAGTATGAACGATAACTGAATTTTCTGTTTGTGGCTTGATGATTACCAGAATTTCAACTAGGAGAAGAAAAGGCTGATAATGTAGGCTTATTACAGATTTCTGTAGCCTAGGAAGGGTCTGGAGACTGTAGAAAACAGGGAATGAGAGCAAAGCTGTTGAGTCATAGTGCACCTTAAAGCAGAATTGCCATTGAGTGGGGTTCCCTGATGTCTGTAAGGGCACAACTAGAATTTCCTGCCTGACTCCTGCAACCCTTCTAGCACAGATCACAGAGCACTCCCTGCACACAGTGCATTCATTGCAAACTGACCTCAGACCTATAGCATAGAGGGTAAAAACCTGCAACAACTTTGAGGTGCCACGGGAACAGGACGTAAATGATTGCAAGCAAACCTGGTGTCTTAGGTCCCGGCTGCAGTAGGGGTACAAAACTCTAGGATTATTCTAAGACAGAATATCCCAGCTCACTGTGAAGCCCAAACACATTGCTCTGTCTGTGACCTGTGAAGTCTGATGAGGTGTCCTGACCCCCAGGAGGCTGGGAAGGAGTAACAAACAGTTTGTTAAGACTGAAATGGGTATCTGGTCTGCTGGCCAGGGGAGCCTCTTAGTGCTGAGGACCTGGGCATACAGACCAATCAGCTAATCAGATGGAGACAGGATTCCCATCTTCCTCTGTTTGGTCATATCTGGGATTTGGTGGGGTTGTCCCTTCTGAGAAGGATTAGTTTGGAGAGCTGAGCTGCAACAACTAACTCTGGAAACAGCAAAAGCTCCTGAATTTGCGGCGGGTATTGGGCCAAGACACTTGCTCTGCTCCCAGTGTAGTGCATGGCAAAGCTCCCAACACTGTTGTCAGCTACTGTTTTACAGTGTGGGACAAGCTTTTGGAAATCCTGACCTACCAATTTGGCTTCTAACACCAAAGGCTGCCTTTTTTTTTTTTTTTTCACTGTTGCACCTGTCTTCTCACAGCAGCAGCTCATCTCTTCCTCCCAGTTTGACCATTTAATTCTATATGACTATTTAGTGATTAAAAATATAATGGGCACTTTCCTTCTCTTAACTCTTAAAACTTCTCCCTTCAAGCTTCTGCATTTCTCTCACTTCCAGATAGCTGTGGAGGGACTATTTGGATATTCACAAGAATAAGAGCAGGATCAGGCAGGCAAAATAGATAGCCAGTGCCTAGTTCCTGATATGTCATCCCACATTTTGTGGTAAATGGAGAATCCATGCTGTCTGGTAGACACAGTGGCCAAAGCTCAGATTCCTTGGATCCATATCATGGGGAAGGGAATGGATGAAGAAGCAGAGGAGACAAGAATTTGAATTTTGACCACAGCCTGCTTGCTGCTCCCATCAACAGTGCCCCAAATGCTAATTATAATTTCCTTATTCCTTATATTTGGCCGGGGCAAATGACAAAGTGGGGTGAAAGCCAAAAATGAGCAGCCCTTAGAATAGCCCTCTCCACATCTTCCTGCTAATGGCATCTCTGAAGAAGACTGCTCGTTCCCCTTCAGACAAGCTTTCAGAGGCTATTTTAATCCATTTTTAGTTGCAAATAACATTTATCAGAATAAGTGTGGGCTGGTTGCCAGCTCCTTCAGATCTTTGACAGCCTGGAGGGGCAAGTCTCTGAAAAATAACTGAGTGTGCTTCTACTGCATGTTCCCATGCCCAGGGGATTTTGGGGACATAATAAGGAAACATTCATCTGATGGAGCAGAGCCCAGGAACCAGTGCTTTACTAAACCAGCTATTCCTCTGTCATCAACTCTTGTTCCCAGGAATCAGAGCTCTTGTTCCTGTCATCAGTGGAGTTGCATCAGATTCGATTTAGCAATCATTAGGAGGCAAAGAAACAAGGTTGGCAAAAAGGTTAGAGAGTCACTCATTTCTGAGTCACTGCTTAGAACATGACCCGGTAATTGTGTTCAGAAATCCTTGCTGACAGACATCTCATGGTCTCCCCTGAGTTCACTATCTTTGCCAAGTTCATAAACTGTTCAAAATTATATTTTAGAAAATACCGTATTGATCATTAATTGGCATTCCCAGGGAAGGAAACCTAGAGCAAGCTGAAGACTAAATGATTAATTATTTAAAAGATTAAATGCCTCCTTTCCCTGGAGAAATTTTGATACCAGGCAGTACCTGGGCAGATTGCCCTACTGCTCTGTCCTGGACTCTGGGGCTGTCATCTTTCATCAATTCTAAATCAATTTTAAGATATCTTAGGAATAATATGTATGGTGACCTACTGCCTGACTTCTCTGGGCAAGGGGTGGCAGGCAAAGGAGACAGAGGGGTGGAGGATAACATGAGAGATCTTGGAGTCTGATAGAGGTTGTCATTGGAGATATTTAGGAAAATATTCCTACATTCGTGGTGCATTGCTGTCCTCCAGCATTTGTCATTGTGACTTTGACCACTTGATCTGGCCTTGATCTATTTATATCTCTTGTATTCACAACCAGGCATCTGAAATGCAGATCAGAAGGGGTTCATGAGCAGTGCTATGCAGAAAGCCTGTTGAGTGTGTGATACCTGAGACAGTTTTAGATGCATGATCCTGGCCCTTCATTGGTATAATGAAGATAAATTCCTTGCTATGATGGGGGGCATTTTTGCCTTTCATCAAGAATACAATGGTACTGATCCATTTTTCTCTCTCTCCTGACCTGAGACCCAGTTATGTTTTACAATGTGCAAAATCTGTGCTCATGTATTTTGACAGTCACAATAAACACTTCAGGATGATATGAGAATTTTCACAATGTTGCTAAGTTCTTTTTTCTTTATTATTTAAAAGGGTAAAGCCTGGTAGCAACAGAACCCATCAGACAAACAAGCCTTCAAGCAATATTAGCCAATCTTTTTCTCCCTATTTTATTTCACTGTTTGTGAGAGGAAAGAAGACTTAGCCAGAGGAGAGCAGGCAGATCATATTTCTAATTATGTCAAGTTTCAAGGCTGGCTAGACAATCCTTGTGGCTACTGTTGACCTCCATCCATGCACTGTCAGGTCTTGTGACCTATCATTTGTCGCCTGGAAAATGCCAATAACCCTGACTTACCAGTTGTGTGTCATCCTCTCAACACCAGTAGGGCATTATAATTTTCCAGTTAAATACTACACTTTTAACTTGATTGTATAAGGGTTCCAGCAAAAACCAAATAGCAGCCCTTACCTACTAGCTCATGTCAATTCTGTTTCACTCTGTTTGCACAGATGCATTGGCTGTTGAGCAGGGCAGTCCTTAAACCCTGGAAAGAGTAGGAGATGACTCACTCTGCCTCTGCAAGCTGGGGATGCTTCTGCTCACTGCCTCCAGACTATTTAATTTATCATGAAAGTGGAGGAGTTTTGCTGAATGTCACCGTGCTTGTTTCCTCTGCCTGGGCTTCCCCCGTTATTTCTAGGTAGATCTTTAATGGAAAAATTGGGTCTGCCATCTGTAAGTGCACCCATCTCTCTGATGATGCTGCAGGCCTAAACGGGAAACCCCAGCAGCATTTCTGCTCTCATGACTCCAGGCCCTGCACCACGACAGTGTGCCCAGGACACGTCAGAGACCACGCTGCTGAGAGTGGGGATGGCACCTGAAGTCACATGGAGGAGGCAGCTGCTCCTGGCTCACTGCCCCACTTTCTTGGCTGCTTCCTGCCTTGGTGCCTTAGTTGTTGTGCCAGCTGGAGCCTTGGGGGAGCTGCTGCTGATTTAATTGTTCAGTAAATTCCCCTGTGCAAATACAGATGAAAGCATCCCCCCCCTCAGGTAGGGCTGGTGCCAGGAGCATCAGGCAGCAGTCCAAATAGTTGCATAGAACGCTGGGAAGGACATTTTATGATCCTACCATCAGGTTTGAGTCACAGATGTCCTTCCATTCATGCACTCCTGAATTCAGGCCTGAAGTGCCAACTGCCTTGTCATAGCTATTCCTACTCATGGCAAAGATGGATTTACCCTGATACAGTTTTTTCATGGAAGTCAGCTTTGATATGTGCACTGTATAGTAAAGCTTGGGCATCCTTGTGACTACTTAAAGTTCTTCAATGCTTTCAACTGGGGAATAAACCCACCTTTTTCATCTCGGCTCATCTGAATTCTATCCCCTGCATTTTCAGGGATAGGTGCTGCCCCTCACCTGGTGAGGGGGCATTCAAGATATTGAATTTAAGCAGAGGGTTTAGCACTTAGAGTTAAAATAAAGTTTGCATCTCTGAACATCTAAAAGTGGTAGCTGATGAAATAAAACTGAATACTAGTGGGGAAACTCTTCACAGGCCAAAGGAGAAGGGGTGAGCTCTAGCAGTTCATCTTTGACTACACCATATGCAAAGGTCACAGCCTCCGTTTTGTGTTGAGGAAATGCTGAGGGCAGACTGGGAGAAGGGAGGAAGCAAGCAGGGGCTTAAGGAATAAAAGGAGAGGAAACCAGAAATGGCACTTGAAAGCAGGAGGCTGGTGGAGAATGCCAACTCCTTACAGCATTGCAGAAACAATGGGGAGATCTTACCTGAGCAACGAGAGAGGAGCAAGGTCTGTGTATCTGGGGGTTGTATTTGTTTAGGGTTTTTTTGCAAACACACTTAATGTTTGGTTTTGTCTTTGTATATTTATATAAATCCTGGGGTAGAACTTATCTTAAAAGGCTTGCATTGCAGTCCGATAAGCAAAGATTCCTCCTCATTTCCCGCAGTTCCCTTGAAGACAGTTCCCAGGGCAGAGGCAGAACACAGTGTGCGCACATTCTGGGGCTGGCAGTGCAGAAATGAGTAAGCAAAGGGCTGCCTCTTGCTCGGAGTCCAGAGCACTCGGACATGCTGTCCTGGTGGCAGGCACACACCAGAGACAGGGGGCAAAGTTTGCTTGTTTCCCGACAGGCCAGAGCTGTCTTTAGCATCTGAGTTCCCACCCTGTCCTCCACAGTACTCTCGTAAAGGGCACTTGGACAGAACATCGTTTTGGATGGGCTTCCATGGACCTTTTAAGGCTGTGGGGTTTTTCCTTTGTAGCTCTAATTTACTGGTAAAACTTGTCTGAATTATGCAGGCTCTTTACATTGAAACGGGTTCAAGAACCTCTATTTTTAGTTCAGCTCTAAACAAGTGCAAGAATTACCGCCTGCTAGTCTGGTGTTCCTCCGTAGCCCTTTCCCCCACCATGGCTGTCAGCTTTCTGTGCCAGGTAGCTGTAAGGTGGTGGGAACAGTCAGAGAAAAGGGATATTTAGTCTGAAAGGAATGATAAGCTGCTTTTCCAGGACGGTAGAAAGCAAATCTCTCGATTTGTCACAACAAGCTGATGTGACACTGACTAGCAAGTCCAGGTTGCTCTCTGAACAGGACACCTGAAAAGTCCTCCAGCTTTTGAAAGATTGCTGGTCAGGAGAGAGCAGGAGGTAAATGTAAGCATGTGATACTGGAGTACCGAGCATGCATGTGTGTGTATGTGTGCACCGTTGACACAGCAGTGCACAAAATGTTACAGATATTTAACACGCACATTCCTTGGCAGGAAGAGCTGCACTTGAAAAACCATTTGCAATCATAACAAGGACTCGGGCTGACCTGCGGAAATGTTAACTGTGGCAGAGATCCTTACTCCAATATCTGTTTATACAAAGCATGTATGTGCTGTCCCTTTGTTTTATATACAAATTCTCACGGAGTCCATCCCAGGAAGCTGATGATCCACACTTAGCACTAAAGGATGCTGACTGAGGCATGGATGGGAATGGCTGGAAAATACACAGGACCCCACTCTCAGAACAGACAATGATTGCCACCATCCTGTCTTTTAATTCTTACCCGTTTTTTTTTTTTTCTATTTGATCCCAGCTCCAGCAGGTATCAAACAACCTTGCAGCACACCTACATGCAGCTGCCCCAGGAACAGCCCTGGGGAGCAGGAATGGAGACCATTCTGAGGCTGCCTCTGCAGCACACACATGTGTCCTGTCCCAACATCAACCCACCTGTAGTCTCCTCCTCAAGGCTCAGCTTCAACCAATCCACCAGTGCAGTTTCCTTATATACACCTCTTTGGAGAGAAGATTTTGTCAACTCTGTGAAAGCTGTGGAAGTAGTTCCAATCTCTTGGTCCCCTTCTTGGCAAAGGGGTGGTCCTTGGAAGCCACCTTGCAAAGCCAGTTCCCTACCTACTGGACTTCCCACTACTGGCTTTATGGCTGAAGCTGCCTAGGCTGCTCATGCTGCTCTATCAGGTGGACCCAATGGCTGAGGATGGGATGGTGGTGTGAGAGTGGTAAGGCCCAGGCAGGGGGCTTGACTTAGGATGGCTAGACTGTGTTCCAGGGCTCATATGTGTCACTTGATGCAACTTGAACCCTTGTGCTCAAACAGCTTTGCAGACCAATCAGAGAGGCTCTCAGGGCAAGTCCAGCAGGTTCTGTGTGGATCTGATTTCCAGGGGCTTTCTCACACAGAGTAAGGTGCACCTGGAGGGAGCTGACATGCTTCGTGAAAGGCTGTGGCCCTCGGCTCTCCTCCCTTGCATCTAAGTTGTGAAAAATCATAGGGACTTGAGTAGATAAAACTTGTAACTGGTAGAACATCTTTGCTTTCTGTTGCCAAAAGACCACTGAGAGCTCAGCACAGGCCCCATCTTCCCTCCTGGGGACACCTGTCAAAGTCTTGCCTTGTCTATCCCAGCTCTCTTCTTGTGCCTCCCTCCACACTTCCCCAGCTCACGAGCTGTTCTGAGGATGTGAAAGGAAAGGACAGTCGTTACTCCAGCTCCCAGAGCACAGCCCTGAGAGGCCCCAGAGGGATGCACCTAGGGCTGGAACAGCAGCAGCAGTAGGCAGGGTGCAGCTCTCTTGCTGGGGGCCAGCTTGGCACGGCACAGCCTCCTGGGCTGTAAGTCCCAGGGGTGAGTTCTGTGTGGATAATTGCCTCCCTGCTTCCTGCAGAGCAGCACAGACGCATCTGTTGCTGCTTTTCTGCTCAAAATCTATTCATCTGCAGACTGAAATGAGAACCAGCTGGTGGTTGTTGGGTTTTATTTTAGAAAAAAACCAACCCAACATCTTCTGTAAAGCATTATTCTGTTTTGAGTTTCTGCTTCCTTTCCCATCTGCCCAAGGAGCTGGGTTTGTAGGTCTCCCACTGTCTGCATGTCCTCACTCACGGTGTGGTTCCTCTGTGCAGGGTCCCAGTGTGGCTCTGGTGGGAAAGGCCGAGTTACATTTCCCCCCAGACTGTGCACAGGGGAGCTTGTGCAAACTCTGTTTGCTAGTGGGGTATGTTTTCATCTGCTTATGGTTTCCCTCCTCCTGAGTTTCCTGGATTTGAGCAAACCCAGAAATCTCAAAGCAAAACACTGCTGAAACACCATCTGGTTTCACATCAAAACAGCACTTCCCAGGCAATCCTCTGCCAGGGCTCCAGTCTCCAACTGCAGCAACTGCACGTTGTCACTGGCACCAGCACAAAGTGCCTGGTTTGGTGGTTTTCTGCACCCACAAATCCTCTGCAAATATGCAAAAACACAAAGCACGAGGCCAGTTTTCAAAAACTGAGCAGAGCAAAGTCAACAATGTTGAGCAATCTCTAGACTGTAATTTTTACACCTTCCTTTGTTTTCTGTGTTTGATTTTATGAGAGTACAAAACTGTCTTATTTGTTTAAAATGAGAGGCCAAGTGTTACTCTCAGTTGCACCAAAATTAATCTACATTTACACTCAAGTTTTGCAGAAAATGAATACTTTTGTGACCTCTTTTTTGTTTTCTACAAATGTCCTTCCTCTTTTCTTCAGATGTTGGCAGCTACATGAAGGATTTTCTCCCTGGATTTTTAATATTTATTAAAGGAATCGTGGCTTTCAAAAAGATTTCACTTTCTTTTGCAACTTCTAATAGTAATTAAAATCTCTTTCATAACACAGCACAATTTGTTCAGATGTATTTCAGTGCTTTCAGAGGTCTTTTCTGTTCTTTCCGGGCACTTTTCATATTTTTAAGACCAGAGGGATCTTTACGATTATCTGTTCTGACAATAAATCTCACCCAATAATTTCTGCTCCAACATTTCTTGAGATGCATTGTATCTTTGAGAAAAGGCTGTTATGTCTTCAGTTCGAGGCCTCAAACTGTGGAAGCTTATCCCATTCCTATGTAAATGGTTCTAATAGTTGACGTGTTTTGTTAAACAATGCTCCCTATAGTTCTTCTGAATTTGCTTGGCTTCCAACCACTGCATCAAATGATATTCCTGGGGTTTTTTCCCTACCTGATTAAAAAGCCCAATTCCTTATAATTTCTTCTATTGCTGGTAATTACAAGTTATCTTTTGACCTTCTGTTGGGTAAACTTGGATTGACCTTCTTAAGATCCTTGCTAGAAGAATGTTTTCCAGATGCTGTATCTTTCTTGAAGCTCTTCCCTGAACTCTTGACCATTTCTGTGCTGTTTTTAAACTGTGAACACTGACACAGAACTACACATTCTCTTTCAGTATAGTGGAGTGGTTTCTGCTGCTGTTTCAATGGCAGTGTATACTAAGACAATGCCACCTCTCCGCTATTGCAGGATATTTTCATGCTTGTAGGTCCAAGAATCACATTTGTTCTAGCAACAGGATCACATTTAACTATGTGCCATGAGCTTGGGTAGAGTCAGATTTGAATCATCCCTTACGGAGATGCTATTTTGCAAGAGACTGTCTTCTATTCTACCCATACAAGCCTCACCATCCTTTACTACTATATGAGCAATCCAAATTTGGATGCATTAACCACAGTAATATACAACTTTATGTATCATACTACACAGGTTTTTAGGTGGGCCTGTACATCTGAGCATGCTCCTTGTCTTTCCAAGCTCACCGTTTTTGTATCCCAGTTAATGCTCTCTGCTTTCCATGAGCAGTTAATTAACTTTGTGGATTGCTGTTTTCATATGACAGTGTCAAGCAAGGTTGTGAAATGACTCCTGGCATAAATGTACTGTTAGAGTTATCTGTATAAAATAAATTAAAGATGTCACCAAATATGGGACTATGTTTTAGTAAGACCTGATCCCATAAAAAGATAAGCACCTTTCCTAGAGATAAAGTGGAATTTTTGTCTCTGCAGATGCTAAAACTGAACCAGACAAGTCCCTGACCAGCCTCACCACCTAATCACACCTGTTCGTGCAGGAGCTTGGATGAGGTGACTTCCAGAAGTTCCTCCCAACTCCAATTTTCTGTAATTATATAATTATGTGACTAATTAGGTCACTACTTTTAATAACTGTCACTGTTCTCTACAGTCACCTTTCTGCATTTCACCCTGTTCCAAAGACAGGTTAACTGGAATAGGTCCTTCAGATTTAAATATCTTTTGTATCAAATCTACATAAAAAACAGTGTTTATGGATGAAATAGAGAACACTTCATTATCAGGTAATCCTACTCATGCCCAATACAAAAAAGAGGTGCTTTCCAAAGATGTGTTTCTCTGCAGGCTGGTGGGTATCTGCTGTGAGTGTGTCTTGGGAGCTGGCACTGGGGTACCTGCAGGGAATTGTCAGGGGCCTCTCTCACACCCAGAGGCTGTGGCTGGGCTCCTATGGTCCCTGGAGCAGGGCTACCAGGCTGGCAGTCTCCAGGAGAGGTCACTCCTGCCTGCCAGAACCCGCCGGCACTGGGCAGGGAGCTGCCTCTTCCGAGGGCAGATCCTTTCCCTTGCCTCTGCAACATGCAAAGCATGGTGGGCAGGAACCTTATCTCTTGAACGGTGGAGAAAGGTGCTTCTCCTTTTCTCCTCAGTCTGGATGCATCCAGCAATATCAGGAATGTCAAGCTGACCTGTGATTTCATTAAAACCCATTTGATCAAGTTTATTTTAATGGCAGAATATTTCCAAATCATTCTGCATTTGATTTGTCCCTCTAATCACAGTTCTCTTCCTAAATTCTGTGAATACCCTTTCTCAAGCTCCTGTTTTATTCCAATTCTTAATGGTAACTTTTGATCAAACACTATTGTTTTCATTTGGTCTGGAAGATTTCTAAAGATCACTTGGTCCTTCCATCTACTCAAAGCAAGACCAGCTGCAAAACCCCTCGGGGCCACATCTGGCTGATTACTGAATATCTTCATTAATGATGAATTCACAGACTTTTCAAGAGCCTCTTGCACTGCTTGATCATCTTCATCAGGGTTTGGTTTGTGTCTTAATACCCAAGGAAAATTACCTTGGTCTGTCTTTTGTTGAGTCTATGTAATCCTATTGTTGTGCTCTTTATTGAGGTCTTCTAATGTGTTCCCAGATCAGCTTTCCCTTCCATTTCCCACATTAGTCTTGCTGCCCTTCCTGAAGTGTCTGAAATAACAGGGGCCAAGCAGGTTCTTACTGTACGTGAAGAATTCTGGGGCACTACAGCTCTGCAAGTATGTTTCATATTGAGAAATATGCTGTGGTCTAGAGAAGCATGCTAGAGCAGGAGACAGCTGGGACCCCTGGCAGATCCAGAGAGGCCTCTGGGGTGACACAGGAGACCCAAGGCTGTGTTTGTGCAGCCATTTACCCACCTCTGTGATGCAGCTGCTGCTTGGTTGCTGCTGCCTGAGCCAGGCATTGTGCTCTGGCTGCCTTCCCTGTTTGTTTTCTTCCTTGTGGGTTTAGTTGTTTTGCATCTGTAATGCTGAGTGGGTGGCATGTAGTTTCTGTACACTCTGTTCTTTGGTTTAGTCTGTGTTTTTAAATGCAGGTAGTGCTTCTCAGAAGGGACGTTACTGTCATTGAAAGGCATCATCCATCTAAATACCTGGTTTAGATTTTACACCAGAAAATCTGATGAGATACAAGCTGACATCTCCTTTTCTTCATCTGGTTAGAGGAAGTCACGATGTTTTTTCAGGGAAATCTTTATTCAAGATCTGAAAATGTGTAAACAAGTAGATAATTCCTCTGCTTTCCTTTGTCAGGCTGTCAGAATTTTCCCAGGCCACACTGGTTTCTGATTTTCACTAGTTATTCCTTCTTTCGGATGACAACAGAGAAATGAGTTGACAGGCAATGGTGTGTGAGGCAGAGACTTGCTCTGGGGAGAAAGCACTCAGCTTTAGACGAAACTTTGCTGTACTTTTGGCAAGGCTGGATCTGTGACCCTGCCACAGAGAAATGATGACTTTTGTCCAAGGGTATTCATGCTGCTAAAAAATACAAAATGCCTGAAAGAGCCGTTCCCTGGGACTGTCGTTTGTGAATGGGAAGGTGTGCACAGCTTTTTTCCAAGGGATGTAGGCTAGGCTCAAACCTGAAAACATAAGCATGAGCTGACTTACTTATAAAGCCAGTCTCCTGCCAAAAATACAAACAGTATATAGCCTTCCAGACTCCTGAGTGTAGGTTCTTACTTGTCCACTTGCCTTGTCTCTTCTACCGTTCTTCCTTCATCTGTCAGCCTCACGCTGTGGCTGAACAAAGCTGGAGGTCTCCAGCCTGCTGCACATGAGTCTTCTGCAGAGAACAGGGTGTGCTGCCTCCCCTCCTTGTTCCCAGGGAAGGACTCATCATTGCTGGGAGGCACACTGGAGCATGTCAGGCATCTTCTGAGCCAGGCAACAGCCTTTCAGTCAAGTCCACAAAAAACTAGTGATTGAGAAAGGGTGGGAGAGTTATGGGGATGAACATGAGGAGTGTGGGGACGGAGGGATGCACTGTGTGGCTTTGGTTGCTTGAGGTAGTCAGGAAAGTACCCAGCAAGGGGCTGTGTATACTGCATTGCCAAAATCCACAACAGATGCCACTTCTGCCTGGGGGTTACAGGCATGGTCGTTCCTCTGTTAACCTTCAGCATCCCTTATGGGACCATGTATAGGAGGGAATAAAAGCCAAAGGTACCCATGTTCTCCGGTGGTGGATGTGAAACCACATAAAAACGTTCTGTAACCTTATACAAAGGTTACTTGGCTGTCTGACAGAATTTTGTCCCTGTTAAAGGTGGGTGTTGTGTTGAAAAATCAGAGAAGAGTAATGCACCTCTCCAGAGTGCTGCCTTGCCTGTTCTGGAGATCCTGGGTATGCCCTGCTGAGTCCATGCTGAATGGAGTGGGGAGCCAAGTGTATCATGCCTAATGCCCTCTGGAGCCTGAACTGAGAGCACAGGGTTGGATCACAGCTGTGTGGCAGAGGGTGCTCTGCAGGGGCATCACTGCTCCCTTGGGCCCACCATGTGATGCCCAGGTCAGTCTTTCATGGGCTTTATTCTTTGCACATGTGAAGAGGCACCTTCCTGATGGAGACTCACAGCCGGCTGTGGTTCATGACAGCCTGTTATTGTTGTGACACTGATCATGTATTTCCTTCTCTCACCCACTGCCTTTGCAAGGGGAAGCTGTGATAATGACAGGTCTTCTTGTTCTTTGTCACAGAAATTGGGTATAATTGCTCCATTTTGGCTTTAAGATGTGCAGCAAGGGAACAGGCAGGGCTCTTTCTTAAAGCATCAGTCATCTGAAGCATTTGGTAGATGGCACATCAGAGCTGGGAAATGACTCAACCATCCCTGTTAAAAGCAATCGCTTGGCTCTGGGAATAAAATTAGAGGGAGAGAGCTGAGGGAGGTGCAGGAGGGGAAAGGACACTTGAACAACAAACAGAGATGTTGCATTCTGTGTTGCTGTCATAGCACAAGAGTTTCTTCTTGCTAGAGCTGTATCTGAATCATTCCCTCAGTAAAGGAGCTATTCATCAGCCAGCCTACCCAAAGCAAACAAGGGCAAGGTGTCCCAGAGGGCAGAGGAGGTCAGCTGTACTCTGTACAGCCATGCCGCTTCTGTCAACAGCATGAGGCTGCTGGGCTGAAGCTCCTCCGTGACTGACTGCAGATAGTGTAATTTCTGTGAGGGTGCTGGGGTGGGCTCAGACCTCTCTCCTAAACCTCTGGGATCCCTTGAGAAGTGTGTGGAAGCAAGTGCACTCATGTCTGCCTAGGTCTTATATATCTCTTGCTTTCAACTTTGTGTTGAGATCTCAGCAGAAGAACCCCAGTTCCCACCACTGTCTGAGCCAAGATGGGCTGTTACTAGTGGAAAACATCTTTAAGGGAAGTGAGGTTTGCCAGGGAATTACATGGTCTGATTAAGCTGGCTTCCTGTTCTCAACTGACATGGTATTGGAGCCAGGGCAGCCTCCAGGTTTGCCCTCTGCCCAGGGAACATCTTGCAGGTGATGTGCTGCTGAGTGCCTGGGTGGGCTGCAGCTTTGACCTCCTGTCACAACACTGGAAACATCCTAACCAGGAGCTGTTTCTCCTCCTGTCTGGGCTCACAGGAACTTAGATGGGTTGCTGTTGCCTGCCAGTGAGTCTGTGCAGATCTTGTGTGACAAACTGCTTCATGGCAAAACAAGCTGCTTCTCAGTGGGCGTAGCAGGGTCTGGCTTTGTTTGTTTTTCCTGCTGCCAAGGCCTTGCTTATCTAACCTCCATTTCAGTTCTGTTCTGAGTGGAAATATTCTTATTTATGCAGCTGGGGCAGAGGTCATTTTTGTTTTAACTCTTTTAAGTTTGAAGTTGTGGAAGAGAAAATGTCTTGCAGTGGCTCTGTCTTCTTCTGGATGAAATGTGTTGCCTGATACATGGGTTGTACAGATGAGCACAAGTCAGTAAATCTGTCCCCTGGTCAGTAATGAGCCACAGTAATTTCTTCAGTGCATTCACACATCTACTTAATTGTATCTAATAGAAGTTAATTCTGGCCTTCTTGGACCAAGTCGCCTCCATATCAATAACATCCAGAGGCTTCAAACCTGATACAGCTTTATATTTGGGAAACAATCCCTGCTCCAAAGAGAGCTCAGACATGTGACACCATAGCTGAAAGACTCCTTGAAGACCACCCTGATGTCATCTCAGTGTGGGTTTGGAAGCCACTTCCTGGGATGTTCTGTGCTTGGGAACATCTATTTAGGCTGCTCTGCAGCTGGGCTGGGGTCTGCTCATGAGGGGGCAGGTCATTGAGCCCACATGAGAAGATGTAACCATTTATCTAGGACACCCTATCACTTAGTCCCGATATTTCTGTCTTTAGTCTGATTACCAACATCCCTGATGGCCAACAGTGACTTGGCAAGGACTGTTGTGACAGTGGGGACCTGATGGTCTTCACACAGGGATGGACCTCTTTGATTGTGGGAACCAAAGTGACTGGATTTTCTGCTTTACAGAAAAAACTGTATTGTCTCTAAAGGAGAATTCAGTAATTTGCAGAGTATCTGATGCCTCCTAGGTGGCCTGCTGAAGTATTAGAGCTCCATGGCCCCAGTATTGTGGCTGCACCCAGGACAGTGCATTCCTAGGTGGTACTGTGAAAACATTCAGAAATGTGATTTCTTATATATTGCTTCCTTTTACAGTCTCTCAATGTACTAATTTGTGTTTTTGTTTAGATATTCCAAGCTCTAGGTTTGCTTTGTTCAGCACAGTCTGTTCAACACAAAGGAAAGTCAGTCATTAGTGATTAATTGGAACGTGCTTTCCTTTCCTAGCTGGGCTTTTATGGACTGTGCAGGTGCCTGTTTCCAAAACAAAGTTCATCTCTGTGGCTCCACTCTGAAAAGCACCCACCTGTGCTAGGTTATGATTCCACAGTAATTAATGAAGGGTTGCAGAGCTGGTCAGCTATTTAGTGTGGGCCAGTGTATTTCTAAGTGCTGTGACAAATTGGTTAAGGGAGCACATGTACACATTTTGCTACAGCTGATGAATGACAGTAACAGAATTACCCAGTCCATTTGCATACTCAAAGGATCTTCATAAGGTCCTAATGACATCTCTTCTGTAGCTTGTATGAGAAGAAATTGTACTTTTGGGAGCAAGCAGAACTAAGTAGAACTTGTTTCCACAAGCTGACTAGGAACTGAGTAGGAATGTTTCAACAAAGCTGATGCAGTGAGAAAATGTGTATGTGCTGAAGCAGAAATGTTTCATGGAAACAAGCATATGTGGTTTGACAAATTTTAATTGACAGTCTCATGTTGGATAACTTGCCTGTTGTAGCACATGTTTGATCAGGGAACTGCACAGAAACAAAGCTGCTGAGGTTTGCCCAGGAATTGCTGCCCTGTAGTCAGTCTGGCATCCTCCGGCTAGCTGAAGTGGGACTTCTTTTTCTCCTTAGATCCTGGAAATTTTGTTCTTGCATGAGACTGATGTGACTCTTCTGTTTTGTTGTTGCTCACTCCCAAATAAATTTGCTGTCCTTAGTCAGTGCTGACCAGTCATGATATTGGAAAAAGGCCCAGCTGTGGTCATTTTACTCAACAGCTGCTGTGGTCCTGGCCTGCATCTGATATTTTATATGTATCAGCATTTCTGAAATAAAATCTTACAGGATTTCTGCTTCATATGAAACTTGCAAATTTTTTTTATGCCTACTTGAAATTACACTTCAAGCTATTGAAAATGTCTACAGAAAGGAAATACTATTAGTCTGCTAGCCTGAGATCTGACTTCCACCTTATTGTTGCTGAAATTTTGAGCAGATGAGGCTGGAGGTGTTGTGACAACCACTATATTCTTAGATAGCAGATGCTTTTATTGCTGTTTAAAATATAATTTACCCTGAGGTTTACTTGGACACAGGCTCCAGAGGCTCATCCAGTGGAGACAAAGGGCCGAACAAATTTGGCCATTTCTAAAATTCCTTGCAAGAAAGAAAATTGCTTTACAGGTTCTGATAAGATATTGCTCTCTTCTATCTCTGCAGAATGAGTTTGAAGCTCAACAGCAACAACAAAATATAGCGTTAGTATTTTCTACATTCAGGAGATATTATCTTCTTGGGAATTTGGTCACAGGTATATTTAGTGCTTGAATAAAACCCCAACCCAGAGAACCAAAACCTCCAGAAAAGTTTAATTGTTGGCTAAAGAGATCCTATGACCCAATTCTATGTAGTCTTATCCTATTATAGACTGAAATCAAACCTGAAATATTACGCCTCTAAAGCCTTGTCATGCCTACTGCCTTCATTTCCAAGTGGCTTCACAAGATACTGTTATTAAAGTACCTGTGGGATGCTTGAGTTTCTCTGTGAGCAATTTTGCTGCCCATAAGTTAACAGACTGAGATCTTAATGAAGCAAATTCCAAGAACTGCGGTCTTGTGAGAAAAATGAAGAAGTCACCCACAGCCATCAGTATTTACCTTCTAGATCAAATCTCAGGTCAGGCTTGGACGAAGGTGTTAAAAATTAAAGCCCTGACCTAGGAACTGGTCAATTGGTTTTGAGTCAGCTGCTCTGTCATCAGTTTTATGTGAAAATTAGGGCAAACAGTTCCATTTCACCTGTTCTTGACTCCTCATTTTCAAAGCGGGGGCAGTAGTATTTTTCTGTCTCACAGGCATGGGAATACAGCACAGCTTGTGAGGCTTGGTCATTACTCGTTTGGAAGTATGACAAATCCACCTGTTCTCCTGATTTTACAGATGGCAAAGGCAACGTGAGGAGCTGGCTTTGTCAGAGGCTGTGCTAGAAATGATGGACTAATCAGTGTAGTCTGGGAATTGCACGTTCTGATGCCAGATCCCTGCTTTGGCCATCCTGTTGCTGTCTCTGCTCTGCTTGGCTTTGCATCTGGGGTGCAGAGGAGTTTCACCTAGGGGAGTAACTGGAGGCAAAAACCTCTAGTTTCTCTCCTTTACCAGATGCTTTTTTCCCCCCCCTGGAACTGTTTCAGATTAGCTCGGTCATTAGGCTCTTTAATTCCTTTAAAAATGGTTTGTTTTTGCTTTCACATGCTGACAACATGCTGATGCTTGTCACTTGACTTGGCTGCGTAGCACTTCCCATGACCCTAGCAAGATATTTTGGAAAGGATATTAAAACAAGCATAAATTGGCCCTGAAGAAGAGCATGTTCAGTAAGTGTGTGTTGCAAGCACTTACGTCAAGGAAGCTAGAAATCTGTGCAGAACTTTTCTGTCCCTGAAAACCTTGTCATGAGATAATTTTCTGAGGTGCTGACTGCTGACACAGAAGGACCTTGATCCTGTTTATGCAAAATCTAGTTGTCCTTCCCTCTAGTATTTACAGTACCCTCATGGGTCCCAAATAACCTCATTGATCCCACATACCAGTGGAACATAGGAGGCTTTGCTCACATGTCTCTTGGAACATTGCACATCCTGGTACCACACAGCTTCGGGTTCTGCCACATAGTTGGTTTGCCTATTTAAAAGTTACTGAAAAAGCTGCATGTGGTCAAAAAAAAGTGTGTCCATCTTCATCACCAAAGAAAGGAAAGAATAATTAATGCAAAGATATGAGAAAAAGTAAATCCAGAAATATGTGCATATTTTTTTGCTCCACCTTACCAGATTTTGTTTTAATTTTGCCAAAGACTACAGTACCCGACTGCTCAAAATGATTGATAAGTTTATGTAAAAGCAAGCAGATTGTTTTGTCTATCTATGGCTGCATATAGACTGATCCGTTTTTTTGATGTTTCTGTAACAGGATGTTTCATGTTTTTCAGACTGGGTTCCTATGCAGAGCTGGCTAGCAGTTACCATTGAGTCCACCCACTAGGGCAGACCCATATCCAAGCCTCCTTTGGCAAAGGCTGATGCCAAGGTGCTTCAGTCACCAGGGGGTCTACATTAGATTTGGTTGTAAAAATGGGGGATGGCTTCAGAAAATAAGCCTGAAATACACAGGGAGCGTGTCTGATGTTGATTGGGAACCTCTAAGAGGATGGGTAATTAGGGCAGATAGAAGTACATGAACCTGGGATTCTCTCCTACATAATGAACAATGAGTGCTGGGGCTGCTCTGCCCTCTGTCTCTGCTGAAGCTGCTCCTCTTCATTTCCAATGACTCCTAAGGTCAAAGCATCCACAGCCAGATGCTTAGTTCAGCCCAAGTGGTACCACTTCACTTTTGCAGCCCGGGATCAGTTTCCGTTCTTTTGGGAATCCAGCCATTCTGTCTGATTCCTTTGGCTTCTGTAGAAAATGCCTCCCAAGGGAAATTACTTATTTCCACCTAATAAAACATTTCACTTAATCGGGAGCCAAATGTTTCCAATTTGCCAGATATGCCAAAAGAAGTAATTCTCAGGAGGATCCACAACAACACTTCCTATTTTTTTTTTCCTGTTCCATGACAGAGCAGAATGAATTAACGAGTGCCTCCCCTCCTCTCAGGCCAAAGGTGAGGAGGCAGAAGTGGCAGCAGTGTCTTCTCTTGTCCTGCAGAATGTGCTCAGGCTGAGGGAAACACTGGGGGCAGTAATAAGGGCCACCCTCCAAACCCGAGGTTGAGCTCATATTTGAGAGAGTCCCACCTGCCCGTTTGCTTCCCAGTGAAAGAGCAGCCCTGCAAGAAGAGCTGTGAGCGATTCAGAGGCTCAGGGCTGTCCTCTGACAAACGGATGAGTTTCACAACACCATCTGTCCTTCGGGCACCTTTCTCTCCAAGCACTGACAGCTGAACTGCTGCTTTCACATGCCCTGGGGCCACTGAAGCACTCCTTCTTTTGAGTTGTCTGTCTTGCTTGAACAGGATGAAGGACCGAAGTTCCTGCTGCCATGACAGTGTCCTTCCTCCAGGCACCACAGAAGTGTCCAAGGAAGCACTGTTGGCTCAGTTACTTTCCTCCCCTGCAGCTGCTGCCTCTGGCTCTCTTGTTTCCCAGCAACTCTTCCTGCAGGCATGATGCCTGTCTGTGTTATGGGGATACCTTCACCTCAGCCTCCAATGTCAAATCTGTTCTTTCGCTCATCAGTCTTTTTTCTCCTCATCTGTCATTTGGGCCATGATAACACCCCTATGCTCCTCAGGAGGGCTAGATGAGGGAGAGGAGGAACAAACTGTCTTCCAGCAATGCAGGAACATAAAGCTGGAGCTGCAATTGCAGTTAGAGAGCACATAAAAGCCATAATTTCTTTACCAGTGCACAGCCCAGAGACAAAGCCTCAGCAAAGCCCTGCTGGCAACCACCCCAGACAGAGACATCTGCGTGGCACATCCCCACAGGGGTGCAGAGCAGAGGGGATGATATGTCTCTACTCTGCAATTAAGGCTCTCATTTTGTCAGTTTTATTCTCTTGTGGAAGCCAGAAAAATGCTCTGCTTTTCCCAGCTCCCACCCCCAGAGCAGTGCTTTGTGGTGCTTGGGTGTTCCCTCCCCACTCCATGGAGCGGCTGCCACCGCATCCTCCTGTCCCCACTATCCTGGCAGGGCTGGGTGACCTGCCACCCTGCCTGCCTGCCTTTAGCTGAGTGATGTTCTTCCACCTTTCCTGACCACTGCTGCGAGGCACTGACCAGCACAGGACCCTGCTTCTGGGAAACCACTGCATGCAGCCTTGCTCTGAGGCACACTGCAAAGGCTTTCATTGAGTTTGTTTGCTTCTTGGGCTTGGAAAGGCTGTCCAGGCCTTTCTGCAATTTTTGTTATTTTTCCAGATTTTTTTTTGTAAATCCTCTGTTTCTATGTCTGTGATTTAAAGCACTCTGCTGCAGGCCCCATGCTATAACCACTTGCCTGTCCAGCTCTCCTGTTCCACTGATGCGGTGCTGCCAGAGCACACCAAAGTGCTGAACTCTGAGTAGATGGGCTGCACTGCTCAGATACACAACAGCTGCTTCTGGGATGTTATTGATCTGCTGTGATTCTGTGATTTCACAGACACTGAAATCTGGACAGACCCTGGGAAGAATCAGGTCTGCTGCACTTCACTGCCCCATTACACCAACAGGTGTTGCAGGTTTTCTGTCTTCTCATCTGTGAGATGACGTTATACATCTTTTATCCTTCCTCTTTTTGCCCTCACAAAGATCATCTCCAAGCAGAACTGTATTTCTCAGCATCCTAAATGAGGAGTCACCAGGCAGAATGAGTCACTGGTGCAATTTTCCATAGCTTAATCTAAACTTTTAGGGCCTGATTTCATTATTAGTGCTTACTTTAAGTGGTTTCTTCCTTTGTGCTGAAATCAGCAAGATTTCTTGTTAACTTGTGTGGAAGATTTTTAAAAAACACTCAGGTTGTTTCAGGTCAAGGTTCAGTTAGGGGAATGAAGTACAGGAAGAAGTGCTGGACAGGTAAACAGAGCTGGTGATGAAAGCTGGTTTCACGTAGCCTTTCCTCTGTTTCATGTTTTTTTTGTGTTACTTAAGCACCGGAGTGATTTAGTAACTTCTGTAAGCTCCAGGCGGATGGGCTAGCATGCAGTAGGGTGGAGAAGTGGCATTCAGTAGGCAGCTAAGAAATGCCATGTCTCTTGTGGAAATGTGAAGATTTTGGAGAACAGGGAGTTAGATGCTGTGCTGCTCTTCACATTTCCTTTTCTAAGAAATCCTCACTCATGAAATGGAATAACTTCCCCCGACCCTCAGAGCTGAGTACTCCAGAAAAAACATTTATGTCTTTGAAAGTACTCAAGGACCTGATACCCTTTCCTCACACATCACGAAATGGATCTCTGTGATTTCTTAGGAAGTGTACAAGGATGCTGTTAGGGCACATAGAAAGAAAATTAGAAAAGCAAAAGCTCAGCTAGAACTCCATCTGACCACTGCTGTTAAAGATAAGAATTAAAAGTGGTTTTTATAAGTACATTAACCACAAAAGGAGGTCCAAGTAAAATCTATATCCTTCATTGGATGGAAGGTGGGAGGAAGCATCAAGGATGTCATCAAAGATGTCATCAAGGATGAGGAAAAAGCGGAGGTACTTAATGTCTTTGTGCCTCAATCTTTAAGAGTGGTTATCCTCAGGGCAATTGGCTCCCTGAGCTGGTAGACAGTGTCAGGGAGTAGAACAGACCTCCTGCAATGCTCACAAGCCTATGGGACTGAGTGGGATTCATCCAGGGGTATTGAGGGAGCAGCAGAAAGGCTCACTAAGCCACTCTCCATCCTTTATTAACTGTCCTGGCTAACTTGGTAGGGCCAAAGTGACTGGAGGTTGGCCAGTGTGGTGCCCATCCACAAGATGGGCCAGAAGGAGGATCCAGGGAGCTACAGGCCTGTCAGCCTAACCTTGGTGCATGAGAAGGTTATGGAAATGTTGAGTGTGATCACACAACATACACAGGACAAGCAAGGGATCAGGCCCATCCAGCACAGGTTCAAGAGAGGCAGTCCTGTCTCACCAAGCTGATTGACTTTTATGACCAGGTAACTTGCCCAGTGAATGAGGGAAAGGTTTTGAGTGCAACTAGCAACCAGACAGGAGGACATAGTCTTAAGCTGCTCCAGGGAAGGTTCAGATTGGACATCAAGAGGAATTTCTCCAGAGAAAGGGTTGTTAAACATTGGAATGGACTGCCCAAGGAGGTGGTGCAGTCACTGTCAGTGGAGGTGTTCAAGAAAAAACTGGATGTGGCACTTAGTGCCATGACCTAGTTAAGAAGGTGGTGATTGGTCAAAGGTTGGATCTCAGAGGTCTTTTTCAACCTAACTTATTCTAATTTCCCAGCACCACAGATCATTCCTTTTCCCTCCTGTCCTTTCTGCTAAAAACCCCCCTCAGTTCCTCTGCAGGATTTCTTAGTATCTTGGCCAGTCTGACTTGAAAAATATTGTAGTACTGAAGCTTTCAGACTTATTGTATTACATTACCTTTTCTCTACTCACATATTTTCTTTTTTTTTTTCTGGTTAAGTTCTTTTCACATGCATTAGAAAACATTCTGCTTATTTTTGCCATATTTGCAGACTTATGAGCATATCTGTTTTGTCTCTGAGCCAAATGGCAGATACAGCTCAGTTCTAAGAGTCTGGCTAGAGTTTGTTTCTCCTCTCTGAATTTGCACTTTGATAATGTCTTATTAGCAATGTGCTACACGCAACTAAGTGAAAGTACCCCAGAGAACATCACCTGCAGATCTTATCCAGAAGGATTGTCCCTTGTGTCCTTCAGGGCAGGATATATTTTCTCAGATTCTGTCAAGAAAACTTGGCAGAATAGCTTCCCCCCAATACCACAGACTTGACTTTTCCAGGTTTAGCTGAGGAAGGCTTTGACCCTGCCAGATCTAGGGCAAGAGACCCCCGGGGATACCAAATCAGGTCGAGGACCCCCACTGCATTTGTGCCAGAGTACTGGTGAGTCAGGTTGGTTACTGTGCTCCCAAGTGAGCTCTGCCCTACTTTCTTGCCTTCCTTTATCCCTTTTTCTCTGTTCCTTTTCTCATGGCAGAAGAAGTTCGGCCCTTTTTCCTCAGTTAGTAACTTTTTTCTTAAATTCTGTTCAATCTTCCCACATTGCAGAGATTTTTTCCATGCTGGCTGTGATATCACTCTCTATGTAGACCTTTCTATTTCTGTAACCCTTGAACGTGTGGATGAAAATGGTAGAGTATATTCAAATATTTTGACTAATAATAATAAACTAACAAATGATTAGCAGAAAATTCAGTGTTCTAACTCTCAAAATTATTTGAGAATAGAGTTGGTCAAAAATATGCCTGCCCCACCTTTTTTTAATCCTTTCACTTTCCTAATGTTCTATTTCTGTAGTTTTAATCCTTATAATAGCTAATCATTTGGGAGTAAGGATGAATCCTTTGAGACTAGTGGACTTGGAAGGCTTGTAGTTTTTGCTTTTCCTGTAGCAAATGCTAACTTTGCCAAGTCGCATAATCTGTGAGAATATTCTCTCTGGCAGCCCCTGTAACCCATAGGATCCCCTAGATTTTTATTTGCAGTAGAAATTGTTGAGTGCAAAGGCTGTGTTTCAGATGGAATGAGCCCTGGTTTTTAAGCTGAGGCACATAGGTGATAAATAAGAATTGCCCTTGCACATCAGGAAAGAGCATGCACTCATTGATATTTTCTGTGAGGGAGTAGCATCTCTGTTCTGGTTTTGGCCATGACGCTTCACATGGTTTTTGAGGGTGGGGGAAAGCGACTCTGAGTTAGTAAAAAAAGGGTGCGGCTTCTGGGCAAAAAAAATGTGGTGGGCAGAGGGAGTGTAAACTGTCCATTGGTTTTTGTTATCTTGGGGTCCTTGGTGAGCATTTTTGCATGTGAATCACCCTCCCTTTTGTGTACTTTAGTAATAAACATTGTTGCTGTTACTGTTTTTTTCTTTTATCATTGCTGTTTCCAGTAAATCGTTCTTATCTCAACCCATGATCTTCATCTTTTGTATTCCAATTATCAACTTCATCCTGCCAGAGCAGGAAGAGGCGAGAGAGTGGTATGTGATTTGAGAGAGTCTCAGTGGGGGCACTGAATTGGGCAGTATCATTCCTAAACCATGACAAACACATAGGTGAAATCCAAACCAAAGGAGAAAGGGAAGGGGAGTACAAGACGAACAGAAGACAGGCTGGTTTCTGAAGAATAGAGTAGAAAAGGGAGAAGTTTCGTGAAAACCTGTTTAGTGAAAAGTAAAAGAGGGGTCATGAGGGGGGGATCAGAGCCAGCTGAGCTCTTCCCAGACTTGTAGGTGATGCCTGGGGGTCTGGCAGGTCCCCTGGGGACAGTAGCTATTAAGGTTTCCTCTATGGCTTTGTGTAGACTCACAGCTGGAAAAGTCTCATGGGCTCCTGGGCTCCACCTGCTCCCTGTTTGTACTGTGATATGCCCTGCAGGACCATATGTGCAAAGGACCTGTTGAAACACAGAGTCTCTGCAGAGAAAACATCCCTTGTGACTCGGTGTGATGTGCTACATGGAACAGGCATAAAGTTGCTCCCTCTTGTCAGAATCTCCATTATCTCAGATCTCCTCAGAAAGTACAAAATGCTCAGGTCAGGTGTTTGTTACTGCTGTAGGCTTGAAAAATATCTGTTCTTCTCAGTCTTTAGGGATCTGACACAGAGGTGTGAAACTGTACCTAGTGTACCACCTTCTACAATATTTACCAGGATCTAGAAAGCTAATAGTCTTAAAGGAAAAGTTGTCCTTTCAGAGAGAGTACCCCAGACCAGGCAGGTCTCAGAGACAGGGCTGAGCTTGCCAAGTTCAAACCTTCATACAGGGCTTTGTTAACACTGCAATGCAGTTGTATCTGGAAAGGGGCTTTGGGCAAGTTCTGCTTGCTCATTCTTATTGAGATCAAAATTTTCTCATGCCTGTCCAAATTGTGGCCTGAAATTCCAGCTCAGAGCCTGGCTCACAACCCAGCCCACCCATGGAAATGGGAGTGAAGTTCCCGGCAACTGTGGCTGTCCTGAGCAGCCTGGATATTTTCTGACCTCTCACACACAGAACGGGTTTCTTCTCAGAAAAAAAACAAATGGCTCTGGATCTCTCCACACTGCACATTTTTTCTTCTCAAAACAGTCAGATGTGATCAAAGCATAACCCGGTTTGATAAAGCACTTGTGAACTTGAGCAGACCTGGCTTTCACTACAGCTTGCAATGAAACCCTGAACCAGGTTCCAGGCTGGGTTTCACTCACCAGCTGGGATCAATGCAGCCCCAGCCAGTTGGGTTTAATTGCTGCAGACGCCATACGCTGTGCAGTGGGATGCAAAGTGGAAAACAGGCTTTCAACCCCTTATGTTCTCAACAGGCAAACACGAAAGGGTTCCAGTGGCTTCAAACGGCAGAGGATCTGGATGGGAGCTGGAGGGAATTTGCAGGGGGAATTCTGGTGGAGCAAGGTTTGTGTAGGGGCCAAGAGCATTCCTGGTGCAACGCTGTTGACGTCAGCGCCTCATGCATTCAGTGTCGGATCATCATTTGTATTTTCTCCTGAGCTCACAGGGCCTGGCATCTAGTTTGTGCTTTGTTACAGCAGCTGTTACCCGTCTGGCTGCCTCAGTAATTTCCCCAGTCCCTGGAAAACCCACCCATGAGCCCATCTCTAGAGCTCTGTGATTGCTCTCTTAAGCACACGCTTCCCAGATTGACTCCCTCTTTGCAGACTAATTCATCTGATTAATTATCTCCTTCTTGGTGCTGGTTTGTTTTGAATGAAGAAATTTGGCCATTGCAATTTGTTCTATTCTTTAAAATTCCAAAGTCATTGAACAATGATGAATAGAAAGAGCCTTTTGTTAATTCAAATTCAGCAGTGAACAGAGGCAGCCTCTCTGATTGACCTGGCATGGGAGGCTGTCTCTTCTGAAAAAGTGAGAGTGTGGCCCCAGAAATTCAGCCGCTTCAGAGAATTCAGGCAGGAGGCTTCCCCTTGTCCAGCACGGCAGCAAGCTCTACTTGCAGGCACTTTCCTGAGCAATATACAGGGGACTTTTTTCAGTGGGAAAAATGAAGCAAAACCACTGACTCCTAGAAAGGAAAAATGGATTTCCCTTGGTAGAAGTGGATTAGAACAAGAAATATATATTAGCACCTTAGCAGTGCAGCACTCTAGCATGGGAATTGCCATGGTGGCTTAGACAAAAGTTTTGTCATTGAGACCAGCTTTTATTGCTTCAGAGGACAGCACAGAACACCATTAAAAGAGACATTGGGTAGCACCATGCTACCGACCATGTTTGACTATGGAGAGTACTTCTGCTGTTTCCATAAATCACTGCTGGATACTTTTGCATTCCTGTGAGCACTCTTTCTCAAGCAAGATCTCAAGACAAGAGCTGTGTCTTTCAAATTCCTGTGGAGCTAGTTTAAAAGCAAGGTCATCAGGAATACTAAATGATCTCTTACATGGGTATATTTATGTCTGCCCTCTTCTATTCTTGCTCATATGCTTTCTTTTGTTTGTAAAAGAACATTTTGTCTAGATACCTCTCTATGTTTTCATATGGATTTTCAAATCTTTCTAGTTGCTCCTCCACAATTTTGAATTTTATTTTGTCTGTTTCTTCTGAAAAAGAAAAATGAACACTGTAATTTCAGTGTAAGTCATTAATTTTGCCCTTAAAACACCAGCAAAGCAGTTTGCCTGGTTCTCTTAGTAAGTCAGGACCTTCTGAAACTCTTGCAGATGCCTTTTCTTAATGTCAGGGGTAAATTATGTGCTTCCTAGTTCAGATACTTCTCTGCCAAAAATGACTGCTTATGCCAGATTTCCACCTGCTGCATTTTTCTTAAATGGGTATTTTGTTATTATCTGGATGAGCATTCCTATCCCAATATCAACTAATTTAGGGAAACCTGTTTATGCTTCTCTGATAGTAACTCACAGACACTCCTGCTTTCTAGAAGAAATATTACTACAATGATCTTTTGGTTTCATGGAAAGTAAGCTAGAGCTAAAATTCCGTGAAGGAACACAAGAGACCAACTCAAAATCCATGAAAACCTGGTTGTCTTAAGGCAGCCCTGGAATGAAAGATGATCTTTTTGCCCGTCACCTTCTTGATTCTTTCTTGAGGTCTCACCTGGTGTTGTTTAGTGGCATGTCCCAATCCTGTTCCCTGGGGCAGTTCTGTTCCAGACAGAAACCACCACAGCTTCTGTCTCATTGATCACATCAGAAAGTGAAGTTTGAGGGAGAGATGGAATTGATTGCCTTCTGATCTATAGATGAAAGATTGCATCCCTTTACACTTACCTTAAATATGCTAGTTTAAAAGAGACCATTTTATTATTAAAGTAAATTATTAGCTCTGAAGGTTCTCTCTTAAGTCTTTCTTAAGTTTCTTCTCCAAAAACTCTGTGAGATTCAAAGTGACTCGTGCTCAAAATATTTGCTGTGGTTAACTGTAGAGAGGACCTATGAATACAGACTCAGACAATGGTGGGGGAAAAAAAAAGCAGTGAGATATGGTCATGGAGAAATGAAAAGAATTCCTATGAATGGAAGACTTCCTATAAAAGGCCACACCTGCTTATCCCCATTTATCCCCCTGGAAAGTTTTAGATTGTGCAGGAATACAGCTTTTTCATGTTCTTTTCTATCTATCGTGTTATCCTCTTCCTTTGCGCCTTTCCCCCTTCTCTAATATTTGTGTTTGAGTTAAAGCTGGACACAATGGGAGAGATATTTGGCTTCCCCCCTCCTCTTCTCCCATGATATCTTATTTATGTGTGTATTTTGTTTTATTGATGCACATTTGCCAGAGAAACACTGGGCTCAGCTCCAGGCAGTCACATTTCCCTCTTCCACCTTGAGACATTCCAGACCTAAACAGCATAAGCTTGCACAGCTGAATATTTAGGAGAAAGCAACAAATCCGTGTCACCAAAAAGCTCTAAATATCCCTCAGAATAAAATTATATCATTTAGTGTGTGCAGAAAAAGAAATATCACACCATTTCTGTGAAAAGTCTTGTATCAAAATAGGAAAAGTTTATATTTAAACTATGAATCATTGTAATCAACATAGTGTCACACTTAAGTGTGATATCAGAGGTAAAGTACCACTATACTCAACTCACTTCTAACACCAGAACACTGAAATACCAGTGTGATGGTGAATTCTTTATTCTGTAGGATCCCAGACCCCTCCTAGCACAGATTAGCTTCTTTCCCTGAGGATCAGCATCTTTATGCTTTTTCCTCTCATTCCTCTTTTAATCTGTCAGTACTTTCTATGAACATGGAGAGGAATTATGCATAAGCATGCTTTGTTTGGAGCACAGGCACTGTACTGCTCATCTTTGCTGAGACAAACACCACCTACTGCTATGAGTGCTGAATCTGGCACCAGCAACTTTGCAAAGGTTTCTGAAATTTCTAAACTTCTCATAGAAGTTGGTGCAGAAGTTTGTCAAAAGTCATCATAACCCATAGGACCGGTGAACCTCAGCAGAAAAGTAAAGAATAAAGATGGAGCTGTCTGCCTTGCTTATACTGTCACAGCTAATTTTCACAGAGTCTGTGAACCATAGCACAAGGTCTGAAAAAATACCCGAGGTTTGGAGTATCTTCTTTGGACTTTACTGCTTGTATGAATCAACCTTCAGACTGGACATACCCATGAAAGCAGCTCTTTTCCCTCTACTGCTACGTGGCCTGGATGTGAAGGCAGCAGAGGAAATGGAAATCAAATGGGATTCTGGAGAAAGAGGTCCAGTTTATCCTCAGTGATGCTGGAGTAACTCAAAATGGAGAATCCTTCATGTCCAGATGAGTGAGAGAGACAACAACTGTGCTTGCTCTGTCTGGTAGTGACTGGAGCATGCTGTACCTTCCAGTTGCCTCCTGCCCATGGTAAAGGTTTTCAGAGGTTCTCTAATCAAGTAAGAGCAAGACTCTATTGCATCAGTTTCCTGTCAGCTGGCACAAGGCCTTGAAGTGGTTTGGAAGAGGGAATACAAACGCTGAGCACCTGCTTGCAGTCTCTGCCCAAGATATAGCCACACCAAGCACTACCACTGGGTTTGTTCCTGGGCTACAATCAAGTGTTGAAACAGGGCTAGAGGTTACACAGGAATGCAGTATCTTTGCACCAGCCCAGGCACAGCAATGTGCTCTCAGGGAAACATCTGAAGCCTGGTCACAGGCAAATAAATATTCCCAGTGGATAAGAGGGAGGGAAGAGCTAAGGCAAAGGCTTGACTGACTGCAAATGGGAGAAGTGAAGCAGCACTGCATTGCCAAAGTCTGGATTTTTCTATCAGTCTTGTAGTTGCTTTTGTTTTCCTTCATGCCCCAGCTTTATGGAGATCAGTGTTTATTTATTAATATTTAAATAATTTTTGAATGCTTTCTAACTCAATATTTTGATGGAAAATAGATGCTGGTTTAATTTGAAATTTTATGTATTGGAACAGGAATACACAGACATCAAGAAAATACACATTTTTGTGTCCATTAGTATGCATATTTTTCTTTTATCTGAGCACCTGATAGGGAAAAAAAAAACAACTACGAAAGATGTAAATAAGAGTCCTTTTCTTCCTCCCTTCTTGCAATTTGTTCTGTAAATAACTATGATTGGTTTTAAACTGGAGGCCAGACCTTGACCACTTAATCAGTGGATCAGCTGTGCCTTTTCCCCAGCATCACTTGTGAGCATCTGGCATATTCTCTAGGTGGGACAGGCATGTGGCTTGCACCTGGGTTTGGAAGTGAGACAACTATAATCTTGTTCTTCCCCCAGTGGTTTGGAGCACAAGAGAGTGCCTGGTGAAACAACATAGCTAAGGTGACTCCTGCTTGGGCACAGGAGGTCCTCCATGCCTTCCACTCCTGGAGATATGTAAGTGATAGCCAACGCTGCCTCTGGGGTACTGAGTGACCACTGCCACGTAGCAAAGTCCCTGCATCAAAGGTCAGTAATGCAGATGAAGTGTGGAGTGGTTTAAAACTTTCTGCTACTATTAAAGCAGGTTAATATTAGCTTAAACTGATGCTGGTACTTTCTGAGTGAGGCATCCTTCTGTTTGCAGACAAAGAAGTTCAAAGTATGCTAATGAGGGGAGCTGGTTTGGAAATTTGTGATGTCTTTCTGAACATAACTATATTCTGATTTCTCTTGTTTTGTGTATTTGAGTTAAGTGAAGTATAAGGAATTTAATGAAGATAGAATGATTGAAATCCCATCAGACTCAAGTAGCCTGGATACAGGCAGAACACATTTCAATGTACGCTGCCTTTGCTTGCCAAAATATTTCTTGCTTCTAACTGGAAAAAGGCAAGTTCCCTTGTGGGACAAACAGCCTGCTTGAGTCATGATCTCTGGGCCAACAACAGACTTAATGGTTTTTCTGTGAGGTATTCATAATTCCTAAATAACTGACTTGAAATGTAACTAATTTCCTTCATAAATGTTTCTGTAATTTTGGTCACTTCTGAATGAAAGCAGCTTTGCTCAAAGTGAAAAACAGGAAAGCAGAGCGAAGAAAGATGGCAATAATGCACACAGTTCAAATTGAAAGTTAGTGTGTGTATTCCCTCATAATTACCCTATTCAGTTGCAGTGAAGCCAAAACTGCAGGGGAGGAGGGGTGAAGACAAATGAACTAAATGTGATCAGTAAGATAACTTTAGGGTAGACTCAAATTTGGTTTCAGTTAAAACAAAATCTCTTCAGGGTGAGGACACTCAAGGAGTGTACAGTCAAATAACAGGACAGACTGAAAGGCTGAGAAACTGGGAAAATTATGTGAAGATTTCTTTGTAAGTCTTTGACAGTTCTGCAGGTGAGATCATGTTCCCTCTCTCCCACCTGCTCTTCATTTACAAAGGATGAAGGCTGCTACTACAGTCTGGGTTATAGACATCTGACTCAAATTCAAGCCAAGCAGCTCACATCTTTAATACTGGTGAACTCTGTTTTCTTCCATCTGTCAGAGAGGGTGATGATGGTCCTGGACATGTTCCAGTAGTCTGGAGGGGAGATCTAGGTGGAACTGGCCCCTGCTCAGTTTCCACAGCACAACTCCCATGGCACAAAAGCAGTTCTCTTTCTGAAGTCTTGCCAGATGCATTGAAGGCTTAAATAGAAACCAAAAAAATTATTTTATCTGTTACAGTCACCCACAAGTTTTAAGCTATGCAATGGAGGCAAATTGCATGGGGAAAGCTTCCTTTGTTGACTGAACATGACATGCCCTTTCTGGCTGCACTCAGGATATGAGTACCCTGATTCAGTTCACTGCCACTGCACTTACCTACTATTTTAAGAAACAGCTTACTAAACCAGAGGAAATTCTTTTGCTCCAACAGTGTATCACATTTGGAAAGTGACCTCAACATGTCAGCAGCAGAGAGTGGCTTTCTCTAGGCTTGAGACACACACCTGCAAAGGGTGCTGGGCCTCACCTTGTCAGAGCTTCCTTAGCTCTGGAAAGAGGGGTCTCAAGCATTCCCTCAGGGTCTGAGGTGTGGATATGCTGTGACAGTCTTGGATTAGGAGGTATCTCTGCAGAAACCCTCTTTGCAATTCTGAAGTTAGAGGCTGAAGAACAGTAAGCATTGACATTATTCAAGACACTAACATCTGATTGTTATTGACATCTCAATCAGAGAGTAGATGAGCAGTCTGTCATTTGTAGACCTAGAAGTATTTTCTTACATGTTTCTAGAACCTTTTATGAAGTTCACTAGAATGAATCATTGTTTAAAAACAGCTTAGTAAACATCATAGAGTTAAAGTGATTTGAACGTAGCACAATTCAAACTATGACTGAGTTTTCAAAGAAAAGGTTTGCCAGAAACTGCAAAACAAACTGTTCTTTTCCTTAATGTAATAAAACACCTGTCAGCCTCCAAAGAATCAGATTTTCAGAAATTTCTAGCAATAGCTGTGAATTCTGAACGTTCCCTTCCACCTCAGAAGGCATACACCTGATGATTGATAACCTACACACATTCTGCTCTTTAAATACTGCAAGGAAGCCACGTGACCCAAATTAAGGGCACAAGGATATGGCCTCTGATTGGGAAAACCTTCCAAGGGGGGGGGTGTGATTCTCACACATGCTTTTCTGGGAGCTCCTTGACGCAATCTGATGAACGTACCTGAGAAAGTAAATAAACACCAAAGAGAGCATTTCCTCAGCTTTTTTCCAGAGTTATAACTGCAGCTGTACCCAGGATCATAAGGCAAAATCTGACTGTCGGTCCATTTCTTTTTCCAGTAAAGCCTACAGGTAAGAGCAAAGTATTACTGTCTTACTCCAATTGTGTTTTGCTTCAGCTGTAAGGTATGGAGAATTATTTTTGTTTGTTTTATACAATGGGTGTAGTTAATTTCTGGGGCATTCCAGTTCTGGATAAATGCAACTATTGTTATCCTGGGGCACTGAACTCTGAGAAGACATCCAGCATCTTTGGTTGGTACTTCTCCGCAGGAAGAATCTTTGGTGAATAGTTTTTTTTGACCTGTGACAAGTTACTGAATTGCCCTATACCTCTCTTTCTTAAATGTAAAGTGGAAACAAGTGGCATGACTCTTGGAATGTTGCAGTCATAAACAGGCAAGGCATTTGCCTATTCTATAGTAGAAAACAAGATTGGGGTGACCTCTAATTGTATTTTTAAGAGTAATTATTTCCATCTGCCAACCTTTTTGGAACTGGACCAGTGCAGCAGGATGTATGTTGGTCAACTCACCATTGTTTGACTGGTAGGGGAGAATACATATTGGGATGGAGAAGCTGCATGTTGAACCAAACCAGATTCAGGACCAGCAGATCTAAATAGTTTTGTGGCAGTCTCCTGCATGGGTCCATACCATCCACTAGTGAGAAGAAACAGTGGGGTCTGGCAGAGATAATGGGGTCAGACTCACCATTGCACGCACGCGGTTGTTGGGCTTTGAGGACTGTGTTGGCTCACGATCAGCGTCAGAGGGACTGGGCCCCTGAGAGATTGGAGCTGGCTTTGTGTATTACCACTCACAGTCCTAGGATTGCTCAGGCACTGCTTAGATACGTGTCTTCATGCACCCTTGATGAAGTCCAGCATTATCACAGGAAAGGGATGAAATTCCAAAGTGTAAAAAAAGAAAGCATGTGGTGATAAATTTGAAGAAAGGAGAAAAGGAAGCAAAACAAACTAGGTAGTAGTCACCCCAGTTGCAATTTCTGGAAAAAGTGGGACAAAAAAAGCTGTGCATAAGCCTATAGAAGATAACAAAGTGGTAAGTCGGTCACATGCACATAGGCCTGTCAAGAAGAAATCCTATCAGAGCCACCTGCCTCTGTTTTCTGGCAGAGGAATCAACCAGGGAAGAAAAAGGTGGAGTCCTATGTTCTGAATTGGCTAAGGTTTTCCATGTACCTTCACATGATACTCATAAGGCAGCTATGGACTCAGATCCCATGCGAAACTCCAGAAATTTCAGTCACAGTCACATGGAAAAGCTTTTTCACTGAACATTCCTTGGAGCTTTACATGAAATGGGAGGGAGCAATGAGGGAACTCTAGTCATTAATGGCTTCATAGGTGCAACAGAGATAATGCTTATCAAGTGTGATGGTGATGTCATGCTGACAGGCATGCAAGCACATGGGAGAGCAGGGTCAGAATTCAAAGGGGTCTTCAGGTGCTGGAGACCAAATGAAATAATATTCATTATTAGTATGGAGAGGAACAATATAGGAATGAATTATCTACTGCACAAATACAAGGTAGGTGACAGCAGGAAGGTTTTAGTAGTTTCAAGGGATCACAAAATGAATGTTTTGAATATTTTGCTGCTGTTAAGAGACCATTCTTGTCCTGGGACAAAGACATGAATGTAGTCCCTGAAACAGACTCTTTTCTCTGGATTGAGTGTTATGCCTAGCTGTGGACTGCAGGTTTCACAAAAGACATAGATTAGTTTAAGAGAGTTGAGACAAGAAAAACAAAAACAATCAGATGTCTAGAGAAGACATTCTCTACATTTTTTTTTAGTTTGTTGACAAGGCTGTACACTAACCTCTCAACTTGTTCTGAAAGAAAGAGGAGAAACAAATTTCTGAGTCAGTGCTAGGTAGGGTAAGAACTCTCTGTTAGAACTTATATTGTAGCAGGAGAGTTAAGAGTTAGCCTTTAGGAAGCCCTTCTCAGTCCAAATGTAGAAAAGCACTGACTAAGCTGCTAAGTTTGGGAGCCTTTTAAGTGAGATTTTGTGAATTGTGATGGTAGTGCTGCCACTGGTAGAGATGTAAATAATAAGACAACAACAGGGAACCCAGACAGAATAGCTGTGCAAACCAGACAAGCCTTTGGGTAAACAAATTTCTCTTCCAGTCTCAAAGTATTGGTAATCCTACTGTGGAACAGACCAGACAGAGTCCCTGCCAGTCTGTGACTTGATGGCTTTTCTGTGAGGGGCAGGAGAAATCACTCAGTAAGGAAAGAGGTGTTTGTCAGCCTGTTTAGAAACAAAGGTAACAGCACCACCTGCACACTTCTGCTGACTATTTCTGTCTTATTTTAGTCTCCACATACTAATGACAGGTTCTGCAACTGTTGGAACAAGAGGATCTCTCCCCAGCTTCAATCTAAGTGTCTGGAGGCCACTGGTTTTATAGGGATCTCAAGTTCTGGTTCTGGATCCATGTGAGAATATGGAAGGATTTCCAGTCTTGGGAGACTTGACTTCCATCCCAACAACTTCCTTGTTTCTCTTCCTGACCAATTTTTTTCATCCATGCACTTCTTTGAAGGGAAGATAGACTCTTAGTAGCATTGGCAAATATCTACTTACAGCTATCAAAATCTTACACTAATCAAACTTCTGGTTATCTCTTCTTTCCAGACAGCAATCAATCCAGTGTGGTTATTTTAACTTAAACATTAGCATAACATTTCTGCCAACCTTATTTAAAAATTTATTTCAAAAACCTCCCTCATTCACTCCCTTGTGCAGCTGGACAGAGATGGTTTCCCCAGCCTACTCTCAGGAAGTTTGCATTAAAATAGTACTTAAGAACAGGACTTTACTTTTGGTCCACATCAAGTTCAGATAATAACAGCATAGCTGGATGAGATGTCAAAGAGTTGCAAAGATCAAGCAGTTGCCATTTCACTGGGCCAGTGCTGACCCACAAGGTCTTAGGCTGTTCCTGGAGGTACTGATAATTACACAAGGACAGTAATGTTCCTGGGAGTAAGTACTGACTTTTTAAGGGCACCATCATGGAAGCTCTTGAACAAGATGGGGACAATGAGGGAAGGAGAACAGAAAGGTGTCTATCTCTCATGAAGTGACTGCAAAGTAAAGCTTAAAAAGAAAAAAAAAGAAAGAATAGAGGAGTATTTACTAGCAGTTGCTAAGAAAGCATGACAATATGTGAGGCGACCATTCCTTTTTGGGGAAAGCAGAAGTTGAGTACAGCTGAGCTGGATGGGTATATCAATGCTGTCTTTATAGCTCTGTGATCAGTGCAAGCAGGTACAGGTTTTGTGGCTCAGCCTCAGACACAAGGCTATCAGTAAGTGTTATCACCATTTGTTATTCTCAGGCCTGGCAGAGCAGAAAAGAAGGCCAGGGTGAGGACGATGCTCTGCTGTCAGTGCACTGAGGCTAGAGCAGAAAAGCTGTGGGGCTCCATCAGGAATCAGTAGCACTGGCAGAGCCCTGTGAAAACCAAGGACACCTGTAGCAGTGAGTGGGCTCACGGATACCATCACACCGCCCTAGAAAAGGCTGTCTAAATGAGCAGGTCCTTTTGGAGGACATTAGAAGCATCCTGCTTGACTCTTAGTTATGTTACTGGAAACAAGATCCCAGTTCTTGTAGTTAACTCAGGCAAAAGCAGTATAAGCTCCTCACTATTACGAATTAAAATACAGAAGAATTCTTACCCATGGTTTTATATAGAAATAGAATTCCAATTGTTTATTGTATGAGACCAAACATGGAGGTCTCTGTGTCTATCTTTAGCATCAGATAAGGGCAGTTAGCCTGCTCTTCCTTGGGTCTGGCTTTTCTCTTTTAAAGGCAAATGTGACAGATCCTGAACACGCCTTACATAAAACTAGAGAGACAAAACAAACAAACAAACATGGCAACTGAAGGGCACAGTCCAACCATGCACAGGGAGAAAAATGGGTTGATACCTGATTTTGTTGTGTTGTTACTTAAGGAACATTATCTCTTGTATTTACCTTCGTGATCAGTGAATCTGAGTTTGGAGGCCACAAAAGGGACTGAGGGGTTTTTGGCTTGGTATTTGTGGGTTCTGAAATGACCCATGCTGTCTTCTGGCTCCAGAGAGGGAGAAAACATTTGCAAAGAACTCCCAGACCAGAGTCTTCCCAAGGAGCAGCAATGGCCAAAAAAGAAAAACCAGACAAAAATGCATGCCTGACTAATACAAACAACAAGTCAAGAGGGAAGAAACTTCTAGTGCCCATTTTCTAGTGAGAGCCAGTAGGTCTTCTTTACGTCTACTCCCCTGAACATGGCTTTTCCTCGCAGTCCTCTTCCACTATCAGTGACTATGAAGAAACTGCAGAGGTCACTTTTTCAGATACTACACCATGTCCTTCATGGTGAAGCCTCCCAGGGTTTCTTTCTCTAGGACAATGCAAAATCTCTGTGTTTAGAAAAGGAAGGCTTCAATGAGCCCTGCAAGGACCTTAATTGTACGTGTGAATCTGCAAGTGCTGAGATGCCTTTGCTTGCCTTGGTTTTGAGTGCCTGGCAAGCCTTAGTGGAGAACATGAAGAACTGCAAGAGCTTTCTCTACATATAGGATGACAAGCGTCAGTGTCATACGGAAAGTTAAATTTATTTGTCCTAATAGATATATTTGGTTTGATTTCTTGCCTGTGGCATTAGTCACTGTTACTTTATCCTGAAGAAGAAAATGTATGCCCTGTCACTCCCTAGTGGTGTGCTCATTAGTTTGGCAGAAGTGCAATCTGCTCCTGCCATGAAATTTGCCACCATTTCATCTGTAACATAACACTTATTCAGTCACCACTTACAGAAATTATATTATGGCAGCTAAATCTACAGAAATTTAGATATCTTGAAGAAGAGAATGGTTTATAGGATCTGGATCCATTTCTTCTCTTGAATCCAGCTAACAAATGAACTTAGACACTCAGATTCACTTAATCTCTGTTTGTTGTTAGTCACAGGGTTAGCCAGTACTTGAAACATCCCCAGTCCAACCGCCGCTTCCTGCTCCAGGGAATACCATTAAATATTTGCATGGAATGAGTAAGCAGACTTGACTCTTATCAAAGTAATTTGCACAGAAAGTGTGAAAACCACAATTCCTTAATTGTCTGTGTAGACATTACACCGACTTTGAAGGTGGAAAACACACAGCACTTCCAACAGCTTCCTCTGCCTACAGTGGGACGGGTCCTGTGGGTCTGCTCAGAGTTTCACCAGAAATGCAATGTGCTGTTTAATTGGGTACAAAACTGACACTTGGAGGAAAAAAGAAGAACTAGTCCCATAAAGTCTAGGAGCAGAACAGCCAAACTGTTATTTTCTTCTGCAGTTTTCCTTAACCAGCTCCACTGTACGAAATATTTTTAAGACCATCTTACTGCCCTCTGTGGGCTTTACTGTGAAGTACCTTAAATAGCCCTGTGGGAATGTGTTGGGATATGACTCCCTCAAAAACTTTTGCTTCTCTCATGCCCATGTGCTGCAGCTGCTTATTAAAGAGATACCTTAATTTAGCAAAGCCAATTGTACAATCCACACCCTTTCGTGTGCCTGCCAAAGCAGTAAGAAGCCTAAGAGAAGGTATCTGTAATGGCTGTTTGGTCTTGCTTGTTCTGAAAGCCAGTGAAATGTAATAAACTCATCTTCAAATAAACATACAGAAATAGAAAAATTAGTAATAAGTTTGGAAGGAAGATCCTGGTATGTATGAGATCCTGCCTTAGTTTTGGTTGAAGTGCTTTGTTTCAGTCAGATTTTGTGGTTTCAGGGGCTGGCCTGAGCAGTTTTGCAGGAAATTGAGTGGGTAATAAATATTACTAATAAGCTTTACAACTAAAAAGTCTGGGAAACAAAATCCGTGTCTTTAAAATGGTCAGTTTTTAAAGAATGTAAAAATAAAGGCTGCTTTGGCTTCAGCTGCTCTGTGGCTCTTGGCAATCTGGGAATCAGATGCAGAACAGAGAGTGCCTGGGGGTGTTCTTCTGCACCATCACTGGCCAGAGCTGTAGCTCAGCTCTAGAGAAACTAGCAGAATTAAGAGAATTTTATTTTGTTCCCATTTGTTTGATAACATGGCAAAATACCGTATTTATTTATACTATATATACCAAACTAGAGAGACGCATGAAGGTTTTTGTCTCAGTGGTCGATTTGCACTTTAATTTGCAAACTGCAATTACTGCAGTGAATTTTTACTAGAGCCAACTTTTAGGAAATAGACCTCAGTCTGCTCAACTTGCCTGGTTCCAAGGCTGTATGTAAATGGTCATCAGGTGGTTTTGTGGTTTTGGTCACAGAGCTTCTGGGCTTTACTTAAGTGCTGCCAGCAGCCACTTCCAACGGCCAGTAGTCTTCCTCTGGTCTACAGAACTGTAAGAGTCAACCCAGCATCCTTTCCCATGCTAGAGGCTCTTGAAAACAGTTGTGTTTTACTTGACTGCAGCCGAAACTTCCCTTTACATGGAACCAGGGAGAGCCATGTACTGAACTTTTGTAAAACAGACCTGCTGGGCAGCTGGCTCTCCAGTTAAATCTCTTGCTAAAACATTCCCAGCCTGCCAGCGCGCCCCACTTGGTCCTTCCCACCCCTTGATTTCCAGGCAAACCCACTGTGCTAGGCACAGGAAAGTTACTGGGGCTGGAGCACCCTCTGCAGGGACCTTCCTCCCATCACCACACCGGCCACGCCTGCCTGGAAGGGCCACCTCCAGCCCACCGCGGCTTCTCCGCACCGCCAGGGTGATTGGAGCCAAAAGGTCAGAGAAGTCCTGCTGTGCAAAGCCTTGGCTCAGGGAGGGTCAGCAGTGGAAGCTGCCAAATGCCCTCTCCTCTGGGAGGGGGTGCAAAGAGCGTTCTTTGGGAAAGGGAAGCAGCATGACAGTGGAGATGCTAACCCAAATGCTGCTTGGAATAAGCCATCCTCTTTGCAGCATGAAGGCATTTATAGTTTTAAGGCTTTATTATTATTATTATTATTATTTATTATTATTATTATTATTATTATTATTATTATTATTATTATTATTTAAATCCTCTGTAATTGCAAAATTATTTATTATTACCATCTGTCATTGAACCGAGTTGCAAGGCTTCCATTACTTTTGTAAAATTTTCCCTACCAAAACCATGATGGTTGTCATATTTCCCAGCTGAAGGCCTGATGCCCAATGAACCCCTTCCTCTCAGCTTGCAGATGTGCTAGAAATAAACAGAAATTCTAGGGCTTTCATATGCTCTCTGTGACCATGCCATTGAGGAAGAAATTTGACAAAACATTATTTTGAATATCATTGCTTATGGGCAATGACAGAGGAGCACAGTCCCCTGCTCTGATGGCCTGCAGTGTGTAGGGCAACCATTATTGTCCAAGATTTAGCTGATTCTCAACTAGTTGCATCAATGCCTTGGAGTCCTATAATAAGCTAAAAGTAATAAAATAGTGAAGCTTAATACCTTTCTTTTTAGAGGTGGCATGTTCAGGAACACATGCCATGGCTTGTTAGAAATGGAATTTTGATATGCACCTTGTAGGGAAGGAATGATCTGTAACAGAGGCACTTGGCTGTCATTGGCCAAAATGAAATTAAGGCATGAAATTCTCTGAAAACAAGGAAGGAACTCCATGACAGCATTTAGTTCCTCAGCTTGCTGCATGAAAAGGAAATGCAGACAGGGTTGTTTTTTGTCAAAGGAATATTAAAAGAATTAGTCTGGTGTGGACATATCAAATTAGGTGGCACCTATACTTTTGTCACTTAAACAGGTGTACAAAACATTTCAGAAGAAAAAGTCTTTCTTTTTGGTTTTCTAATTTTAATGGTTGCAATGGAAGCTCTCAATTTTATTTTAAAAATCAAGTTTCCACTTTACACTGCATTAGAAGGTGAAAACAACTGAACCATGAGAGATTTATTTTATGTTTTTAATATTGTGAATCTAGGTTTAAGTCCTTTTAATGTTTGCATTTTGAAACAGTGGCTTTTCCTGATGCCACGACATGTGACAGGTTACTTTGGAGAATACTCTGCTGCTGCCTGGCTAAGTTATGGCCCTCAGGTATAACAGGCTGTAGCAAAGCTCTCAGGCTTCTTTGAAAAGCTTTTTAAAAAGACTATCTCATGCAGTCTTTAATCTGTTTATATTTACTATTAAACTTCCATCATCACCGGCCCTATTCATTGTTGCCCTGGTCTCTGTGTACTCCACTACACAATCTATGTAAAAAGCCCTTATATAATTAAGTATGTACTTGTAGAACATAGAGTGCCATTCCCATGAAAAAAATAGTCAAGAAAATAAAAACACATCTTATGGGCATGTGAAAATACAAACTCTAGTTCAGCAGGCCACTAAAAAAACCAAACTACTCTTTGGCCATAATTTATTAAGAAGGGTAGTATGATTTTCAAAGCTAAGTATATTTTTTGTTAAGTCTTTTTGCCTCTTTTTTTTTTAATGCCTCCCCCCCCCCACACACACCTCCTCAAGACAGTATTCAAAGTATTTCATGAAATATAGCAAAGATCAAGATTTTTGTTTCCATTTCACAGACTGAGAAATGGAAACATAGAGGCCGTGAACAATTCATTAAAATCCAGAGTGAAGGTAATAACAGATAAAAAAACCTAGTGGTGCAATGAAGTAGATCTTCTGGTGAAAGAGGAAAATTACAAACTCGGTATGTGCTTCACCACCTGTACGATGGCCACAGGTGATACAGGAAGGATATGGACACCCTATGTTTCATTCTGGTTTCCTCACTAATTACTGGTTTATGTTTGTACTTGCTGCCTTAGGGCTCAGAGCTTATCCTGCCAGGCTGTGGTCTGGGTTGAAATTTCGGAACCGATGTGGCACGGTGCTGCCTGCTCTGTCCTGCAGCGTGCCTTGAGGCCACCTTCATGGCAGATGAGGCAGGATAGCTCTGCAATTACAGACCCTGCAGGGAATTCGAGTTGGTAGTGCAGAGGAAAAAGATTAAACCTTGCATTCGCTCTCTACAGTCCTTCAGCCCAGACAGAGATGTGGCAGAGGAAGGAGTGGGTACTGGGGAGGATTTGAAGCACGCAGCTCACTTTACCGGGGTGTAAACAAAGGAACGAGCTGGTGTAATGCCTGGTCACTCCGGATGGGCAGACTGGAGGCACAAGTCCTTCGCGGGTGTCCAGGGGCGGCGGGCACTCCCGTCCCCGAGCGCAGCCCGAGGGACTCGGGAGCAGTGGGACAGCGCTGTCAGGGACTGCCGCCGCAGCCCGCAGCTCCCG
>JAHLSL010000007.1:37589041-37611675 GCA_025920805.1 Petroica traversi | reverse complement strand
CTCGAGGGCCGAGGTGCGAAAGCCCCTCCCGGCCGGGTAGGGGCAGGTGCGCAGCCCGGGGCGAGCGGGGGGCGGGACCCCGGAGCGATGGATTTTCGTGGGAAGAAGTACGAGCGCGGCAGTAACTGGTCGGACCCCGAGGTAGTGGAGCTACTGCAGCTCTGGGCCGACGAGTCGGTGCAGATAGAGCTGGAGAGCTGCTTGCGCAACCAGCACGTCTTCAACCGCATCGCCGAGGTGCTGCGGGAGAAGGGCATCCACCGGACGGGCGACCAGTGCCGGGAGAAGATCAAGAAGATGAAGCTGGAGTACCGGCGGATCAAGGACAATAGCAAGGCCCCGCGGGGCGGGCGGACGTGGAAGTTCTACGAGGTGATGGACCGGGTGCTGACCAGCCGGCCGGCCCTGGCCTATGGCTCCCTGAGCGGCAGCATGATGGCTCAGCAGGTGCTGCAGGGCGGCATGGTCGAGAGCTACCACCACCAGTTCGCCTCCCCGGCCCTGCCCTTTGGACACTCCCAGCATCCTGAGCTGATGGAAATCAAATGTGAGGAGGTGAACTCTGATGACCACAGCTTGACCCCAGAGCCCCCACAAGCCATGTCTTACCAGCAGGGCTCCCCTGAAGAACAGGAGATGGAGAGAGCCTTCTTGGAGAGGGCCCAGAACGACTCTCCCATCTCCAGGGTGGAGATTCCCATTGAAACCAGTGTTTCACCTTCAGGTAGGGATAGCCTTTTGCATTCTGGCATAAGGTTTCGGCTCATTTTCCCCCAGAGAGAAGATTATTTCTGGTGCAGAGATTGACACCTGGTTTTCTCAATGACATTTGGATCCTTGTTTTTCCACATCCCAAAAAGGTTTAAAGTAGAAGGCTGGTATCTGAATTTATGGTCTTCTGGACATTCCCAAAATGTAGGTATCTTGCTGCTGGTAAATATAGTCCAGAATTACTGAGCTAGGCTAAGTACTGTGTGTGAAATCCAAAGGGCTCTATAAGCTGGACTAGTTAGATTTCTGCATATAATGCTAACAGCAATTGCCTTATTGAAAAAAAACCCATATGCATGCTTTTTGTTCTCACTTGAACATAACCAGAGCTGTCTGCTGTGTTCATGCTGAATTGTATCAGACACTCTCTTCTGCCATGGTCACACTATAAAGCTGCAGGGGAAACTCTCCTTTCATTGTTTTAAAATACGCTCCAGATCTAATATTTTAATACTTTGGAATAAACTTTGCCTGACTTTCTAAGCTGTTCAGTGGGACTTGGAAAGAATATGTTTTTGAAAGTGTCTGGCAGAAACTGTGTATTTGTGTACAGCAGATGAGACTCCTGCTCTGAAAGTGCAGTTGGCATTGCTTAGCTGCCAGGAAGGGTGCAGTCTTGGAATCCTGGGGATTTCAAACTGGTCTAGGATAGGCTGATGGAAGACCACGAATTGTTGGAGGAGAGGATAACAAATGTGAGGTTAATGTCTGAGATCAGGAAGAGGCGGTATGTCCCCTTGACTCTGGTGCTTGCATAGTTAGCCTAGTGGAGGGAGCTGATGGTCATTCAGGTTAATGCAGAGGCCGTGTAAGGGGCTGGGGCTGGTGTGCCCAATGTGTGATGTTAAAAAAAAAAACAACCTTATAAAAACATTCGCAAACCTCAGGATGTACCTGACAGGTTTTACTTTAGATAGAAGTGTGTTCTAAAGACAGGCAGGAGAAGACAACAAAGCCTGCCCATGCCACTTCACTTGCTGCACTTTTTCTTCTTCGCGTTTGTGTATTCTCAGGTTTCAGTGAGCCAAACATGGCAAACTCATCACGGATCCAGAATGTTGTTCCCCGGCCTGGCTTCTCTGCTTTGCATCGGTTGAGAAAAAAGCGGAAAGGCCAGCGCATGAGGGACCCACTCGATGATCTCCTGCTGAAGACCCTGACGTCTCAGCGGGCCATGGAAGAGCGCTTTTTGCAGATGGAAGAACGGCGATTTCAGCGGGATTTGGACGTGGAGGAGCGCCGCATGCAACTGGAGCAGCGCCGGTTTGAACTGGAGCGGGAGCACGAGTTCCGCATGTTCAATGTCTTTGCACAAATGCTCAGCATCCTAAAGCAGAGCCACAGTGGCTCCTCCTCCCCTGTTGCCATGCCTCGGGGTTTGGACTTCAGCCAGGCTCTGTCCGAAATTGAGGGAATGGGAGGAAGAGGGAACAACCTGCAAGAGACGAGTGTTCGGCCGCTTGCCAAGAGGAGGGTTGACATGCGCAGCTTCTGTAACTCCAGCAGCTTCCAGAGAAGCCCCTACCTCTCTGCTCGTGGCAACTTTGCAAACGTCTTTCAGGGCTCCACTGAGGAAGGGTACAAAGCCTATCACGCTGACAAGTATGATGAAGACAAGAACCCCAATGTGAGTAAGAGCCTCAAAGTGTTTTCCTGGCTTCCTGGTCAGGAAAAAAGTTTCTTAGAGGTTTGCTGACAGATATGCTAAAAGTGTGGGGTTTTTTTTGATCTCACTAATACAAGGTGAGTTAAACTGTTTGGGGAAAAGAAATTAAGAGTAGCTTTGTGGATTGTCTAGATATCAAAGATGAACGCTGTGTTCAGCTCAGGTTTGCACACACTGATTTTTCTGTCAGGGTAATAATAGCAGTAGCAGACCTCGAAAGATGCAAGAAATCTGCAGGAATAGAGCTCATGTTACTTCTTCCACCTCATAACCTCTGTGGCCCACTGAGGACCATCTCTGATTATCTGATTATATCTGATTATTGCAAGTGATGAGTGCAGGAAGTAGAACTACTTAGTAGCCTTTTTTTTTTTTTTTTTTGTTAATTACTTTTAATAGTACTCAGCACTTTTTCTGCCCATTTACACTCAGCTGCTCTGTTTTAAGAAGCTCATCATAGCCCTCTTGTGGCACAAAGGCTGTGTAATAGTTCCTGGCAACTTATTACTGAGTAACAAGTATAGTAAACATAAATAACAATTTATACGTGGATTACTTTAGATCATTCACATACTGAACTACTTGAAAGTTTAAAAATATTTTGTTACTTGAACTGACTTTGATTGCTGTGTGTTGAGGGGATGAAAACTAGGTTGTTAAACTAGGAACACACAGGGAAATTTTTGTTACAAGGTGTATTATGGTGTACAGGCTGCTGCTTCTACTAACTGTCGTCTATGTAGGAGGTAGTTTTTTTAAACAAATACCTAAAATTAGACTTGTACTTTAATAACATCAGAAGTTGTTTAGATTTTCTTTCACGTTTAAGAAATTTATTTACCCAACTCTTCCAATAACGAGAATGTGTTAGTTGATTTGAACTCTTCAGGATCTAATGCCATACTATATATGGTCAAATCATAAATTTGGGACTGTAGGGTCATTTCTCCAGAGGGGAAAATTCAGTATTTTAACTACTTATCATGACTACATGTTTATATGTTTTTTGAGCTAATCAGCAGAGTGGAATAGTAATTAATGATAAACAAATGCTTTTAAGATAAAGAAACATATCCAAAACCTTGTTTAAAACCACGGTAGAAGGGTAAGCCTTGTTTTTTTTTGGAGTTGTTTCATGGTTTCTTTTTTAGTTACATATAATAGTAAGTGAATTCAAAATTAAGTTAAACATATTCTGTAAAAGAAGCATAAACTATTGGTACATATTCATTTACAGATAGATTATTGACTAAGAAGCCAAGTGTTTAATTTATATATATGTAAACATACACACATAGATGCATGTTTTGAGTTATATATGGTGAAGTTTATGTGAGCTGTGTTTTGACTTTTCCTTGGTTAGCTTTTAGGAGGCAATTTAGTGAATTGATAGGTATAGTGATGTACTCACATGTTTTATGTGTCTATAAACAATACACTGTTTCTTTTTCTAGGGTATAATAAACTTTGGCACCAGTGAGAACAAGCTCTGCTTTGACCTGATGTCCAAGCGGGTAAGTTCTATTCCAAACTAAAACACTTAATTTGCTGTGCAGTTCCTCTTGGGTTACTGCCATTACTCAGGTTTCTCTGGTAAAATTTTTCATTGTGAATTTTAAATTTATTGGAAGTCACTTTTGAATCCAACTACTTGTACATTTATTTATTTTATTTTTCTAGGAGGGTAGGAACATGGGTGTTTTTCTCTTCGTGATGGGTTTCCGTCTGGGCATGTACTTATTTCAGAAAACTAGATGAAAATAAGATGAATTTTATTTTCCCCTGCTGAGAGTATAGGATTTAATACAGATGTTTTGAAATTAGTTTTGAACTCTGTTTAATTTTGAGGATCTTCACATCTGTTCATTATAAAGTCACACAACTTGCACACTTGGTTCTGAACTCACCTGAAACGTGCAAGCTTGGCAGCAGTGAAATCCCTCAAAATCAGACTGGGTCAGCTACTACCTGCTGGCTTTGTTCAGTTGCACCAGGCAGAGGAGTGGAACACATAGCACAACTGAAAAAGTAGAGAAAGTCAAAAGGAAACAACAGAACTGTGCTATACAGGAATGCATCTAAATTTCCATTAAAATCACTGCCCAGGTGGCAGGCAGCCTTTGAGGCAGGCAGGTGGCACCTTTTCCTACCTGTAGTTGTGTGTGGGGAGGGAAGGTGACTCAGGGTTGGGCAGTCACTCTCTGCAGTTTGAAGATCATGGTTGCTCCCATTCCACCACTTCCCACCCTTAGAATGTTTCCTGTTTTATTTCTGCCTGCCACTCCACTGACTTGGGGGTTCTTACCCCACCACTCCACCTTCCAGCTAAAAGAACAGGCAAGGCAGAGGTGCTGCCTTCAGGGAAAGGGGTCTCCTAGGCTGTGTAGGTGGTGCCTTCCTTCCTTCCTTTACTGTCCTTTCCCTTTAAACTAACACCACCTGAGCAGTAAGTAGTGCAGAGGGAGACACTAGTCAGCTGCATCTTAATTAGCCCTTCTGTGAAAGAGGGTGAGACTTCGTCAGCTTGTGAAAACAAGCAGATGAAAGATATTGTTGCCAGCTTCTCAGTCCTCACAGCCTTGAGTAGCAGTATGGATTCATTGAATAAAGCATCAGCTGGGATTGTAGGCAAATTTTTTGGGTTTTTTTTGCTATTTGGGATTTAAAATACTTACTGCTGCCTCTGAGTAATGTATCCAATCTCTGTTTTCAACTTCTGATGCTTAAATTAGAGAATACTTCATCATGTGAGATCTCACATGGTCTTCCCTTAAGTTAGCCCATCTGGTTTCCTTACCCCTTAACATATAAATTTTAGGGGTTCCCCTCTTATTAATTCATAGTAATTTTTGGCCAAGTCTGCTGATATGTTTGATATTTCATTCTCTTGATAAGTTTAGGAGACAGATGGAAGGAGGCACAGTTCTTGGAGCTACATAGGCTCCAAGGATATCTACAGCTAAATAAAGGAACTTTTATCCTATAAAAGGTTGTAATTCTGCATGGGATAAGGACATTGTCTTTAAACTCTAGAGCTTGGCATCAGTTATTAAAACACCTATAGGAAATGTCATGGTTTTCTTATCATGTGCAAAACTTTCACACCTGTGGAATATCTGCATGTGGAATTTCCCTCCTCCCTTGCACTATCTCCTACTTGTGTCACTCCCACCTTTACTTTTTTTAGTATTAACTCATAGATTTGGTTGCCATTAGATATTTGGAAGGTACATTGTACATAAATACTTGTTTCTTGCCTTTTGTTTATCTAAAATGTTTTCTTTCTGCCTGTATCAATGTTGGGCTTTCCCTTGCAATTTCACAGGACTGGATGTGAAAGACTGATACTTATAACCTTGAAAATATTTAGATAAAAGCAATGTCCATACTTTATCTAATTATAAATATTAAAAAGGACCTCCACAGTTCAGGTCAATCTGTCTTTGGGATCAGAATGAACATCTCATAAGGAACAAAGTACCTGCCCTGGGGAATAATCATTAGGAAGATAATTTCATTTTTCTCCTGACTTTTGAAAGCTCCTTTTACACTTCAACACTTACAAAACTGATCAGAAATATAGATCTGAAGAAGCTGCAGTAACTTTGAACTGAGAAATAAATGAAAGTTGTAATTCACTAAAAAAATAATATATTGAAAGTTTATTAAAGAATTCAAATTTCTTTCTAACTCCTTCTTCACAGTCTAGACCTGAGCTTTCACAACTGGGACGTATTTGTCCAGATAAAAGCTGTTGTCCTCAGAGCTTGTGCAAAACATTCTTGGTGTTGCTTCATTTGCTGAGAAAGTCTTTTGCGGGCACCTTGGTTATGGGCATCATGTGTTGCCTGCTCTGCATCCTTTTTGTAGATTTCTGTGCAGTGTAGTTTTGGCTGCAATAATTTCGCAGAAGTCCCTAGTTCATACAACCTGAAGGTATCACAGATCGGTTTGCTGGTCCCTGCTTCTCCAAGCTGCATTAATTTCTGTGGTCAGTGGCTTCCCCAATCCAGTTTTACAACTGTTGAAATTGCACAAGTGTCTGTGCAGGTGTGTGCCTGTACGTGGATCCTATCTCCATGTTTTCCTTATCAGTAACTGTGCTTTTAATGATTCTTCTCATTTTTCCCAGCTGACACAGGCTGATATGAATCTGATGGACCCTTCACTGCTTCAGTATCCTGACTGGAAAGGGCATCTGTTGTAAGTCTTTTCTGTAATGCTTCTCTTCAACTACTTTTTTAATAAACAGAATGGATGAATACAAACCTCTTCTGCTACATTCTCTAGTTAAATCTTTTCTAGGTCATTTAATCATCTTTTTCTTTGCAAAATTTAACACTAGCTCTCCTACCAGCTCATCCAGTTAAAAATCCTTTTATGTGAGAGAAGATGCAAATTTTCTAAAGCAGAGAGAGTTTTAAAAGCACTTAGACATTAACAAATTGGGTAACTCCAAATGATTCTTTGAAACATGGTGAACACTTGGAGATGTTAATCCTTCACTTCTGTGCTGGATTAAAGCTCATCAGAAATGCATGCACCATTATAGACATTAATCTGTGACGCCTCTGCTGGATGTAAAAATTATTTCTATTCCATGGGCCTGAGATGCCATGTTTTCTAGCTATTTTCACCAGACTTTACTGTCCCTGACTTTATTTTCCTACAATAACCTGGTTTGGAACCCCAGCCTCTTGGAGAATATTTGAATCAATATTTGCTTTCGTGTTCTTTCCAGTTTACGGGAAGAAGTGGCTCGATTTTTGACCTATTACTGCAAGGCCCCTGCACCTCTTAAAGCAGAGAATGTAGGTAACCCAGTGTGCATGGGTGTCTGTTCTCATGTATTGCCATTTGTTGGGAAACAGTTTGAAATTCTGGTCTTTAAAACAAATTGTTTTTTTTAGAATGCAACCTGTTACCATGTAAATGAGATTGATTCTTCTTTTCAGTTGCTTTAGATGCATTCTTCAGTCAAAACACTTCAAGTCTACTGTGTATTTGCCTCATGTTTCACTTCTGTGTGGTCACTCCTCCTGCCAGTACTCTCAGTGGGGCTTTATATTTTCATCTCCTTATTTAGCTCAGGGGCCTACTATGCCTGTATCCCTCAGCCTTAAAGAAGAGTGCCCACTGTTTCTGTTGAGTTTCATGTCACCCATTCCTCTGTTACAACTCAGGACAAAGAGTTATAATTGAACCAAGAATCAGTTTTAGCCTGTAAATTTGTGGCAGTGTTGATAGATACGCATCAAGACCTGAGTCTCTGCAGGACTTGTTGACTTGTGAGAGATACAGCCTGGACGTGGGGCCTGTGGAGGTCAGGGTCTCCTGTCTCTGCTGAGTGTTGAAGGCAGCAGGAGCTGGTGCAGCCATTGCTTTTCTGGTTGCAGTAATTCAACAGAACCCCATACTTCATGTGAACTGAGGTTACCACTGATCAGTTTGCTGATCACTGGCTCTCCAAGGCACCAGATTCTTCCTGATACTTGGAATGAAACTCATGGTACCTGTGAGCATTTGTCCTGTAGAAGCATGAGTCAAACCAGCTTTTGTATGAGACAGTAGTTTCCACTTTTGCAGAAATTTGGCAGGAGGTCTGAACTGCTTTTACCACAAAGAGATGATAACACATATTAAGTGTTGAAAAGTATTTTGCTTTACTAACAGCTCAGAACTGCTCCCAAATTTTTTCCCTAGTTAAAGCCCATTCTTTTTCTAAATTGCTTATTAGAATCAAGAATGACACCAGAACAAAGTGTCTCTGAAACAAAGAACAGGATTAAAGTTATTCTGGTAGAAGTGGGATTTCAGCAGGAAAATTTTAAAAAGAGAGTTTGGGAGAAAATTTATTTCAGTGACATTGTCAGGAATTATTATTTTATAGTGTTGACTTTCTCTGTATGGATTTATCACTAGCTTCTCTCTTTCTTCCTTAGGTGATTGTTTTAAATGGTTGTGGCTCTTTATTTTCTGCATTAGCTACTGTCCTTTGTGATCCAGGGGGTAAGTGGATGGTTGGAACGTAGTTTTGTTTTGGTTTGGCTTTTTTCTGCTGGGAAATAATGTTACATTGTTTAAATACTAGACAGAAGTGAAGTAGTGGAGTTGGCATTGGCCAGCTGCAAAGTTCTTGTTTCCTGCAAAGTTATGCTGTAACTCTACATTTCCATGGTCTGTAGATGTCGTGCACTCACACTTGGTGCCTGTCCTGTCTGCCTTCACTGTTTTTGTGATTCCCTGTTTTAGTTTGTCAGACTAGACGTGGGCTATACTCATGTTTACCTGGGCTCTTGCAGAAGATAAAGAATTAATGTAAAAATAAGTGAAGAAAAGACAGTAGTATTACAGTCTTTCCAGGGGACAGAGCTCTAAAAACACTTTATGTTTAGCTAAAAGCACATTAGGAGAGAAGACTGTGACCTGTTGATAACCAGCTTTGTTTTCTTGGTTCCAGAAGCTATTCTGATTGCTACTCCCTGTTACGGTGGTATTACCCAGAGTATCTTCCTCTATGGTAATGTCAAGCTGGTGTATGTCTATTTAGACAGTAAGGTAAGATCTGAGAGAAGGGAATAACAACCTCTGTAGTTAAACTGTAAAGTGCTGAGCTTTGGGAACCTCTGCAAGCATTTCTCAGAACAAGGGTATACTACAGCCAGTGGACACTTTCAGAGTTTATTGCTAGGAAAATGGGCACATAGCTTACAAGAAAGTAATTTGAGACTGTAGATCCAGATTCCAGTTTTGTCCTTTTCTTGTATCTTACTCCCAATAAGTGTCCTTGAAAGGAAGCAAATTACCATTTTGTACCTTGGAGAGAGGAGGTATATCCTGTCCTACAGAAGGTGGCTCCAGGGTGAAAGAGCAGATGGAAATCTTGCATTTCGTTAGTTATTCAAGGATAGCAAGAAAATTCTGGTTTTGACCAGCCTATGATGGCCTTTTCTTTGATTTTACTTACTGATTTATTTAGTCTCTCTGTAGGATAAAAGGGTAAGAAGATGGTTGCTAGGTCATTATTATTGGGGGTTTATTTTCTTTCAGGGAACATTTCTTAGTGGATTGGCTCAAGGCAGTCTCTATTGAAATAACTTTGCCTTTTTAATCTCTTTTATTTCTTTCAGATTACTGGAACAAGCACTCGGCCTTTTCAGCTTACAGTGGAAAAACTGGAAAAAGCCTTGCAGGATGCCCGGGCAGAGGTGAGCTTAGTTGAGCTTCACATTACCACCTAAGTTTACAATATATTTGAGACATCATAACCCAGAAGTGGCCTAAAGATCATTTTCAAAACCTAGCACCTGGCTTTCTGGCTGTCCTTGTAGACTGCCTGAGACGAGGCTGCTTGCAAACACAAAGGCAGTTCTAGGGGTAATCCCTCAGTGTTGTATATGTCCAGTTTTGGTCACAGCAGAAAGGATAATCCAGACCGTTCACAAAGCACTGGAACCCATTCATATCACAAAAAGAAATGTACTTGGGCATGCACTAAAATTTGGGGCTATCCTGGATTTATCCCTCCTAAAGGCCAGCTTTGAGTTACCTGAAAATTGTCTGCTCTACACAGCAGGGCAGATGAATCCAAGAATGCTGAGTTTTTGCAGGAGGGAACTCGAGAGGAGTTCATCCCTTTCAGGAAAGAGAATTAAATCTTGAAATCCCAAGACAAAGTGAAACAAATGCTCTGGCAAGGAGATACGATCAAATCAAAATGTGATTTAAAAAAACCTGAAGATTTGCAAACAGACTGACTACAACTAAATGCAGTCGGATGAAATTAGGTGCACTTTAAAGGGCCAACCCTCACTAAAATTATTCCCATTGAAATCCCTAAACAAGGGAAGAAAGGTAGACAAAGAGAGAAGAAATGAAATTAAAAAAAAATCTGAAATGAAGCGAAACCAAGAAAATGCAATGGGATGGGATGAAGTGCAGGGAAGTGGACCAAAGCCTGCCCAGTTGATCCTCATTGAAATTGCAAGATTTCATTCCCTTTCCTGAAAGGGAATGGTGAGAATGTTTGCAGGAGGGAACTCTAGAGGATAAAATGCAAGTGAGTATCAGTTTTCTGAAGAGTTAGTCTGTAAGTTTAGTGTTGTCCTAAATCCCTTATATGTTTAGGTGCATCTCTGAATTATTACCAGCTCTGACATCTCCAGCCAAGCATGCTCGGAATGAGTACACTTTGCATCCACCTAACTCAAATTCTCATCTTTCTTGCCACATTCATGGGCAGCCTTCAGCAATTTATTATTTCCCAATTCCTAATGCAGCTCAGAGAAAATGCTGAGAGCATGTGAGACCATCTTTCCCATTGAGTTGTGGTTGACCAGATGGCAACCAATTACTTGGTGGTTGAAAGAGGCAATTTCCTCTTTTCAAAATCATAGATTAATTCTATGTTTTGCTCAGTTTACTTTGCAAATGATTTAATTGTAAAAAAAAAATCTTAATTTGGGGCTGAAAGTTTTCTCATGCAAATCTAACCTTTGAGGTAAAAAATCATGGTGGAAGCTTCAGGGAAATCCTATGTCACACTCAAGTGAGGGTCTGCTCAAATAGAGGGACTGAAAATTTATCCCATGATGGGCATTCACTTAATAATGTGTTATTTGTATTCTGCAGGGTGACACTGTAAGGGCCTTAATTCTTCTGAATCCCCAGAATCCCCTTGGGGACATCTACTCCTTGTCAGAACTACGGGATTACCTGGAATTTGCTAAAAGGTATGTCAGTTTGGAAGGTTGAGATATCCTGAGTCAGGTGCAGCTTTCAGAATCTAGTGGACTACTTCCTGTCCCAGAATTTATTTGTGAATATCTTTTAAGTCAGGCAAACAGTCTATTCTTCACACAGATTGGTGGACTTAAGAAAGGAGAGGGGAATGCTAGGATCATGGACCATGCAGTCATCTGGGGTGGCAAAGCAGCTTGCATCAAGGAATGCAAGTTTTATTTTTCAGTAATCCACTGTGGCACTGCGCTTCACTGATGGGAAGCTGAGTTTCTTTCCTCTCAGTTTCTCTGTATCTGTAAAGATGAAGAAGTATATGAATATAGGTTCCCAGCTTCCTCATGGATCATAATACTCTTCAAGATTCAAAGTCCATGGGATTCTGAGTGGATGGGTAGTACACGTAGGAATTAATTTTCACTAGTACAGTGGCAATGGTAGGACTTTTGTCTTGTTATATGATTGCAGTGGGTAATACCTCAAATCACTTCAGTACACAGAATAGATGTAAATTAAGAAAAAATGTTTCATTTCTGCAAAATTTGGCATTGCCTCTTTTTTGAATAAAGCAAGTATTTGCAGGCCTGAATTTATCTCTGTTAAACCAAAAGCAGCCATCTTTTATAATCTCCACTTTTGTCCTTTTGCAGCCATGAATTGCATGTGATAGTGGATGAAATCTACATGCTGTCAGTTTTTGATGAATCTGCCACATTTCACAGTGTCCTAGGCATGGACAGGTAAAAGCATCTCCTACTTCCCTGTTCATCTTCCAGTGACAGTTCAACATGATGCCTTGCTGAGAACATGTGCCTGGAAATTAAGTCATGGGCTAGCAAATTCTGAATCCACCTTACATTGACTTTTTTTTGTAATTTCTGAATGGCAAATGTATTTTGTCAAATACAGTCTGTCAAGTAAAAAATGGTAGCTATCTTTTTATTGTTACATACTTTTCAGTGTGTGCATCAGTCTTTAGTTATGACAGTGCCCAAAGCTGAAAACAGATTTTTCATTTGTTGAAGGTGATGCTTTTCTTCCTCCATAAAAATCTTTTTCCCATGTTTCTGTTGATGCTTCTAGAGACTTTCTGTTGCTGTTTACTTAATTTTTTTTTCATAGAGTAGTCCTAGATCACAGCAGTATTACAGACTGCATAATGGCTTTTATTAGGTGGTGTTTTAATGAGATGAAAAATGTTTTAAAACTTTTAAAAAATATGGTGTGGTGTTGAGGTTTTTTGGTTTGGTTTTTTTAGTTTTTTTTTTTCATTTCTAATCTTCACCAGTGGTGTTAGCTTTCTCCTTTGCAAGGAAATAAAATATACTTAGTTAAGTGTTAGCTTACTGTTGCTGGGCTTGGATGTAAAAGAGCATTGCTTTTCATTCTTGACAAATATATTGGCAGAAGCCTGATTTCTAGCACTGTATGTACAAGCTTCATATGTTTAGAAAATCTGCATGTAAAATGTAGCACTTGTAAGCATCTGCGTCTCTGAAATATTTAAAAATACTGTCTAAAACTACTTCCAAGGGGTTCTTAGCTTCTAAAGTTAGGTCGCATTTGAATTTTCCCTGCTTGACTGCTGTTCCATGGTGCACTGTCTGTCATTGTGTAATGCTGCCTCTCTGTTTCTGCAATGCTGCACTGGTGATCCAAAAGCTTCAGCACCTATGACACTAACTGCCCATCTGCATCCTTCTACATACAGATTGCCTGATCCTCATCGGACTCACGTGATGTGGGGCATAACCAAGGTGAGTGCTGGTTGTTACTGTGCCATGCCTTTGTGGCTGGTAGGTTTGGGTCTGGCCTCCTCAGGTTCCTCATGCTGGAAAGATCAAGTCAGTAGTAATAGGATCCCAGTCATTCAGTGTAAGAAAGTAGTCTCTTTGTGTCTTCTGCAGGATTTTGCTGTTTCTGGGATTCGTTTTGGTACTTTATATACAGAGAACCAAGATGTTGCTAATGCAGTGGCTTCCTTGTGTTATTTCCATGGGGTTTGTGGACCTGTCCAGCACAAGGTTGCACAGCTGCTTAGAGACAGAGGTGAGTCAGTAGTACAATCCTCTGCCATTCTGTGTGTCTTGGTACCTGGAAGATCTCCCCTCCCCTTACTTTCCATAGTGGTCTTCTCTTTGTACAGCTTTATTGACAGTCTTCTATAACTCTGAAGCTGCCTATGCAACATGAGGCTGACACCTCTGCAGAAAAGGACCATTTCTGCAGAACTCCTGATCAGCAGAGTTAGAGGAGCAGCTTGGAAGAAGCATGGTAGCTATTTGTACTGAAATTGCCAGAGTTATGTAGAGCCAGTTAAGCAGAAACAAAGAATACAGGCTTGTGGGACAAGGGAAATGGAAATGGCCTTCTAACTCTGCCAAGGATGGAATGCTAACAGTCCACAACAACTAAGAACTATAAATGTATGGAAACTTCCTCAGGAAGGTCAAGGAGATACTCTTCAGCATAGGCATGAAACTGCAAAATGCTTTTTGCCTGTCTTTTTGTTATTTGAGGAAACAGAAAACAAAAGAAGGAGATAAGTGTGAAGCAGCAAAAGACACTGATTGTTTTGGAAGCTTGAACAGATCTGAATATTTCCTCAGTTTGTGATTGTTTTCTTTATCTTCCTGTTCTGGTCAGACTGGATCAACCAGGTGTACCTGAGGACCAACCATGCCCGCCTAAAAGCTGCCCACACGTATGTGACAGATGAGCTGAAGACACTCGGGGTTCCTTTTCTCAACCGCAACGCAGGCTTCTTTGTCTGGATTGATTTCCGAAAGGTTGGTAAGCTTAGGAAGTGAGGCTTAGGAAGTGGGGTGAGAGCAGACATGTAGTGCAACTGCACCTAGAGGAAAGATTAATATTGTGACAAACATTTTGTTTTAACAAACCTATTGTCTGATGAGGAGAGGGATGGACTGCTAGATGTTTAAATCCATTTTCCTTCCGTCTATCTGTGAACTTCCCTTCTTGCAGAAATCTTACTACTCTCAAGCCACTTCCCTCCCAATTTCTTCCTTTGTATCACAAGTGTTGTAATTCAGAGGTAAAAGGGGTCTCTCTTGGCCTTTGTAGACTTCAGGGGAATCAGGAATTCATGAGGATTTCGGTGATGTAGTCTGTATGCTTCTAACCTCTGTCCCTCTGATGACTCTCCTAGTACCTTAAGACAGGCACGTTTGAGGAGGAGTTGCTGCTCTGGAAGCGTTTTCTGGACAATAAGGTCCTCCTGTCCTGTGGAAAAGCCTTTGAGTGCAGTGAACCTGGATGGTTCCGCATCATCTTTTCTGACAAGACCCACCGGCTGCAGTTAGGTGAGTAATGTTCTCTTTTTCCTCCCACCACAATTTCTGCAGCTCTGTTCCCTTCTCTTCTCAATCCTAAACTTAACCTATTGTTGTCCGCTTTTCTTCTCTGTTTTTCTCCCTTTCTCCATCATCCTTTTCTGGATCTGATGGATTTGGAGACATTTGTGGCTTAAAGTAATCCACCAGTGTGTCTGCCCCTTACATCACTGCAGGTATGCAACGGATACGCAAGGTTTTGGAAGAGCGCGAGCAGGAGATACTTGCTGAGGAGAAGGAGCAGCCTTGTCAATCAGATCAAGATGGCAAAGCAGATAGCACAGATGAAGTCATTTTTTGTATCCCGCCACCAGGACCCTACCTGTGCCAGTACCTCCAGCCTTGGTGACCTCATTGGCCTCCTCCAGCAACAGATGCGCTCATCTGACTGGCTACAGAAAAATACAGCTGAGCAGTTTGCCCAGGAAAAGCCAGAGGTCTATGAAGTTTTCAGCAAACTGGTGGGGAAGCAGTAGGGGTCAGTGTGCCCTCAGGGGCATTCCTGAGCAGTGACTGACCCTGGGCCCCTAACAACTCAGCAGTGACTTCCAGCGAATAATATATTTTCTGTATAGCAAGAAAATTACTTTGTAGACCCCCTCCTCTCCCCCTGTTTGAGATCTCTAATTTGTACTATATAGGTGTGTTTCCTTGGATTGGGGTGAGGGTAGGGAATGGGGGGGGGTGTCTTGTTTGCACGCTGCTCTCTGTCCTGCGGCATAATTGTATTTTATATTTCATTTCTAATGAATATGCTCTTAACTCTCTTACATGGTTCTGTGGTGTGATTTTTTTATTCTTCTTCACACTTTCCAAAAAGAGACTTTAGATCGTTAAATTATGTGAAGTTTCCCATTACTTAAATGATGATCAGATGTTACTATTTTGGGGCCGGCTGTTGCAAAGAGGTGTTTTTGGGAGATAGAATCTAGTGTCAGCCCTAACTTAGCCCCAGCTAAGGGTAAGTCAGTGCATGGATTCATCTTCATGAGTGAAGCTCTTGGGACCATGGTCATCTAGACTGAGTTCTATAAATCTTTTCATTTTGAGTTGTTTCCAGTCTGACCTCAGATCAGACAGCATCCACTGCCCTCCGTTGGTGAAATGCCTTGTTTTGTTTCTATTCTTCTTTTTCATATTCATATAAATAAACTGCATCCATTGGCCTCTTGGCAGAGTGTCCAGAACAAAGTTACAAATGAGGAGGCAATTGAAAATAGATGTTCTTTTTGCATCCTTCCTATTCCTGGAAGTCCATCCCTTGTGGTTAACAATGATGGATACTGGCAGAAGAGTGCAGAGAATGCTTCTGCCACCGTGCTAGGTGTACCTGCAGGTACACCGGCTTCTCTCATCTACCGCAGGCATCCAAGGAGGCACCTTCCACCATTAATGCAATTTTTTTCTGTTTCTCAATTTGCTAAATTTTTTTTACTAAATGGTAGTCTTCTGTGTCCTTCTCTTTCCCATTTTAAGACAGTTTTCTGTATGCTGGTGATAGAGTATTTCAACTGGAAAGCTTTTTTCACAGATACAAAGCTCTTTAACTTCTGGTTCTATAAAATTTAGGTACTCTAAAGGAATTTGTAAAGGAGCTGTTTTTTCTGCATGCATATTATTCAAGAATTGAAGGAAATTCCCATGAAAACTGAATAGAAGTACACCTTTCCCCTCCTCATAGACTTTGGCAGATGGGCATGAGTGACAAAAGCACATAAACAGAATTACCAAAGCAGAGGCAACAAATAATTAATGCAACCACACTTTGCTGTGTGGTGATGACAGAGAACTGCTTGGACAGTGAGAAGGAAAGGCTGAGCAGTGGCTGAAGAGAAGATGGTGCTGGTTGTGGCTGCTATGAACAGTAACTGGTTCCTCCCTCAGAGGCCAGCGATGAGGCAAAGTTGGTGAGGTGAGTGGTAAGATCAGTATAAGAATAGTTTAAACAAAATATTTGCTTCTAGTTTGGCATTTGTGCATGGACAATATTTTGAAGTCCACAAAGAAAGAAGACAGGTCTTATTAATGGAATGGGAGGTGAGATGTACAGCCAAAATACAAATGGACTTCTTGATTTTCCCCCACTTATTTATGTACTGCAAGGAGGACCTGAGCAACAAAATATTAGGGAGCAAGATCTTTGAAATCAAGAACAAGATAAGACATTAGTTAAAGTGGTATTTTAGGGGATCCCTATGACAAATTCAACCCATTAACTACACTTCATTTTCTTTTGTTGTTCTAGTCACTCCTACAGTTTGACAATGTGAATATACAATAGTAACAATATAATATTTTTCACCCATATATTTACTGCTCAGAAGGCAGGTTTGTTGTACTGTCTCTGTGTGGATTCAGCCAATAAAGCACATCTCTGCAGAAAAGAGAGTGTAATGGGCTTTCAGAATCCTCACAGCTAATACAGTATGGCCCACAGTCATGTCTGAGCTTGCTGTAACTCAACAGAACACAGACACACACACTTTGTTGCATGGAGTATTTTCTATGTTTTTTTCAAATTTAACACCTGCTTGAGGACCTCTCCACTGAGGAATGTTAGCTTGGTCACAGAAAATAAAAATTTAACTGGAAGTGAGGCAAGGAGAAAATGTGGTCATGAATCTGCTGTTGGAAAAAGCAGAGGGGTTTTTTTATTCCACAAACCCCATGAATGGCCTAAACTTGTTTACAAGAAGTGGTAAACGTGTGTATGTATATAGAAGCTAACTCCATTCCTATTTGCTCTAAGAATACCCCTGAGAGGAAAAACACGGGTTCTCCCTGTACAAATTGTTCATTCTTTCTGCTACCTTCATGTTAGATGTTTTCTCTGCTTGATGTATCTCATAGTTCTCTTTAATGGCCTTTTCTTTTTCTATGTGGCAAATCTCTACAGACAAAAATATAGAGAACAGATTAAGGACTCTCCCATGCTGTCCCTGCCATCACATTTCTTTTGACCTGTTTGTCAAGGGACAGACAAACAGGAGCACCTCAAATGAAGCCAGTCAGATCTATGTTTTTAAAACTGCTGCATTTCATTTAAAATAATAAATGCCATCAAAATGAGTATGACACTGTGCCTTCATTGCTTGTACTCATTGTAATCAAACAAGATTATGAAATCCACTTTGCACACAATTTTTGTGTTCCAGTTACCATTCATTTTAGCAAAGAAAGGATCCCAGATGGTTTCATGGTCCTTGCTATGTTTTAGTCACTCTCTCTGTCCCCTCCCTCTGTCCCTCTCCTTGGCCCCCTGCTCCATTCTGTCTGTCTTCTCCAGAGAAATGTTCAGCACTTCTAGGGTAGAGGAGGGAATTCCCTGTGCAGCACAGCTCTTGGTCACAGAAAATACCATAACATACTTTTCAGGCATACACTTGACATGTCCATTTTTGTGGGAAGGAAAAATCTGTGAATCTCTAAATTATTAACCTGTGTTACATTGCAGTTAAGCAGACACCTTAAGTGGGGCCCATTCTAGATAAGTATTTATGAAGAATCGTGCATACTTAAAGAACAAATCTGTGAAGATGAGTTTTCCCTTAGAGAAATTTAGTAGGTCCTAAGCAAAATATCTATAAGGGAAAATATTCACTAATAAGAATTCTCCACCTTAACTGAAGAAGGGCAGTTGCTTAAATGTACTGTGTGATAGGCGTTATTGTCGTCTTTCTTCGTTGGAACATCCAACACGTTGCACAGTTGGGCTGACTGCTGTGTGTTTCCCCCATCCCCATAATGACCCAGTTTCTTGAAACCCACCTTGAGGCCAAATTACTACTTATATCAACTTTTTCTCTGCAGTCCTTCTCCAGTTACTTGGTTACAGAATCCCTCTGTCACTCTCATCCTGCTGGGAGAGTGGTGGTTTCATTTCATCAGAGAGATAGTGGCACACAGAGGCTTGATGATAAAAAAGCCTCTCATGGAGGAGGGTACGTGAATCACACTCCTGAAAATTTCTGCATCTGAAGTATCAGGCATACAAACTGCATTTGCACTTTTCATTGCATATACATCTATTTTTGTAAGATTGTCTGACCTAACAGGAGGTTGTTTTGGTTATTTCTGAAGCAATTAAGACCACATCACGAAGAATAGGGCAAGGTAACCTACAAGGATTATATACAAAAAGATATGTGTTCCATCTGAGAAAATCAGAGTGGCAAGACAGACTCGTGTTCCATTCCAATTAATGCTTTATTTATTACTGACTTACATAAACCACTGGCAACTGACTGATGACAAGATCCTAGATTATCCACAGCCAACAAATGTACTAAAGAGTCTGAGGAGGCTATAAATACTCTACTTTTTGTCCTCAGTCTGCCAGGATTGTTTATTTTTAGCAAATAGTCAGTCGACCTTATCAAAATGAAGAATCAAAAATAGTCTGGAAAAACACTGCAAGGAAAGGCTATTTTTAGCTCTGCATCTATTCCCTGCTGCTATCCAGCAAGGTCTGATGGCACAGCTCATGCACGACTGCTTAGTTATTCTAGGCGAATGCTTGCTGTGACCTGTCCTTTCTCTGGATACCTCACTGCAGAAGGCATCCAATTGATTAAAGATTAATGCCTCTGCAGACCATGACAGCTGAAAGCTTAAGGGAGGGGGGGAACACACACTGACAGATTGTTTCTCTCTGCATCTTTCTGCCAGATTAATAGTTCATTTGAAGGGAACTCTTGCCTAACTGAATTTCCTTGTGTCTCATATCCCTCAGTGGGAGCTATTGCAGCACCCCTTCAGAGTATATTTACACTTCTTTTTCCTTTCAGTTTTCAGGAAGGCAGTAGAGGAAGTAAGAGTTACAGACATAAGTTAAGTCACTGTTTTGACCAGTACCATCCATCACAAACCATTAGCATTGGAAATGTATGGTGGACTGGATCAAGGGAGAAAACCATGCAATTGGCTGCTAGATACAGTGGATTGATCAGACTACTTAAAAACTTCACTGATATAAGTGAGGGCACCATTTGGTTGTAAAACTTAAACCAGATCAGTGAATCAAAGCAAGAATCTGGCTGCTACAATATCCTTCTTTCTCTTATAATAGAAACTCTTTGATTTAGTTCAGTACCTTATATATTGGCAGTAGCCAATAATAAATCATTTTCAGAAGAATAAACTGAGCTATGAGTTGTTACTTATGCTATGCCATAGGTGGAAAATAAGGTCGAAAAGATGTCCTCAAACCATTAGATTTCCTCTTTGTATTTGCCTTTTTAAATTGCCTCCTTTTATTATAAAGGTGTTTTCAGAAAGTGCTGCTTCCATCACTGATTGCATGAGGTGCACCATAATCTCACATGCAGCTTCTTAACATGTGCTAGCTGGCTAAAGGCTTTCTCTTCCGTACATGCAGGATGCTGTATGCGGCAGCAGGCAGATGTATGGTGTCCTGGTAAAGCCCTTAAAAACAAATTCCATATGACCCCCAAAGCGCCACATAAGGCAGGACATAAAAGGGCAAAGCAAAGAGAAGTGAAATATCTGATTTCTCCCATGCATTTATAAAAATTAATAGCCGGTTATCCAGATGCTGATGAATATTTTCACAAGCTATAAATGGCAGCCTGGAGTCTAAAAATAGATGCTGTGCCGCAGACTTGTCTGGCTTAGCTACATCACTAGAATATAAACAGGCTCCCTGATGTGGTTTCAGGGAAATCTCTATCATGACAGGCTACATCCTCCATTTTTCTTGCTATATTTTGAAATAAAATAGCTGATGCCTCTTGCACTTGTTTAATACTAGCTTTTAATAAAATTGCACTGATTCTCAAATTTTCCTACAAGGATGAAAGGGTCATCAAGTCTCCGTGAATATTTCAGCTACAATTGATTCGATGCACTTCCTTCTCCCTGGCAGAGCAGGGAGCAGAGGAAGCGCCTGCGGGCACCGCATGGGCTGGCGCAGGGTGACCCCCACCCCTCCTCCCCGCCGCTGCACGTGGACCAGCCAGTGTCCCTGTCACGCGACAGGGATGGGAACCCTTCTGCCTGGCTCAGGCACATCCACCACTGCTCATGCTGGTGAATCCCGCAACTGCAGAGAGCCAGTGCTCATCCGAGCAGCTCCAGCACTTGAATGGGGCACCTTCCAATTCACAAAATCAGACATGGTGCAGCCATCCTCCTGAAGGAGGATTCCTGCCTCTGATTTATGAATGGAAGCTGATGGGCTAAGCCCAAAAACATCCCGTGCTCTGACAAACCCCGGTAGCTTGTACTTGGGAGGAGGAATGAGCAGAGGAAAAAATCCAGTATCAGCGCTCAGAATGATGCTTTAAGATCTATGAGTGCTGCCTGTTGTTGGCTTTGAATGTCATTGACAAGAAGAAGAAGGTAGCGACGACTCTGAGGAGAAGGCTGCATCACCTGCAATGCCACGTGTGTAAGGAGTAGTTGAAAGAAAGAAGAGAAAGCACTGCAGTGACAGAGTTTTGCCTTTTTTTGTGGGAGTACCGAGCTGTCTCTGTGCGTGCATGTGGATGGCTTTGCAGAAAGCCGTTTTCCCAAGGGCAGGTGAAGTGAAAGAGAACTAATCTGTTGCTGACAGTTAAGGCTGTTTAAGGACACTGTACTCAGTGAGTGTGTGACAGAGAGATTCAGTTTGGAGGCTTAGAGCAGGGATAGGTGCAAACCCCATCCTTTCACAAACACACACTATAGAATAGTAAACCACCATATCGCCATTGTACATAAGACACAGTTCTGTGAAAACGGCTACAAAAAAAAATTGAAAAGGGGAAAAATGCATTTCAGGCCAGCAAGAGCTGACACTATCATGAGCTACACATGGTAAGAGTCTTCTAAATCACCAAGGATTATAGGACAGAAGCAGAGCTGGCCTGCCTTGTATCCCAGGAAGAAGAGAGAATGGAAATATTTCTTGTTCAGAGATCAGGTGGCTGAAGGGGCTGCAGCAGGAGAACTTTTCGTGACAGGACGTAATTGTTGAAAACTTTATTGGCTAAAGTGTAACAGTTGGAACAGTTACAGTCCTAACAGCTGAAAATTATTTACAGTGAGAGATACAAAGTCAGCCCCGTTTCCACCTCGATGGTACTGAATGTAGTCAGGGTCTGTTGTTTCAGCCCAGAGGGCAGAGAAGGATAAAGAACGTGGTGCCACATGCAGGGACACCACACTGCTGCTGCTGGAATGTCTCCACTGTACCATTGCCCTGTGTGAGATTCAGGTGCAGCATCAAACCCTGCTGTGAAGACAGGTTGAGAGAATTGGAATTGTTCAGCCCAGAGAAGAGAAGGCTCTGGAGAGCCTACAAGAAAGAGGGAAAGGGATTTTTACAAAGGCATGCAGAGATAGGATAAGGGGGAATGGCTTTAAACTGGAAGAGGGTAGGTTTAGATCAGATATGAGGTAGAAATTATTTACTGTAAGGGTGGTAAGCATAGGTGACCCAGAGAAGCTGGGAATCCACCCTGCCTGAAAGTGTCAAAGACCAGATTGCAAAGGCTTTGAGCAACCTGGTCTGGTGGAACGTGTCCCTGCCTGAGGAATGGAGGTTGGAAGTAGATGGTCTTTAAGATGGCCTCTTTCAATTCAGACCATTCTATGATCTTACCTACTTGGGTGTATTTTGTTTGGTTTGGTTGTTTTTTGGTTTATTTTTGATTGTTTGGACTTTTTCTGTTAGAGTGCCTTTTTTTTTTTTTTTTTTTTCCTACAGACCAAGTCAGCTCCAACTTTTGGGAATGAAACCAGTGTCTCTGATTCCCATATGCGTGGAGTTCTGTGCAACAAATTTGTCCTTCTTGATCTTCTGTTGGAAGAGACATTGGTTCCAGTTACTTTTGTGAAGGGTTTGGGGAAGGCATAGATTTGTGATATTTCCCTACTGACGTAGTGTGATCCAGCAGAAAGTGACACACGACCCAAAGGTTCTCGGTCAATGAGAAAGCCCAGTACAGTTTGGGAAAGGCACACAGGCCTGGAGGGAAGCGAGCCGAGAAGGCGAGTGTGCTGGAAAGCAGGGCGGCTCATCGGTACGCACTGTGCACACTCAGATGCACGCTGGCCTGCGAGGGGAGCGGCTCCCGGCCCCCTCCCCGAGGGGAGCGGCTCCC
>JAHLSL010000007.1:37548383-37588641 GCA_025920805.1 Petroica traversi | reverse complement strand
GCCGTGCCGTGCCGTGCCGTGCCGTGCCGTGCCGTGCCTCGGCCCTTGCGTCCCGTAATGCTGCTGCCACCTCGCTGCCCGCTGTGTCTCGCTCCCGTTACTTCCCGTGCTCCGAGTGCGAGCGCAGCTTGTCCCGTGGTCGCAGCTGCCCGAGTGGATTGAGTGCTGTGTGAGGGAGGACGCTTCCAGGGATGGAGAGATACCTTTCATTGACGGCTCTTCCACTCGGGCTCGGGTCTGGACAGATTTGCCGAGTGACTGAAATGCTCGCTGCAGAGTGCGACCTGTGTCATCTCACAGGTGGTTCTGCTGCTGTGTCAGGAAGGAGGAATGATGGACGTGGTTAACAGCTGGAAGCATATGGAAAGTTTTTAGTTGTAAAGCTGATAGTAGTGTAGCGTTCTGGCTTCTGTCCTCATAACAGCATGACACGTGTATTGCCTTGTACAGGGGATTTTAGAAGCTTTCTCCAGAATCAGATTGAGGACGTAAAGGGATGAGAAGAGCCGTTAAAAGTGGAATGTTTATTAGCATCTGAGATTATTTTAGTGCTGCTGTGTGTAAGTACAATCAAATCATACATTAGCCACCCCATCCTAACAGTCTTTTGTTAAGAACACAAAATAAACATAACTCAATTTGTTAGATAATTTGATTAATAATGAAAATAATGCTTCTTTTGTTCATTGATACTTCTTTTATTCATATTTGTTGTCTGCTGGACTGTTGGTATGTCAGACTTTCTTTCTAGCTCACAAAGCAAGAAAACATCCCATTTGTCAAAAAGAAAAGTGCATAATTATACCGTTTACATTCTTTTTCTGGAAAACATGCTTACTACTCTTAAAAAGCTCTCACTATTGAGAGTTCATGTTGAATTTATTTAAGCTTTAGTTGAAAACCTAAGCAAGTTGTTGCTTGCGATTTTTCAGTCTGTAGTTAATATAAGTTGTCTTTTGCATTGCAGGAACCACAATTCTGTGTGTAGGAGCTTGTAAGAAATATCAAAGGTGACAGTAGTTTGTGATATTTTATATTATGTCATGTTTTTCATTACAACTGTAGTTCAGGCTTTAGTGAACTATTTCAATGCTTTTCTTAATGTGGCAGCCATGGCAGCTCATGGAACACTTTTATGCCCCACAAGGCACATTGGCAAAGACGACAAATTAATTCCTTTTTCTTGCTAAAAGTAGTTTACCATCATTCTAATCAAATATGGTGGGAGTCCTATGAAATTCAGTTTAGAAGCACCTTTACCTTAGAAACAGTATCATGATCCTAAGTTTTGTGTGATGTCCTGTTATAAGCCCTTTGCAGGTATCCAGGTTGTTTCTCCTCTCTTGCAGATAAGCATTTTGTTTTTTTATTAGCGTTTCCTATCAATACACTTTGTTGTAGGTGCAGTGGGACTTAGGAGGCCTCACAACTTCTGAAGTGTCTGAGATTTCCTCTTTCTCTCTCTACCCAAGCTGTGCCTTTTTCTGGCTTGTGTTTGTTAATTGCCCCACTTCATTTCATGACAGCCAGGCCCAATAGATAAGCCTCAGTTGGTGCTTGCCAAGTAGCAGTCCCAGTTGGCATCCTGTGTTCCAGTGGGACACCTGAACATCTCAAGAAAGCCTACTGCAATCTGCTGAGGCAAAGACCCTTCCTCGAAGGAGTAATTGGATGTTTCTGTGCATTGTGATAACTAAGTACCTCTTCTCAAGTTCATCCTAAAACTCTCTTTCAATTTTGTAGCGACAAGAGATAACTGAATCCATTATGTGTGCCTCGGCCAAATACAACACCCGAGGTCCAGCCCTCATCCCAAGGATGAAAACCAAGCATCGCATCTACTACATCACTCTGTTTTCCATAGTTCTGCTTGGCCTAATTGCCACAGGAATGTTCCAGTTCTGGCCTCACTCCATTGAATCATCCAGTGACTGGACCGTTGAAAAACGCAGCATCCATGATGTGCCTGTGGTTAAGCTTCCTGCTGATAGTCCCATTCCTGAGCGGGGAGACCTCAGCTGCAGGATGCACACCTGCTTCGATGTCTACAGATGTGGTTTCAATCCAAAGAACAAAATCAAGGTGTACATCTATTCACTGAAAAAGTATGTGGATGAGTATGGGACGTCAGTGAGCAGCACCATTTCCAGGGAATACAACGAGCTGCTGACGGCCATCTCCGACAGCGAATTCTACACGGATGATGTCAACCGGGCCTGCCTTTTTGTGCCATCCATAGATGTCCTCAATCAGAATGCCCTCCGTATCAAGGAGACAGCTCAGGCTTTGGCACAGCTATCCAGGTATGTGCTGAAACTTCAGTGTACGTAAAGAACAAAAAGTGAAAAAAAAATAAGGTTAATGCAGGTGGGGAGGATGCAGCGAGTTAATTCCAGCACTAGGCTTTGACAGAACTTATCTCTATGTAGAGAACACCTTTCTAATTGCAATTTTTCTTTTTTTGCCATAGGTGGGATCGAGGCACAAATCACTTGCTCTTCAATATGCTGCCTGGAGGGCCACCAGATTATAACACTGCACTAGATGTTCCTAGAGATAGGTATGTGTTGTGCTGTGTGATGGGCAGGTCTGGGTTTAAATGCCACTGAAGAAGCAACAAGCTCAGAAGGGCAATTGATAGCAAAGGATGTGCTCCTTAATGTCTACAAAGCTGGAAAATGGCTTACTTGCTCCTCAGGAAAGTAAAGCGTTATATAGAAGAGGTGTTTACTTCTGAAATCTGATAGTTTAGTCCCATCCATAATTTTATTAAGGGATGTGGCTGACAGTTTGCTTTTAACTCTTGGACTTGCTGTGAGGTTGCAGGATCTTGATCTATTGTGTAACTGAATATGAACGCTTTACTGAAAGTTCCATTTGATGCAACTTAGAAATTAAAAAATGATTGTAGCAGCAACTTTCTGTAGAAGTCAGGCACTTCAAGGGCATTTTAAAGCAGCTGCTCTCCTTGACAAAACTATGCTGAGTTTCAAAAGTTTTTGTTATCTTAATAATTAGACTATATTAGTAATTGGACAAATGCTCTTAGTTATTCTCTGGCAAGTGTGCTTTGAAAATATTTGTCCGGAACTTAAAAGACATACATTCTGAGCTCAGTTTTCACTTGCAGGATAGTTTAATTTTGGAAGAAGAAAGGAGGTTGTAAGGCAAAGAAAATTGGAATAAGAGGAAGGAGAAATTATTTAGCTTAGATACTGTTACTGAAGATGTATCTAACACCTCAGCCTGTGTGTGCTTTCTGCTGAATTAGGTCCATTGTAACAAGTGCTTTTCTTGAAGGTCAAAGTTAATTTTCTTCTGCCAAATGTTAACAAAATGTTGCCTGAGATATGGGATCTTTGATAGGATGATTGTCTGTGGCGTGTATCTTGATTTCTTTGCAGCAGACAATTTAAAACATTGTCCAGTACCAGAACAGAACATTTTTTTTCTGCACATGTTTAAAGAGTAGAATTGCTGATTGTAATTGCATCATTGTGAAGTAAGATTTTAAGTTTTTCCTTCTCTGTATGAAACATATATGTATGTGGATTAGCCTGGAGAGGGCAGTCAAGCATCAATCTCATGTAAACAAGCCTGTTAATCTGTTAGTAAATACTTATATTTGTTATCTTAGATTTATACTTAAGGAGAATTTTCATTTGACAATGAAATGGACTGCATGTTTATGGATGCATGCATCTATCAAAGAAGTGAATTTATTAAATGAATATGGCAAATATGCTGCAGAACTTTTTATTTTTACTTTTTAATCTCAAATCTCCATTTATATTTGGCCTTGCATGCCTTGGCTTAGCAGGCAGGAAACCTATTATTTTGGTAGATGTTTCTCCTAAGTGTTTTTCATGCTAACATGGAAAACAGAGTAATTTAAGTAAAAAGCTGAAGTATTTTTTGGCATTCAGCTGTTGTAGTTTGCCAATCTGACTCAGCCCACAGCTGTATGATCACGAGCTGTAATACATAAGAGAGGCAATAACAGTGCTTGGGATGGCAAAAAGTAGAAATTCCTTTTTGTAGGCAGCCATCTGTTGGACTGTTTGATGTACAGGACCTGTTCTTCAGGCCACAGGTATGAAGAAAACGGGTCTGTGAAAGAAATCAGGAGTCTGGACCTAGTCCTGGAGAGGCCTGAGTGATGCAGTATGAGCTTTCAGTATGATTTTGGAGACCTTTGGAGTTCTTAGTTCATGTCTAACAGGACAAGCAACGTGGGTGTGTTTTCTTAATTTATGAATATCTACAGGTGTTAGGACTGGGTAGTTAACCAGGTGAAAGACAGTTGTTTGTAGCATCACAGGGTTAGAGGCTGCTGGCCAAAGTAAAGGCACGTTGGCAGAGTTCATTTGCTTTTGAATGACTTGTCTGAACTGTACCATGACAACTCCAGAAAGACTGCATTTGTGGGAGTTTGCGGATCACTTATGAAATACGCAGGCGATATTTGTGAAGTTTGCAGTGAGTGTGGCCTGCCTTCTACAGTTAACATGTCTGAGAGATCATACACAGTTGAACTGCAGTGGATCATGAGGTTTAGTAGACTTGTGTTCTATTGATTTGCTGCAGAATATTGATCCAGATAAAGTAAGGCCTTATACACAGAAGGGAATTCAGTTATAGAGTAATTTTTCATCTGGAAAAGTTCTTGGCTGAGGTACTTCACTAAGGGGTTGTTTGTTTATTAAATCTTTAAATCCAGTTTCCAAAGACAGTGTAAAAGTGCTTTATTCCATAATTTCAAAGGCAAAAGTTTGCCTTGTGGGCATGGAGGTTATGTTGCTGGAATTAGCTGCCATAACATGTGTAATCTCCTGCCGTAAAACTTAAAGATTAGCTCTCTATTATCTGTTAATTAGTGCTGTTAAATTTGGTACAATGATGGGGTTGAAAGGATTTCTTTTGCAAGGCTATTCTGTACTATAGAATTGAATTTATGAGCTAAGATACTCTTTATTTATTTCTGTTTCAGTCCGTGAATTGAGTTCAGTGACTTGTGAAGTTTGGCAGAAAGCTGCTGCAGATGGCAGCTGGACAGAAACATTTAGAGTACAGGCCAGCTGGAGGACTTCATGGAGAGGAAAAGAGGATCAATATTTGAAAAGTGGTGAAAAGTTGCTCAGGGACAGTCATTCCTTGCTGATCAGTGCAATTTAAAGATTATTTGTCTTGAGTACATTAGGAGTTAATGTTCCTCCTCTTTTAATGCTCTGTACAATGAAAATGCAAGTGGAGTTACTTAACTGGTGTTGGTTCCCTGTGGGTTTATTTAGGTAAAAGTCTGCATGACACACACCTGCTTTCTCAAGGCTGATGAGGTGCTGTCCTGTTTTCACTGGATCCTATTAAAACAATCTGTTACTGGTTTCCCAGTTTGGAGGGGTGGAGGGAGGATATAAAGAAAGAGAAGGGAGGTATAAAGTGCAAGAAGAGTAACACCCAAGCCAATTTTTTTCTCTTTTCTTGTGACTGAATTAATATGGATAAGACATAGAACATGTAGCTTCAAGGGCTGAGCAGTGTTGTATGTATCACCAAAAGCAGGGGGATGGGGGACATTAGAAAGGAATTAAAAATCATTTGGAACAAATTCTAAACTCAACATATACTTAATTTATCATCTGGTTCTCAAGTTGATTTTTGCTCCTATCATAGTTTGTGTTCTGAATGAAGAGCCACATTTATGGCAAAGTGTGATCATGGTGTTTGAACACTGAACAATTGTGCTGCAGGTCAGAGCAGGAAGTGAAGTATCCTGTGGAACATCTGATGGGAATTAGAACAGGCACAACATACCCATGTTCATCCAGAATATCTTGTTCTGATGGGAAGAATTTTGGATGATAATTAGATATAATGATAATTTATTGTCTAACATTTGTGGAAAACTGCTTCTCCAAACACCATACCAAGGATTTCATTCAATGATACCTGAAAAAAGAATATCAGCTAATGGATTGTTGGTGCCTCTTCCAGTCTCATGTTGACTTTTTGTTCCTGTGTGTGTTCTGATTACTGATGAGACCTGTGCCTGCTCTGATCTGAACTGTGACAGTAAGGCTTTCCACTGTAATCATAGCTGCAACAATGGGTACTGCTCCTCGAGATACTTTCTTTAGTGCCTTGTCTAGCAATGTATTTGTGTCCTGCTCCTTTCCAAAGAGAAAGAAAAAATGGAATTGAGAAATATTTTTCTCCAAATGACTTTGTATGGTACCTTAAGCAGACCCAGTGTCCCCGGGGCAACTAAAGGTATAGCACAGCCTCCTTGTTGGGTGACAAAGGACTGAAAGTTTGATTACTTCTTTGAGAAGTCTCACAGAAGAAGCCGAATCTGAGCTTCTTTAGGAACTAGGATGGTGTGTTCCTCATGCCACCTGGTCACTGGACATGAAATGGCAATGGAAAAACTGTTGTCCTCTGCTAGCATATTTAAAGAAGCTTGATTTGTGGTAGGAGATAGTAACAAGCCTTTTTTTCAGGAATTCCATATGATATTCTGCTTTCTTTTATACATATTCTTCTCTTCTGTTTCTTAAAGCACTTCTGTGTGGCAAAAGGTTTCCCCATCTAGGAAAAGACACAATGTGAGTCATTCTATTGAAAGGTTGAATTGCATTTTAATTTATCAGTCCCTGATTATTCCCACGCTCTCTAGCATATAGTGTCCCAAGCAGCCTCTACTGTTGGAACTTAGTGTCATGACGTACAGATTTCTTGTTTTCATGTTTTCTGTTTATAGAATTTTTGTGTAATATAAAAATTAAATAAATTTCACTAATATGATTACTTTGAAAATACAGTTGCAACTAACTTTATTTTATATTCCATCTTGAGAGGTCCAAAGTCATGGTAAGATGCTAAAATCCTTTGTTACTGTACTGTGATTTATAGCTGAAATATAACTTGTCTTGAACACTTTGGAAGTTGTGCTATACCAAATTTTAGCACAGGCATAAAGGAATTTAACTAGTATAAGCAATCCAAAATGTATTTCTTCAAATTAAAATTGTCTTAGGATATGTAAGCTTGCAAATTGCAACAATGACAATATGTTAGAATTCCCTATGATAATGCAGAAATGGTCTATTCCTCAGTGATCATACCCAATTGTAAGCACTCTGTTGGTGACTAGATCCAATTTAGCAGTAAACCAAGATCACAAAAACTAAAGTCAATCTAAAACCAGCATGAAAACATGTCACTGACAAGTGCTGAGGGAAAAAACTTACCTCAGAGCATGCGTCTCTTGGTCTGGTAATGACAAGCAGTGAATTGCTGGAGTTTGAATGTTATACATTCTCAGTTTAAAGTTACATTCTTGTATTTTCCAGAGCTCTGTTGGCTGGTGGAGGCTTCTCGACGTGGACTTACCGGCAAGGCTACGATGTCAGTATTCCTGTTTACAGCCCATTGTCGGGAGAAGTAGATCTGCCAGAAAGAGGACCAGGGTAAAGTAATTCCCATAAATTGGGCAAAGTATATTCAATTTCATATTTCATATTGGTGATTATAAAATATAAATATAGCTACTAACTTTAAAGTGAGCTTGACCTGTTTTGTAGGAGTTGTTTTTAACAGCTCTTGCTGTCAAAATGGATGATGCTTTCAATGCTGATGGTTCCAATGCCAATGGTCTTCCTTCAAATGACAACTGCTCCCTCTAATGGCTTTATACTTTTCTTATATTACCCAAAACTGCGCAGAGGACTCAGAGTGGGACAATCCCCTCCTTGGACCAACTGCCTGATGCATCCAGGGACATAGTTGGCCCTCCTGGCTGCCAGGGCACTGCTGACTCATATTCAACTTGCCGTCGACCCAGGACCCTCAGGTTCTTTCCACAGGGCTGCTCTGCAGCCTCTTGTTTCCCAGTCTGTCCATACATCCAGTGTTGCCTTGTCCCAGGTACAGCCTGGGACTTGTCTTTGTTAAATTTCAAACAGCTGGTGATTGCCCAGCCCTTTGATTTGTTGAGATCTCTCTGCAGGACTTCTTTGCCTTCAAGGGAGCCAACAGTTCCTCCCAATTTATTGTTGTTGGCAAACTTCCTTAGTATCCCTTCCAGTCCTGTGTCCAAGTCATTTATGGAGATGTGGAAGGGCTCAAGGCCTAACCTGGAGCCCTGAGGAACCCCACTGTGGCGGGTCTCCGGCCTGATGTAACACCCACCATTTGTGCCTGACCTGTGATTAAGCTCATGGAAAAGAAGGATGAAAATTTGTATATATGATTATGGGAATACATACATCCAGAACTTAGAATACTGATTTTACTGTTTCTTTTTTAAAAATAATGGAGCAAGACATAAGCATGAGCAATACAACCCTCCCCTGCCTGAACCTTGTAGTTGGGAGTAAAGCGAGACAGTTGAAAAATAAGGCACTGATTTTCTCGGAGCATGTAATTAGCCATGGAAATGAACTACCCTGGCAGTCGTGGTTTCTCTAATCCATTCATGTCTTCTGAACAAGAGGAGGTAGAAGTCTGAAAGGCATGTTTTAACAGGTTAGGGAAAGTTGTTCCTTTTATATTTCATAAATCTTCTAATTACACAGCTGAAAAAGTTTCACTGTAACAAGGTCTTACCTCTGTTATGGTGTGAAAGATGGGCAGACAGAGGCAATGGGGATCAATGATCTGTCTGCTCATTCTGAAGATCAAGTTTATAAATGTAGAAACTTTAGGTCCTTTTCTTCTTACAGCATTTTGTAGAGAATATGAATTTTCAAAATTGAAAACTGATCAAAATGGTGCGGCCTCTGTTGGACACAAAAGTTATTGGTCTTTGGGTTCAGTAGTCTTTTCTGGTAAGGGCAGTGCTCTTGCTGTTGCTCTTGGCTGCTCCATGATAATGCAGTCAATTAGGACAGACTTGTGCAGCAGTGGTTTACTTTGCTCACACCCTCTACGTCACTGCTTGTGATGCCCCTGTACTAGGTCAGTGAGTGGCGTCTGGTTGCATGGCGTCTGGTTGCATCCCAATTTATTGTTCATAGGTCTCAAGTGTTGCTTACATTCCAACACAGGGTGAAAGCATGCTTGGTATTTCTGTCTGGAGAGCATGAATGTGATGATAGGCAGCACGAACAGAACCAGTTGTAGAGACATGCAGTCATATTGTTCATGTCCATGTAGTCAGCTAAACTCTATTTCTGATTTTGGGTCAGATAAGAGAAATAGGTCTTGTGTTCAGTTAAGACATTGGAGATTGTGTTTCTCAAAACTGCTTTTTTTTGGGTTTGTTTAAACTGTGTAGGGCAGCCTGGTGCCCGGAGTGCCATCCAGTGGCCAGTCAGCGTTACTTGTGAGATCCATTCCCAGCCTCGACTGCTTTGTGCAGGAGGGGTGGGACAAGGACACGTTGCTCAGAATCCAGGCTTGCTTGGGATAAACCTTTTCATCACACTATGTTATTTCTTGGGAGATGGCGTGTACTTTCTTTTGTAGCAATGTTTGATAAGATAGATTTTCTTTGTCTCAGAATGATGACAGTTTCAAGGCAAAATTTGATTTTAAACATATACACAAATAAACCTGCTTTTTAAAATTCTGGTTATATGCATTTATTATCACTCATCTGTATCATTATTTCCTTTTTTTAATGCCTCCTACAGAGCTGAACTGAGGGGGTTTGATTTATTTGCCTTTTTAATTGGATTGCTTAAAATCCACTTCTGTTGGTAGCAAGTAGGTAGCAGCTGGAGACATGGGAGAAAGAATGTTTAAAAAAATACTATGCATCTGTTAATTGGAGCAGCTAAAGTGACCAGCATGAAAATGAGTAGAAGAGGTGAGAAGAGCAGCAGGAGAGGTCTGACTTTATAAAGTGTGTGTGTTTGTGTGTTTTCAGAGCTTTAAATTAAAGATAGCATCACGTGGAGTAGAACTGGAATCCTAAGTAAGGCCTCGTGCTTCCTGTGTTCTTTTGGCAGCATGACGGCACTCTCTCACTGTGTGTTCTTTCACTGGGGAGTGGTGGAGCAGTCTGACTTTAGCTGACCTGTTTTGAAAGGAAACCCAAATAGATTAGTATAACAATTATATGACATGCGATTTTCCAGTATTAGTATAACTTTTTTAAGCAGCAAGCACCTAATTTGGGCCTGTATTCTTGTGTGGTTTACCTCCAGTGTTAAGCAGTGTTTTTAAATGCGTAAGTATTTAAAAATGTTCAGCACATTTTAAATATTCATGGTTTTGGAACATGGTAGGAGTTGAGAGTATATGGGATAACATACACCATATGGACATTCAACTTTTCCCTGAAATGTTGCCTCTATATTGCCCCAAAGGGACAGAACTGAATCACCGTTTAAAAAGATGAGCTTGTTCTATTGCTGCTGTCACCATATCAAGACCAAATAAGCTAAATACCAAATCCTGAGCTGTCGGTTGAACATCTTTTTTCAATTAAAATTAATGATAACATATATGTGAGGAGAAACTAGAAGCACTCAATGTCCTTTCTGCTTTGTTTTAGTACATGAACAAAAGTACAAACAATCCTGGCACCAGAAGCAGGCAGATTTAAAGTGCTGCTAAATAATGTTTATTTAAGTTTATAATGGAAGTTAAAATGCAGCTACCTATTCTAATGTAATAAGCACTCTTACCAAGTACATGTTTATTCAGAATTGTAAATAATGTTGAGCCATTTACTATCCCAGTCTTAATTATCTTTCATCATTACCCTTTCCAGCCTTATTTGAAAATATGGTTTTGGCAGCATGTCCACATTTAGTTCATCTTGCTCTGCTTTTCCAGAATGGAAGGAAATGTGTTCTTGAGCATCTTGGACGTAAACTTGCAGTGCTGTCAGGTAACCTGGCTGTGTTTTTTCAGTGCTCGCAGGTATTTCATTCTGTCATCTCAAATGGCTCTGCACCCCGAATACCGCTTGGAGCTGGAAGCTCTTCAGGCTGAGAATGGGGAATCAGTACTGATCCTGGACAAGTGTACAAACCTGTCAGATGGAGTTCCTGCTGTTCGCAAACGCTGCTACAAGAATCAAGTCTTTGATTATCCTCAGGTGCTTCAGGTAAGGCTGTCTCTCATGCAAACTTCTCTTCCAAGCAGTGACTGTAGTAACTGTGGTTCTGTTCCTGTTTAGCAGTGGTAATGTAGTTCCTTGTATTTAATTAATGTGCTGGATATGTCTTAAAACTGCATAATTTGTTATGTTAGCTTGAGCATTATGTCCTAACTTTATCCTTATTTTTAAGAGGTCCAAAAACTATGTGTTCAGACTTACATGCAGACTATGCTGTAATTTGAAAACACTGTATAACAACATCATGAGACTCATCCTGGTGGTTTAGTAGCACAGGACAGGGTCATGTAAACTTAAAAAATTACACAAAGATACTACCAAATCCATCAGCAAAAGGATGCTAAAATGGAGAAATGGGGGGAAAAGCTTTTGGAGGCAGATAAAGTTGCTCACTTCAAAACTGGAGAGAAACATTGGAATCTACACCTTCCGGAAAAGCTGGCAGAAGGGCTTTCAGCAGGCATGAATTTGGAATTGATTTCTCAGTCCAGGCCTTGCAAGATTAAGATGGCTTTGTCAATTGAATAGAAGGTTAAAATGAACTTTAAAGAGCTTATGCTCTTATATTTGGGCCAAAAAAAGAGTGTTATATTTAAGGAGAGTTAGTCATTAAATTGTACAAAACTATCTGTGTAGCTATGACAGACTGAGCTAGAAGGCTTGTCAGCATGCAGCTATGAAAACATCTAGGTGAAATGTGTTTCATGGCCTTGGCACAACTTCCAGAGGCCTTTTGATGTGTCAGAGAAGATAAAACTAGATTGTGTTCTCAGACCCCTGTGTCTATTGGCAATTCACTAACAGAGGTGCTTTGGCATGCAGTGTGGTGAAGTGAGTTATGCCATAGGCCACTGTGATCTGTCTGCGGCCACCAGCATATAATCTGTCTTTGAACTTCAGCAAATGATGGTAAAATAACAAACAAGCTGAGGAAAGGCAAAGTTTCCACCCGTTCTGTTATGTTTTGTAGGAAACATGTTTAAAATTCCATGTGGAGGAGGAGGAGAGGGAGGAAAGGGTCACCGTGAGTCCTAAACTTTGAGTAAAAAGAAAAAAAAAAAAATTGTTTGCTTTATTTCTTTAAATACAGACTGGATTGCTAAAGGATAGAAGTCAGGGAATCTATATCTATATCTTGCTATATATGATTTTATAACTCAGAAGAGAGCTGGCACATGCCAAGATTGTTAAAATACTTTCCTTTGCAGAGCCCTGCATTCCCCTTTGGAATGTCTGGCTGATAACAGTGGTGATGTGATGAGATGTATTTATAGTAACCTTTGTCTAGACAGGAAAAATGGTTATCTGGGCAGATGAGCATGTGTGTCCACATCTGGGCTTCTTTTTTCCTCTTTTGTCTCTCCCAGACCTTACTAGTCTCTTCCACCTGCTGCTGTGTGATCTAGTGAGTCAATGGTTAAAATGTGTGTTCATTCTCTCAGCTCCTTCCATTCCCCACACCCTTCTTTTCCTTCTCTTCCTGTCTAGGAGTGGGGGAAGGGGGATTTGGATCACAGTTCATACTTGCCAGCAATGCCTTTGCAGATGTCCTACTAGACAGACTCTTGGACTTCTGGGTTGTTAATGCTTCCTGTTTGCAGTCTTCTTTTGGATGAGATTTCCGAGGCTTTTAGTACTCTATGGGTATAAACACAGGTCTTATGATTGCATTAGGAAAGAAGTGAAGAGCCAGCAAACCCCCTTGTATTTCCTAGTTCCATCTTGATGTTTTGCTGCCCTGCTGAGTCTTCTGGCTCCTTTTCTTCAGGCCATGGAACACAAGCTGGAAAAATGTTTTCTTATCTGTGGGAACCCCTGTATCAACTTTATAATTTTCCTTTCTTAAACTTAGGGATAATACTGACTTGGGATTTTTCTCTGTTGTGTAGCTGAACTCTACTAGCATTTATTTTGTGATCTGGAATCTGTAGCAAGATTCCTCAATGACAGTAAGAACTAAAGTCCCTAAATAAAGGCTGAGTGCAACATAATCAAGAAGTCTTCTCTGCTGAGTTTAAACTTGCAGCATTTTGTCCTGTTGTGGCCATGAATAAGTGGATTATATTCTTTTTTGCAACAATTTTTTTTATCTTTGAAGCTCCCTTCCTTGTGCCCTCGTTCCTTCACAATAAGTAGCATTGATATAGTCAATCTTTCCTTGGAGATTATACCTTCAAGGTAAGTAATCATCCTTTACTTACCTCTGGAGGTGCATTGCCCAAGGCTGAACCCTGTTCTGTCTGAGGTCTTTTGTTACTATGAAGAGTAATTGTAACCTTCAGATTTCTTAAATTGTACTTCTTTTTACCCTATAACTACTTGTGGGTGGAATGGTTTGTTTTTTCAACGGTAGAACATTTCTGTCACGTGAATACCCTTTCTTTTGTCACTTCTGCAAAGTGCAAATCTTAGCCAGTTACTTCATGCTTTGTATTTGTGCAGTTTGTTATTTTTCTCTAACTGTTGAATTCTATATGTGCCAGTATTTCGTATATTATTTATGCATATAATATCAAAGTCTAACCTGCTATCCGTTATACCTGCTAATCCTACAGAATCATAGATATTGTCAGGTCTAATAAGTATGGCCTTAATTCTGCTACTCAGTTAACTAAGGGACATATTGATTGCTGTTGTGCTTAGGAAAGATTACTTGGTCCATCACTGTTTTACTTGGGTGCCATTGCTAACTACTTTATACTTCCAGTTCTGTAACTGTAATTATGTAACTGTAAAGCCGGTGAGGGCTTTATCTAGTCCCTGATTTCTTAATTTGCCAGTGAAAATGCTATCAAAGATGTCAAATGGCTTTTAAAATCGAGAAATGAAATCTGTTACTTCCCTGCTATCCACAGAGCTGCACTGCCTTGTAACAGAAAAAAACTAGGTTGGCTCCATACAGTTTGCACTCAAATAAGTTCATCTTAATTGTTGCTCATCTTGTTGTGCCAAACTTTTGAAATGTTTTAAGCTTATTTTTCTCCTTAAGTTTTCTCAACTGAATTCTGAAGTTTGGCTATTAAAATAAAGCACAGAGTTGTCCCACCAGCCCATTTCTCATTCCTCCACTTACAATATTTTTCTTAGCCTCTGGAAGATAAAGTTGTGTAATTATTTTGAATTAGCTAGTAATTCAGAATATGTTGATTGCACAGAGCAAGTTTGTTTCCTTTTGACTTTTTTTTTTTTTTTTTATGAAGGGAAGGGAAGCATAATGTATACACAGACAATGCAAATATAACATTTCCTTTTTTTCCTCATCTGTGTGTTGGATATGGTTTGTTGACAGGAGTCTACATTCTGTGTTGTTCTACGTGGAGCCCGCCTGGGACAGGCTGTGCTGAGTGATGTTCTTCAAGCTGGCTGTGTCCCAGTCATCATTGCTGACTCCTACATTTTACCTTTCTCTGAGGTTCTGGACTGGAAGAGGTCTGTACCCTCATTGTTGTATATTGAACCACTGCCTGAGATACTTCACTGCCTTCAGTGATTTGAATAAAATCTGTGTGATAAGTCAAGGGGTTACAGGGAATGTAATACAGAGTAAGATGCATGCTGTCTTTGCCCTTGATATCTCACGTATCAAAAATAGGAGAGGAAAATAAACGCAGCTGATATGACAGAGTGTTTGATTATCCTGTAGCCAGTCATTTATCCTTCTAAAACAGATTTGCTGTATTATCTTGTGCTTAAATTCAATGAGAACTGGACTCCGTTAAGGCTCTTTTAAGGAAAATATATATTAAATACTGCATTACAGAAATGCTAATTCTCTATATTGCACTATGATTCCTAAGGTTATCTGAGATGAAAAGGTGTCATTATTTTGTAACAGTACACTGTGTTAGGAGCTTAGATTATTTTTCTATGCATGCACTGTGCCCAGTTACATGATCTTGGAGTAGGGATAATATGTACAAAAATTATTTGTTTTATATGTAACATTGTATATGCTATTACTGTTTGGTTGTTCCAAATGTCTCTGCTGACAGCAAGTCAGTGGCAATTCAGAGATGAGAATTCAGGATTTTTGAATCTCTGTCCCTTCCATAGATTGTCTGGACAGATCAGTCTACAGACTTTAGTGGCATTATCTGTGGACAGACTGGCTGATGTTGGGAAGGAACTACTCCCAAGTATTTTGTTGCACTGAGACAAGACTGCTTCTTTTCACTTATGTCTTCTGAATATGTCTTATTAAAATAGGACAAGATTCTGGTTTGGAAAAGCAGTCAACATCTTTTAATATATAATTTTTTTCTTCTAACCTTGCTGTATGTTTTCTCCTTTTAACTTATAGGGCATCTGTTGTTATCCCTGAGGAAAAGATGCCTGAAATGTACAGTATTCTGCAAAGTATCCCCCAGCGACAGATTGAAGAGATGCAAAGACAGGTAGAACAATGTACCTGGTTAAAATTATTTTCCTTGCTCTACAGTTGGAGTGTAGGTTCATACACCTGCCTAGCTCTGAAAGCTGTTGGAATGCAGAAACATCCTCTGTACTCTCACATTAATATTTTTATTATTTGACCCTGTTCTTTTTTTATGCTAAACATCTGCATTTGCCATCACATTTCAGTGGGATAGAAACTCTCCCTGAATGCAAGTGTACTGCCTACTGACATCTATTAATGTATTTCTGATGAAATCATGGCATAAATTTATTTCGATTTTTTACACGGTATTTAAATTGTAGTAAAGAAGTTCAAGAGTCTGCGTTTATTTCAAGAGCAGCTTTGGATCTAAAAATTTTAGTCCCTTAAAATGAGAGGGGAGCATTAAGCCCAAAATATTTTATATATTTTATCTACATTGACAATTCCTCTGAGAGAGAGATTTTATTTATTTGATGACTGCAAGAGCCGAGACCATGAACTGCCAGGCCAGTAAAGACAATATTAACATGTAATGTGCACTTGTATCTAGGATATTTCATCCTTGACATCTTATTATACCTGAGCATATATTGTTAGAAGGTAAGAAGATACTTTTATCATTGCCTTAGTTCCTCATCAGGAAAATCGTAGAGGAAGAAAGGGCTAGGTATTTAAGGAAAAAGTTAACTATCTGATCTCAGGTGACTTTTCAAGGTGCACGGGATTTCTCTAGTCAAATTTCTGCAATATTTGTGAAGTTATGTTTCTGAAATTCCCTTACACAACCTTGGTGACAAAGTCATCTTTTACTTGGTCCTTACTAAAAATGACTCAAGACATGTTTTTAGAGTATAGCTTACAACACTGCTAAAAGTGCTAAGAGCTGCACTGTGTATATTAATACTGATATACGGAGAGAAAATAGACTCTCAAACTTAGAAAATATCTTTCACACCTGATTTCTGTTGCCAGCTTCACTTAATTCTGTTCTGAGAGTCTGCAAATACCATAGCAGCCGTCAGGGGTCTCCTTTCTCTTTAGTGCCTTCACACAAACCATTTTGATGGTGCTTGCTGGCAGTACCGATGTGCCACCGAAACCAGGAGGTGAGAAAGTAACCTTGGTGTTACAACTCCTAGAGATGTGATTTTTGCTTTAGAGATGTTAACACTAGGGAGTTTTGCCTAATAAAACTTGAATATTGTCATTAATAGTCTGTCAAAAGTGTGCAATAACTTACTTGTTGTCTATTTCACTAATAACTTAAAATAATAATTTCAGGATTGTGTTCTCCAGCTATGGAAAATGCACTTGACTTTCTGGACACCTTAAACACTAACTTTAAAAGTATGAAATCAGGGAATAACTCATATGTAAAAAAAAAAAGCCAACAAAATAAAGGCAAAGGAGCAAACCGTCTAAACATTCACAATGAAACAAACCAACAATAAACCTCTTAATTCAGATGATATATACATTGTCTATATTATCTGTAACTCTATAAAATTAATTTGAAATGGATGATATTTTAGTGCTCATAATACAGATATAGTCTATGTTCAGAGTGAATGTTATTGGATAAATATGGCTTGCGATAGTCATTATCTCTGGGTTCTAAACATCACTGAACATCATTGGAAAATGTGATTCTGTTGACTAAAGGTGGGATGTGTTTTTCTAAAGCTTCCTTTCATATCTTGCTGCTTGTATTGTGTGTTTTGATAGTAAAAGTAACAGGATGAAATTACAAGGTCTTTCATCTTTGTGAATTTATTTCGCTTTGTGTATAGAGGATACTTAAATGTGTTATCCATACATTTTATGTCCTGTCAGCCTTATTTACAGGGCAAAATCCCTGTGTGTCTCTGAAATTCCTTTGCTGATAGGCGTTCTGTGTTCTAGCCGTCTAATATGGTGAAAAGTACCTAATGACTGAAACTGTGTGGACTACCAGTAACCTGACATGTATGACTGAGATAATCTTTTTCTAGGCAAATAGAACAAATCCTTGCTCTGAATTTCTCCTGGCTGAAGCATGCATTTATCATACCTGTCAGACTTTTCTGGGTCTGATAACCTTTGTGGGACTGGAGCCTTGCTGTCCGACTGCATTGGTTTCAGTGTTGTCTTATGATATAATTCTTATCCTTAGTTGGAAAACATCATAATTAAAACAAATATTACTGTACATGTTAGCTTTCCAGTTTTCTTTGTTGATTAGATACTTTTTTTGCAGTATGTTATTACAGGAGATTCTATGGAGAATCAAGGTTAAAATGCAGACATAAACATATATAGGTAAACCTATATATATCTGTATTTTTTTTTTCAAGTTGAAATAGGCTGTCTGCTTTTAATGAGTAAAATTTTCTCTATTCCTTTATTTTTACTTTGTCTCTGGAGACACTTCTAGCTATACATCAGCTGGGGAAGAGAGGAATTCTCTTAGAGAGAAGTCATTACATTTAAGTTCTATAAGAACTCATATTTGAAAGTATTTTCTTCCAGTTTGAACGCCTATCCTGGACATCACATAACATTGTCATGAAGAGGATAAAATGTAGGAGTTTTAGTTTTGGAGACATCATCTGCTAGGATCTGTGGCTGGTATGACCTGAGCTGTGATCTCCTATGACACAATTTTATTTTCCTAAGTTTATCAGACAGTACATGATGTAAACTGGGAAAGAGATTCATTGGTTTGAGCAAAGCTCAAGTGTGGGAAATCAGAATTAATTCTGCTGTCCTACATAATACCTGATTGCACTGAGATCTCTGGAGATCAGCTATATTAACTTATGCTTTTATTGTTCAGACTTCCAGGACAGTTTTCTCTCAGCAATTCCCAGTCCAGTTTCCTTTCTGTCCTCACAAAAGGGAATAGTTTCTCTGCTCCTAGCCTAGTCTACACTGTTGTAAAAAACTGATACATATTTTCAGTACTGCGTGTGCAGCCTATGTCCCTGAAAACCAGATACTCACATATAATACCTCTTATAAACTGTGATGTTTTGACCATCTAAACCAGCCTCTGCTAAGTGAGCTGCTAAAATTAATAGCAGTCTGGATGAAACTTATGTATCTCTGGGATTGCTGTCTTGTCTCTTTTCTACTGTAATGTTGTCATTCTCATTTTCTTTGAAGCTTCCTTGAACCATCCCCCTCTCACAAATAGTTCCATATGGAGTCTGAAACACTGGCAGAAGTGCCCAGAGGCAAGTTGATAAGCAGCTTAGCTGCACAGCTACTAATCCAGCAGACTTGATACTGCATCCTTATGCTTTCACTTTATCTGCACCTCTAACTAGCACTAACAGATAATAGCAAAGTTCTAGAAGTGGATGGGAAGAAGTAGTCATAGACCTATGTGAGAGAAAGTAAAGTTTGAAATTTTGTCATGCTCCTTAAGAGTGAAATAGATAAAGAAAAAAAGAGCAAAACTTCGCTGGTATCACCTTATCCCATGCCTTGTGTAGTTTGCCTTGCAACAGGTTTTTTTTTTTCAGGTTTTGCTCTGAAAGCCCATTAGTTTCTGGAAACATGTTTCAGCACTATAGTTGGTATATACATGTCTTTAATGTGAAAGTCTTCCTCAGCTTATATCTCAGCCTCTGTGCTTTTTTCACCCTCTTTTTGTGAGCTGAATCTGTCTACCTGAATTTATAGGCATCTTGTAAATTTTTTTTTTCACTTAATACCAACATACTTAGAACTCTTTTAAAATGGATAGACTCATTAAGGCATAGAATCAGAATATGGAATTACTATGTAGTGGGAATAGAAGACTTATTCTTCTGTTTATTTAGGTATTCTTTCTCCCTGAAGTAGATTTTAGGTAAGGAATTTATTTTCAAAAGGTGGCTTTGTATGCCTGTTCCTTTTTGACTTCATAACACTCCCCATCTCCCAGAAATAAAACTTCTGAATTCATATCTATTCTAAAAGACTGGATGTGTGCTCTGATGGCAAAAGGATGAAGAACTGGTGTTCTTAAGTGTGGAAATTCTTTTCATCCTGGTTTTCTAGGGAAACATGGGCATGATCAAATACAATGTACATGCTGATTTCTCTTCTGATTTCTGTTACTGCCCAATTTCAACCAAAATACAGGGAATTGAAGAGGTTGGAGATTAGAAATTCCATAAAGTTAGGTACCTGTGTAGGAGTTAAGCATCCCAGAATAACATGGCCTTTTAAGAGAAACTTTGCAGCTCAAGCTGACAGTCATAGAAAACCACTTGTTGTTATCTATTATCAATTATTTGCTTTGGGAAAGGTTTTATTTGGATCTGGCACAACTTAATCCATAAAAATTCAGTTACAAAATGGCCAAATGATAAAGTAATAAATTAAATTCAATATACAGAGGGGTATATATGCAATTTAGAACAGCCTTCTCACAGGCAGTTATGGCCTCTCAACTAGCTGCAATCACTTGGAAAAGAATTCTTAAGAGCTGTATTATATAGTTATGTGAAAGTATAAATTCCATAGTCAAAGAATTTTTAGAAAAGATGTAGAGAAAAAGATGGAAAATACCATGCCACTATGTAAATCTGTTGTATGTCTGCATCATGAATACAGTCTGTAGTTAGAGTTCTCCCATCTTAAAAATTATGTAATAGAACAAGAATGATCAAAAATGTCAAGAGAAGACTGATCAAATAACTTAACACTCTTCATCTTGAAAATGAATGATTGGTGATGATGAAGCAGGAATATAATACAGAACTATAAAATAAGGTAATGAAAAAAGTGAATGGATGTGACTGTACATTTTTTGATACAATTTCATTTGATGTCTCTCAGTACTTTTATTATTTGGAATCTGATCTAAAAAATAAAAAGGAGATGATCTCACAGAACTAAGAGGTAGTCTGTGAGAATCACTGCTTCATCATTTTCTGTGAGTGAAGGGGTTTTATTGACATAAAAGGCAGAATGAAGAAATCCAGAGGAGGAAAATCTGTCAGAGATGAATGCAAAGATACACTCCCAGGCTTAAAAGTTTCTGTGCTGCAGACTTCTGGAAGCTGGAGAGCACTTTGAGGAAGTGGTGGCTTATGCCTGCTGTGTCTGTGTGAGGGGGGCTCCCAAGGTACCTGCTGGGGAGCATGTCAGAGGGAGAATATGGGAACAGAAGGCCGTTTGGGCAGACCTGGTGCAGGCACAGTGATGCAACTTCAGGACTCATGTTTACAAAACACTTCAGTATTATATTGCCTTGTGTAATAACCTTATCCTATAATCACTGGTTTTTAAAATGCATGTTGACTTCACTGACTGCCAGACACTTTAGTGGGAGACTATTGAAAGTGATATATAGTTTCCTTCTTTGGATGAATGTGTAATTCACTTTCTGGAGCCTCACAAGATAGCCTCTCAAATAGTGGCCACGTACCATTCTTGCTTTTTATTAATTAAAGTTTTAGATAATCACAACTTCATGTGTTTTTAGCCTGGGTGGACAATTAAAGGCTAAAAAAAGGATGTAAATTCAGTGTAAAAAATAGTGGATAGAAAACACGTAGTTTGCAATGTTTGTTCCCACAGTTGAAATACCTGGACAAGCTGTTGTGGTTTTTCTTGTGCACATCCCATGTGCCTCAGCCCTGACCTGAAGAAAAGTTCAGAATCCAGGTCAAACAGAGCTGAAGACACAAGCATAAATCAGTGACTTGTTTTAGTGCCACGTTAAAACAACATGAGTGGCTGGCTTTTCTGACCCTCCTCCCTTTCATTTAATGTGCTTCTTTGGCTCTTCTTTAAAGAGGGCTCTGTAGAGTAATTTCAACTCTTATCAGCTTGCTGACAGCTATATGAGCCTTTCTGCTGGCTCCAGGCAATCACTGCCAGCGTGTGAAACATCCCATTCTTGCAGTGAAATGGTCTTGGATAGAGTTAAAGCAAATGGGTGGTGGAGTTTTCCTGGGGGTGGTGCAGCTTACATGAAAGAGATGGGATTTAGTTCTTGTTAACCAATTAAACAGAAATTCATTTCAATATCTGGACACTAGATGCTCTTTGAGCATACTTAGGCTTTTACAAGTCTTTTTAATGAGAGTATTAAACTTACAGCTGCAGTTCTTTCCCTGACAGGGGACAGCTTCTGTCTCTGGGTTCTTTAGAATCATCATTATCAAATTTAAGCCAACTTTCATCTGTCTGCCATTTGTAGCGTTTTAAGGAGTGCGACTGCAGAGCCTAACCCTGCTTTAATCCTCCCAGAGTGCTCCAGTGAAGCTCTGGGTCCCCCATAAATGTCAGGCCTGGACAATTTGCCATCTTATCAGATGCAGTGAAGTTAGTTCCAGCCCTCTCACCCCTCCCCCAGAGGAAAGATTTGTTGCTGCAAACAGCAAAGGAAAGAAAAAACTTTTTCCTGGCTTACTGCCAGGATCACCATGGGAGTTGTAGAATCCTTGGCATTTATGTATGAGACTTTCATTGCTCCCCTCTCCCTTCAGTTTTGCAGAGACTATCCTTATCCTAGATTTTTTTTTTTCTTCTTGCCTGCCCTGCCTTGTTGTTTTTCAGAATGAAGAAAACTGTCTTCGTGGCATCTCTGAGAAAGAGCTCTGAAATTTGAGACTAATCAGCACCTCCATGAATAATTTTTATAGGATACATTTGGGCTGCTTTTGAATCTACATTGGCAGCTTCTAAACAATAAAAGGTTAAACTTAACTGTAAGAGGAAAATTATGCTATTTTAAGACAATTTTTTTGTTTCTCAGATTCGATTTTAAGAGTGTGTTTTAAGAGTCTGTATCTTGTCGCACAGTGGATTTTTTGGTACTTACCCTTTGCAGATTCCTATACACAGCTTGGATAGACTACAGATAAACCAGATGATCCAGAAATTGGAAAGGCATGTACTTTTAGAAAGACTATTTGAAAATATTCTGTCAAGCACATGAAGCAGTTAGCTGCAGACAAGTGGATGATTAAGCATATCTCCTGGTGTTCCACTCTTTCTTTGTTACTCTGTGCTTTCCCTCTGCTGCTGTATAGTCCGTCCCATATCACATTCCTTATCAAATCTGTTTGCTTTGCTTCCCCCCTTTAATTATTGAAAATGTTACAACTTTAGCATTTGTCTGTGTAGCATAAATACACTGCATTGGTGTAGCAATTTGCATGTGAGTATATTTAAAAGAGTAGTAAAACAGCTTGGTCTTATATCCATTTTACTGGTGAGTAGATAGATATGTAAATAACTTGTACAAGGTCAAATCATAATAATAATAATGAAATTTAGAAATCTGGATTCTGTTTTACTGACTATACCAAATGTATCTTACAAGACAGTAGGACATTTGGCTTTTAAATTAGAAAGGTCTTACATTTTCTATAGAAACAATTTGCTGGCAGGTAATCTTTAGCCAGCATTTCCTTTAATCTTTGTCTGTAAATTATGCAGATATATTGAATAGTTTCTTAGATGCCTGGAGGTAGGAAAATTATGTGTCTTTTTTTACAAACTGAATAGTGGGCTTTTTAGGAATATACTGTAGTGCCCCTTGGCTTTACAAAGGGTGTAATTTGTATCTGGGGTTTGGCTTCTTCCTTTTCCTTTTGATGTTTTCTTTTTTTTTTTTCTTTTTTTTTTATTTTTTTTTTTCCTCCGTTAGCAACAATTTTGAATGTTCTTTAGAAATTAAAATGAAACCTGGCATTATCCTGGTGACTTATTTTTGTGGAGATGCTATGGACGGAAGGATTGTAGAGAGTGTGCGTATTCCAGGATGCTAATGTTGGAGTAGGGCATCATGGACAGAAGTTTGACTTCATGCAGTAAAGAATAGCGTGTTATTCCAAATGTTTACCAAGAAGAAGTAAATAACTCTTGTTGATGTCTGTCAATGACTTTTTTCATGTAAATTTATTTTCAGTCCTGTTTCATTGTAGTGTACCACATAGTATTATCACAACCAGCAGTTAATACTCACCTTCACCATTTCATCAGAGAGCCATACAGCTATGTGCAGTTTGAGTCACGAAAGATGAGGTATTTTTATATAGCTCAAGCTAAGATCAGTTATTTTTAAGATGTGGAGGAAAAAAGCAGCACCATGTCCTAAATGGAAGTTTTCCAGTAAATATGGAAAAAAGCCTCATGACTGCCAGTCCTTCAGCTTTTATGCTCAGAGAAGTCAGCAAGATATATTTGTATTCAAGCAAAGCTGGCAGTAATATCTGTGGTTAAAGTTGTCCAGTGTTGAAAACTGGGTGTATGGGAGTATGTGTATTATGTTTGTGCTTATATAAAACAGAGCTGTATAGCTTTCAGGAAACTGAGCAAAACATGCCTTCATCAAAAGGACAAGTTCTTCCTGGTATAGAGCTTAAGCTCTGAAATTGAGGTATGTGCTGATTTTTTGACAGCTATAATATGGTGGTAACCTTACCTAGATTTTTTTTTCTTTCTTCAAAAAGCTGTCCTTTCATGTGTGTGATTGGCACTGGGCTTGCTTTGTGTTTAGCTTCTCTAATCAAGGGAATTTAAGCTTCTATTCTCCCAGCATTAGTACAGCAGTCATGGGAAATCTCAAACAAGCCAGATCTTATTGCAGCAGTTGACACAAATAAAAGCAGTTGTGCTTTTATTTATTTATTTATTTTTGATGCTGGATGCTGATTAAAAGTTTCCAAGCATCCGTTAGCTATGTTATAAAGCCAACCAGCAGAGAGCAGGGCAGCTGCTGAGGAAGGGACACGATGGTGGACACAGGACAAGATCACAGTGGGAAGCATCAGTGTGTGTAACTCAGAAAGCTGGGAAAGGTGTAAACAGATCCCCAGTTTATCTATAGGGTGGGCTCTCCAAACATTGTTTTATTGGCCAGTGGCTCCTGCTTTACTAACCTCTAACCTCTGCAGTACTCAGAGGTGCTGCCCACCAGCCAGCCTTGTCTTTGAACCTCCCTTGGCTCCTGCCACCTCAAAGACTTGCAGTCAGATTCCTATGTTTTGCTTGGGACCTCACCTCTCAGCAGGATGCCTGCAGCAGGGAAAACTGATCTACCCTGAGAACATAGACATATTTGAAGGCAATACCCCTAGGACTAGAAACCTATTGCTTTCAGTTTCAGGAGCTGTCCATCACTTGTCAAGAAATGTGGATAAAACATCTTCCCACCCCCAACTTCTGGTCATGGAGTAGTTGAATGTTCCCTGCATTTACATACATGTATTTGTTTTCTGTTATTTTCCAGACTGCTGTTGAATTCTAGCTCACGGTAGGTCTGGTTTGATGTTAAAAGAGTGTGTGGAGGACAAATATACCAGTAAGGATGATACAGGTTCAAGTATTTTTTGACTGCTCCCCAGGTTAGGTGTGCCTGACACTTCCTTGACAGTAATGGCCTGGTGAAATTGGAGTAATTAGGGAGCCATGCAAACTCCTGGAAATAGAAGGGAGTGGGCTATTTTTTTGTGTCTTTACATCATTATTGATGACTATATAAATATAATGGCTTATCTGGAAGCTAGAATAGTATCTTTATTTCTTTTTTCAGCTGTGTTATTTCTATGGTGTCAACACATACCCTTTGCCTGGAAATAGGAAGACAAACTGAATGCTCTTTGGGAGCAAATGGAATTCAGAAAATGATAGTCATATTTTATATCACATGTTTTTAAAGCTGTAAATGCTGCATGAAACTTTGGGGCTTTGTTTGATTGTGGGTTTTGTGCTTTCTCCTCTCATCCTGCTGCTTTCTTTGCTGGCTCTGTCTCCATACTTTGCAACAGTATTCCCAGGCACAAGTGAGAATGGGGTGGGTTCCTCGCTGCTCATAGTGCTGGTATCTATTTGTTGGCTCCATAGCTGAAATGTATTTTGACCATGGATTTGTAGGGTGCGAGGACAGTAAGTCAAGTTTCCTGGCTGGTGCAATGTTGTCTTCTGCAACAGAGTTGCTAAGTTGATATACTCATTAATCAAAGAAGCAAATTTGAGGTGCAGAAATATATGGAGGGAGGGAAGAACACCAGTGCTAAGTGATTTTTTTATCCAGTCTTGTGTTCTTGCTATTTTTTGAATTAAGTTGCTATCACTAGGACAAGGAATGGCAGAAATCTGTATTTTAAGGGTAAAGATAATGCAGGATTTGAAAACTAAATGAAAAGTTACCATTTCGTGAGAGAGAATGAGAAATCTTTTATTGAAAATAACTTATTTTGTGTCATATATTTAAGCAGAATAAGGCTCTTCGTACCAGAAGATGAAAACCTTAGAAACACCAAAACAAAAAACCCTCTAAAATCCACCACCCCTAAAACAAATTTAAAAGCCCCTCAAATTCCCTAAGTTATGTGAAAGTGTGGAAGCAAGAGTGCAAATGTTAACTTTAACAGATATGCTTCTAAGAACCATTCTTAAACTTGCACAATATGTGTTGTACGTATGGATTACTACAATTGATGTGATTCTTTTCAAAGCACCAAAGAGGAGAATATGAGGAAGGCTGCAGTACAAGAAGCTTAATTTTAATATCTGAGCTTGCACTAACATTTTCTTTTAACTCTTCTAAGAGGCAGCAAGTAGTCTCCAGCAATAAAACTGAGAGTGAGTAGAAGTGAGTTACTCCCAAGTGGCTGGTATCTGAAGGGTAAGATTAGCATTTTGATCTCTGACCTCTGTCCCCTTATGAATTGGCAGCTTCAAAAAGAAAAAGGAAAAAAAGAAATTTGGTTAATGGAAAGATTCAGTTTTCACTCTCTGTTGTATCTGAAGGAGGCAAATGTGCTTGTTTCATAGCTGAAATTACTGCAGCAGAAAATATTGAGCCGAAGGATTAAATCCACTTTCTGCTTCACTTTTGAAGAGATTGTTTTTGAAGCTGAATTTCAATAAAAACCAGCACCATGAAATGTCTATCTAGAACCTCTTCCTTAAAATATTTGACTCTAATGATAGAAATTATTGTTCTGTTTGCTCATACTGCTGAAGTGTCTTGTAATTAAGGAACATTCCTCTATAAGTCATTCATATAATTTGTATAAGTTAAATAGATGAATTGAGTATTTTCGGGGCTTTACTTGAGAATCACACAAAACTCAGAAACAAGTGTTGAAAGATGGAATGAAAGTTCAGAAATAATATTAAAAGAATGTTGTTGGATTACATTAGAAGCAAACCTTAGTTTACTGGAAACAGCAGTATGTACCCTGCATTGTTCTACTGCTCATTCCTCTTTTTCCCTTTCAGAAGAAATTCTGGATTGAGGTTCAGAAAACCTCAATGCTGAATTATGGATTAGTCTTTGTCTGAAGTGACCATGGGCCTCCAAAACTTCAATTCCTTGCTTACCTCCATTTTTTAGATGTAGAGGTGACATGCTGATATTCTGAGCACTCTTTATGTACTGTCTGCACCACTGCTTTTCTTAGACAGGTCTGCAGTGAGGAACAGATGCAACACACCCAGTTTAAGTTGAATTTAAAAGATGCTTTTAATCTGATATTCTATAAAACATGAAAATGAGAAAACTTTTTAATTTTAGGCAAGTTAGCATTATTTTACCAGTATTTAATTGATTTAATGGATTAGCTTTAAAAATTCCTATATAGTCCATATATGGGGACAAGAAACTAATTTTTACTTTCAGACTGCAGTTTCTAAAGAGTTTACCTCCGGTTTCAGGTTAATTGTACTGGCACCCGAGCACAGCTCTCTTACTGATATTCATAGGCTGAAACTTATGAATTATTGTTGAAAAAATGTAGCCCAGATTTGCATTTCAAATCTTCATACCTCCCTGGGAAAAATTAGGTGACTTCATGTCACTATTGAAAATAAAGCTTTAAGGGGAAGAAGGTCCATGACCTACAGCCAGTCACTTATTTTATCCTCTCTTGCTCCCTTACTAAGTGAAGTATGAATTTATGGGCAGGTGTTTTAAGATACCAGAGATCTAAATTTCTTTCTGGATAACCCTATTTTTTTCCTGCACTGATTACAGAGAGAATGAGCCAGCAAGCTTCAGGTGTGTTAAATGTGATTGAGTGATATCGCCAGTTGTCCTAAACGATTCATGCATTTTTTCTATAATCCCAAATTCTTACCATTTTCTAGAAACAACAAAATACTGTTTAATTCTTAACAGTATAAAGTCTTCTGAGGCTTTCTTGTAAGCCTGTGTAAAAACCCTGAAGGTATTGCTGGTTTTACCTGATACAAGTTAGTATCATCTTTGCTGGAGAACTGAATACTAATAGTATGTGTGATCAGAAAGGAGGCTGTTGGAACAGGGAACCAGATGTAGGAACAGTAAAACAGTTCAGAAAGAGGGTGCATATTACAATTTGTAAGCAGAAAACTGTGGGAATTCTGGGCTGTAAGATCCTCAATCTGAACCCAAAATTCATTTTGGAAACTTCTTATAAAATCCATATTACTCCAGAAGAATAACTTACTCTCTCTTCAGTCCCATTTTGCAGGGGAGGTCAGTAGGGCTCTTGAGAGCTCAGGTTTGCTATCTGACTATTATATAACATCAGCTAGATTCATATGCATATTGAGTATAGTGCAAACATAGAAAAATTCAATTTATCTTGAACCTCAGTAGCCTATTTAATCCTACTGCCCAGTCAAAATAGTTTGGGGGAGGGGAGGTTGTCTGGGACGAATCTGAGTAGTTTTCTTGATGGGCAATAATGTTCTATGTCTCAGTAATTTAGGAAACATTTGATTATATTACAGGATGACATTTAACTTCAGCAGGTCTTTGTGGATGCAATTCCATGTCCAGAGCTGTCAGATGCACAGCTGAGCTGTAGATGTTTACTGTAATATCTTTCTTATCTCTGTTGAAGGTACACATCTCAGCAAAGGGTTACAGCAGTCAGTTATTTCAGTTACTTAGCTAAATTATTAGTTTAAAGTTTTTATTTACAAATAAAATGAGAAGTTAAATCTATTGGGATTTTTTTCTGTTCTTCTATCCATCCCAAAATTTGAAAGGTTTAGAATGATTAAGTCTCACAATATCTCAGTATTACACATACTGCTGAGAGGGTGAATTAGAAGCAAGAAATCAAATAAATGCCAAACTTTTATCTTTAAATAAATAACAGCACTAGGATTAAAAGTAATATCAGCAAGTTTCCAGGCCCGTGCTGTTGAAGCAGGTAGGCCACACTCTTTTGCTTGGATAGGCTTCTCTAATCCAGCTGTGAGTAAAAACCAGGAACACCAAGAGCCATTAAGAAGGGAAAGCATTTAAGTTGAGTCACTGTAGGCGGTGTGAAATGGTTGTATTTCAAGACTTGTAAACCCTTTCAAGGCATTTTGGAAACACTGAACTGCTGCAATGGGGCAGAATCTCACAGCATCATGGCGCCTGACCTAAAAGCTGAGAAAAGTGGTGGTTTACGGGCAGTTAAATTTTACTACTCTTTTGCGAATTTTGTGTTTTTCCCCTCTTGCTACTTTTATGAACTCCCACCAAATCATGGGCTGTGAAAAGACAGAAGGCTAGAAAGTTTCTTTCATGGGCTGTTTTCTCCTTGATCAGAATGTTACAGAGGATAGTCCTTTCCTTGCCTTATGCCCAGTGGGTTTTTTTTTCTCAAACCGATCAAAAGATTTACATTGCACTCTACACCAGAGCACCATTAATGGCATTAACACTAGAACTTATAAACATTATATGAATGGACTCTGTAACCTGATGCTATGTTGGCTTGTAAAGAACTTATAAAGAGATGCTAGGCCCCCAAGTGTGTTTATTTCTAAGGAAAATAACGCCCTACCTAAATAAATGTTACTTTCTATGAGTAGGCTGCCCTGTTGCTGCATGCTGTTGCCTGTTGTCTGGTATGAAAATAAGTGCAAATGCTCCCTTTCCAAGGTCTTGCCTGATGTACTGAATGTTGTCAGTTTAGTTCCTTCATAGTTCAATTTAACTAAATCCTGGATCTGAAAGCAAGTGGAATTGAACTTTTGGGTTGGATGCTTGCTTAGTTGGTTTAAAGAGCATGTTTCTTACAGATACTACTAGTCTTTCTGAAGGTGTGCATGTGTATTTGTAGATATAAATTGGCAACACTACATTATATTAAGAAATTTTGGCCTTTACCAAAAGTGATGGGTTTTCATGGCTGATCTAATGAGGATGCAGTTGAAAGTGACACAGGAGGAAGGGAGAGAGAAAGGGCAACAACTTAGAATTACTTGCATGTCTGTGTTTGTGGACTTGGTCTACAGAGCTCACAGCTTGATGAGAGGAGAGAATTTGGTCTCCCAATTCCTTCAGTCTTTGGCTTCCATAATGAAGTTGTCATGGCTTTGTTAAACTTACTGCAGAAATTGAATTCAGATGAATTAGTTTCATGGGCAATCTATTGTGTAATGAGAACTTCCAGTCACTTCCAACCCATTGGGCAACCAGTAATGTATTTCTCATTGCCAGTTGAGTTGTACAGTACGCTAGATTTGACTCTTCAAAACATTGGTAAAACTGTTACAGAAAATAGTGCTTTCATTTTGAATCTATCCTAGATTTTCTATTTATCCAGAAATTTAGAAGGATAAATTATATTTCTTCTTTCTGTTTCCAGTTCCTTGTAGCCCATACAGGTTAATGTACATTGATTTGTGTTGTCTTGGCAATTGTACAAAGTAGATGTTTGATCTGTTTACCACCTGGGTTGCCCATGGCCTAAGCAATGTTTAGGTGTGTACAAAGCTAGCATTCTCTACAAGACTGTGGTCTACATAGTGTATTTCCATAGACAAATCTAGAAACCTCTACAAGAAGCTAATTGCAGCTCAAGTTGAAAGGAGAAGTCTGACTTTATCATAGCTGTAGTCTGTATATAATCAATGCTATGTGAAAGCCAAGGTCTGAATTTATGGATTGTTTATTTCAAGATCCTAAAAGTCATTCAGGTAGTTCTAATTAGTATATTACAATTACCAAAGCTTAAAAACACTGCTTAGTGTATTAAAGCTACTCTTGAGTTTTCTGGATTCATAGATATGGAAAAGAGAAACAGAGCTCAGTAAAACTATGTAATAATAATAAGAAAGTTGGCACAGGAGTCTGGAACAGAAACCTTTTTCTTTTGTTGTTGTTACTCTCTCCTGTTTCACAAATGTGTTTTTGGGATTTCTATCCCCTCTATTTCTTACATTCCAACATAAGCTTTTGAACCTCACCAAGCAGAGTAGAAAATACATTTCAAATGGAATCAACATACATCTTCCCAATAGAAAACTTTCGCAAAATATTTAGTAACTCAGCATGTGGAACAGCAGACACTAGCAAGCCATGTTAATCAGTTCTGCTTTATAAAAGCAAACAAGGTGGGGAGGAAGTAATGAGACCCTGAAACATCTGTTTGGGGACTTCAAATCCCCTTAGAAGGTTTTGAGTTCTGCCTTAAAGAAACACAACTCCAAAAATATTACAACCAACTGTGGGAACATTTTATGGCTCTTTACAAAAAATTAATTACATAAATATTAGTCTATAAAACATAAATTCCCTCTGCCCTCTTACACAGATTTGCTTCTGGTATAAAGGTGTAATCATGCCTGACGTTGCCAGCATTCTTTAAGCAAAGAGAAGCTAGATTAGATCCATCCTAGTTTTGCTGAAGGAAGAAAACCTTCTTTTATTTTTATGAAGCTAGATAATAATAGATATTACAGTATTAATATACAATCTTAGAACATCATAGGAATGCTGTTATTTAATAAAAATGGGATATATAATCCTGTATTTCACACAGTTAATAGTTACTAAATTGCTTATAAATGATTGTGTTAAAAGTTTCTCCTTCCTACTTAGTGCTGCTTATTGCAATTGTTCTAAACTGTTGTCTACCATGAAAATAAAATTTGGAATCTGTGTTCTTACTCCTTTTTTATTTAGCATACTTGAACAGAGAAGTTAGCTGGACTGTTCCGTTTTAATTCTTAATCTGCTTCTGATTTTCTTTTTAGATAGTTTGCTGCTGAGTTCTGGTTAATATATTTTTCTTAAGGAATAGGACACGGGGAAAGAAATACTAATGCTTTTTCCTAGCATGTGGTGTTTGCTTTTAGTGTCTTTTTATTTATTCTTACCTGCTTATGCAATTCTTCTGCTTTTACACTTGAATGTGGTAGTAATTTTGTTCCATGTTCTTTGTAATCAGCCTGTTATCCAGCTGTTAAGTCCTATCAGGAAGAGAAGTAAGGAAAGGGAAGTGATTCCATTCTAAACTGAAGTTGCTTTGCACTCTCTCTGGATGACAAGCTCCAGAGAAGTGTCATTTTGGATATTCCCATCAATCTCTGTAGTAAAATTTTGAAAGAGCCTGAAATAGTCCAAGTTATGGCTGTTTGCACAGTAAATGTAGTGGTTCAGAGAGCACTAATGTCTTTCCTAGTTTGCTTTTTAAATTGTAACAGGGATTTTTTTCATCTTAAGTATTTACAGAAATTTTCTTCAGAATCTGTTGTAAAGATTTATTTATTTATTTATTTTTACTTACAGAGTAGAATTTTAGGGCTGGTGGTTCAGCAACAAATCTGTAGTTCTAAGTCCCATAGCTTATACTTGGAGTAAAGTACAGGGTAGCATAAGCATGAATATGTGCAAGTTTGTGCTTATAATCTTTCCTGTGCACTGTTATTTAGTCTAGGAATATCCAAAAGGAAGTGTTTATGCAGGTATCACTGTGTGTCTCCTGTTAAAAAGTATTGACCTGCAGAGTGAGATGTGTTAGCATTTGTTGACAAGAACTAGGAGTTATTTTTGGTCCATCCTACGATATGTACCTCCAAAAACTTAGTATTCCTTCAGTAACTAAATAAGATAAATAATACAGTAACTAAATAAGATAAATAATATGCTATGGCATGTTATTAAAACTGGCTTGTCTGTATAGCCTTTTTGCTATTTAAGAAATCTGTAGCAAGAGTAAAATAGCACTTGCCGGAATTTGTGTATTGTCTTCAGTTGTGTCCTGACTCTGAAAGCTTCTAAATATTCCAATTTATGAAAAAACGCATTTGTTTTAATTGTTTTACCTCCTAGATGCAAGCTGCATACTCTTATAGTAGGTGATTAATCATAGAGAGATTGCAAATGAAATTACTTTCTGGACAGTTCAAGGAGCTGCAAGTTACTAAAGAAAAGTAAGGTTGAAAAAAGTAGTATCTTTTGGGCCAGAATTCTTAAAGTACGCATTTTGGTTAAGCATGTTTCCTTCTGGATTGGATTGGATTGGATTGGGACCTCCAGGATCATTTGATAGTTCTAGGGATTGAAAAAGTATGTTTATATCTCTTAACAGAGAATCAGATAAGTCAGCATTTTAATTTACAAAACCCTGTTTTTCTTCTGTTATTTCTGTCTTACACAGAAACTGTGGCAAGATGAAAACTTGTACAGGATCTTCGTTTTAGAAAAGCTCAACTGTGAGATTCAGAGCACCTGTGTATAAAAATCTCATGCTTCATTTCAACAGTTTTACACTGTGCTAGAAATTAGCCTAGATTAATAATTGCAATAAATTGGCATGTACATGTACTTTTATGTGAAAATCATAATAGTTTACTTGTATAAATAACGTTTGGTTTCTTGGAAGACATGGGAAGCTATTAGTCTGATAGGGTTCATGACTACTGAAGTTCTCTATCTGATCAAGTGTCTCTAATGTTGATATTAAAAAGTGACTTCTGAGTTCTGCCTTTTAGGCAGAATGCTTTTATTTGACTCTTTGACTACACTGTGGATTCCTTTGCCTTAAAAAATTGGGTATAACAGTAATATATTTTGTTCTATAGTCAAACTGCTTTTGACATTTTTCAGGAGGAAAACAATATGATAAAAGTGTGAAAATACTTGATTCCTTCAAATATTCTCTTTAATTACTTGCAAAATAATGCTGCTGCTGCTTTTTATTGGCTCTGAGTCCTTTTAAGGGGTGGAGTTGAATTTGAAGCCTTCAAGCCTTATGGAAATATGCTATCTACAATAAACATGCCTCCTAATTTGATTTCCACCTGACATGTAGACTGCACGGAACAGATTGTGTATGGCAAGCTGAAGTTGATTATTAAACACTGGATGTGTGCAATGTAAAAGTGAATTTTTTTCTCTTTTCAGGCAAGGTGGTTCTGGGAAGCATATTTTCGATCAATGAAAGCAATTGCTCTCGCTACTCTTCAGATTATCAATGATAGAATTTACCCATATGCTGCCATTTCTTATGAGGAATGGAATGATCCCCCTGCTGTGGTAAGTAAATTCGTTTGATTTATTCATAAAACAAATTGTGGATTTGGGATTTTTTTTCTCATATAAAAGGTATGTGCTATGAAACTTGGTAATAATTCTGTGTATGCGAGCTTGTGTGTGTCTTTGTTGTGCTGGTAACTTGAACAGATGAAGCTAATATATTTTATGACAACTGGCAAAATAACTAGCAGTTCATTTTATGTCCTGGCACTAAGATGAGAACTTTTAACTTTTGCTGTTGTACACTTTAAATTCTCCCTTATTTATATATTTATATATTTATTATTTATTTTTCCTTGATGCACGCACACACACGCACACACACACTCTCTTCTTTATTTCTGCCGAATTCACGGAGAGTTTGAAGCACTGTATGTATTTGGACGAAGTCTGTATGACTGCAGAGAAAATATTGCAAATGTTTAAGATGTCAAAAAATCTGCAGGGATCTTTCATAATTCTGTTGAAATACTTAATTATTCCTACACCTAAAATTTTCTCCATGTTACTTCTTAACAATTTCACTTAGACAGAAACTGATGATCAAAGTTTTACTGCTTGGGTTTTGGTTTTTTTCCCCCTGTTTTTGGTTTAATTTAACGTTTCACTGGTTGAACTCCTTCTGTTAAGAAAAAACAGTGCAGTATTAATTAACCTCCTGCACCAAGCAGCTGGTTCTGATTTTTTACTATATAAAAGCCTGTAGATGATTTTCACTCATAATCAGTTAATTTTCTCTGTGTCAAAATATAAAAAATAGTTTTGTTTTACTAATAAAACCAAACTTGTTAACTGTCTTGCTTTATGATAGTTTAGAGAAAGAAAGGTGGGTAGAAGTACTCAGGAATAGAGCGTGTTTTACTTTAAACTCTTCAGGCCAATGGAGTATGAACTGTTGCTGATGAAGAGTTAAAAGCTCATTGCTGTGCTTCAGAAGTTGTTTCCATTGCCTAGCCAAGGCATTAATAATCTCCTGTTGTCATTTCTTGGAGAGGAAATGTGGCCCTGGTTAGTATTTAAGGAAGAAATTAATCTGCACAAGTGTGTACTCCACAAGAAGGGAATCGGAATATCTTAACACCTTTAAAATTATGGTAGCAGAACCAAGCACCTTTAAACACACTTAGTGTGTTTAAAGAAAATGGTTTAAGGATTGCTCAGTCTTTAAAGGGAACATAAAAATATCTTCTCCTGGATTCTCTCATATATATATATACATACATTTTTTTTTAAATAAACGCACTAGTAGGAGTTCCAAAGTTGCCTGCTTGTCAGGCAGTAATAATCTGCTTGAGCCTGAATATGTGTCTCATCCAGCTCCTGCCTAATATTCACTCACAGCACAGTTACAATTTCTGGTAAGCCTGAATGAGACATTATAGTTGGAAGGACCTACATATGTACATTTGAGGTGTTGGAAAATGGCAACTGTAACTCTAACTTTGATAAGAAGGCAAAGTAACTAATGTCTTTTTTATATATATATATATAAGAAAATTGCTGTATTTTCTATATAAATTCTGTGACTGAAGCTTTTAAAGAAAATTATTTCAGGTAAGTCTCAGGGCCAGGAACCTGTTACCCCACCTTAACACTTAGGTACATTCTGGCCAGGGTTTTTTTTTGTGTGTGTGCATAAAGGGGTTAATTTTGCTTAGTAGGTCACTAGGATCCTGAGGAGTAACAGAAAAAGTGTGGTAAAATGTCCTGGATTTCTACTTGTGCTGCTCAATTGTTACAACTGCTTCAGGTGTTAGGTAAAGTGGTATAACCATTATTTCTACTTGGACAATTAGAATGGCTCTCCAAGGTGCACATTATACTTTGCATTTTGTTGAAGTATCATAGCTTCATGTATTTGTTTCCAGAATTAGATTTCAGTCTATCCTCTATGTATTTGTATTGTTCTGCCATTTAGTATTTTGATTATAGTATAGTAGAATAGATTTCATTTTGAATTAGCAAACATTTAGCAGATGGCAGCATGTAAGTATGATAGATAAAAGAGATTTTTAGAGGTCTCAAATATTCAATTAAGTTAGTTTGTAACAGCAGCACATATGAGGAAAAAGCTGAGAAAGCTGCATCTTATACAAAAGACTACCCCAAGTTTGATGTCACTTGCAAAGTAGGATTGGAAGCCTTCTCTTTGCTTTTCTTTGAGCTTGGATATTTCAAAATAGGAATTAAGACATATCTACAAGCATAATGATTACATTGTTTTTACTGCCAAATTGCACTGATTTTTATGGCTGTTACCTTGTACATTCAGCATGAAAATTATACATGCTTAAAATTAGTGAGGCATTCTCATGGCTAGATCTGCCCATGTTAAGCTTTATTCCTGTTCCGAGGATATTTCTCCAGTCTCAACACAAAGAAACATCAGCTCATCTTGTGTTGAGTTTGTAGTTTCCCAAACTCTTTAAACCACCATAGTAGGTACTGCTGCCCAAAGAAGCAGTCCTTCACTCTTCTACAGTTTCCTCTTTCATGTGCAACTTTCTTTTTGATTTTTCTATTTCACTTATGATGCATTAGCCAAAAGAATATTCCTTAGATAAAACTTACCGGGCAAAAGAAAAAAAAAAGGGGGGGTGTGTGCAAGGGAGGGACTGGGTGGCTTGAAGGCTGCTTTTCTTGGCATTAGTTTGACTTATATTGGCTCAAAATATTAGTAAAACTGTTGCCTGAGTATCTTCACCAAAGTGTCGATCCAGCTGTGGTACAGGAGGGTGTTTTTCCAGGAGGGAGTATGAGGCATGCAGAAGATAAATGCATATACAGTTAATTCCATACTTAGTACATTGCACAGGGGAAGTGATCCAAGCAGTTTTATGTGTTTTTATGGGCTGACTGAAGACTGTTGGCCTTTCTCAAGCAAAAAAAAGTTACAAAGTGGATTATTTTTCTACTTGTTCACTGTCCCGTCGAGGAAATGGAAGACTAGTAGCATATAACATGCTAATATGTTATGGAATAATACTTTGAATAAAAAGGCACGATGAGATATTTCCTCCTTTTAATGAAGAGGAGCAAATTATACTTTTGGGGCCAGAAATTCATTGCTGGACTACTTGAGCCCTTTATGTATCAGACAGTCTTTTGTTGCAAGCATGGGAGTTTAATGCCTCTTGTATTTTTTGGCCCAACCATGATCCATTAGGCAGAGGCAATCAGTTACGTCCAAGTAAACCAGAAAATGACTGATTCTGTGGTGTGTGTTTTGATGGTTGCCAGTTTGGGCTGGATTAGAAATAATGACTTGGGCTTGAGAGGTGATCTGTTACCTTCAATTAAGTACTTTGTTATGCTCTAATAGAAGTAAATTACTTCCTCCCTTATGCTTCGTTGTAGATTGCTTAAATTCTCCTCTTTGCCTTATACCTCACTAATATATATAGGTTTCTGAAAAATGAGTAAGACAGGGTTTTTTTCAGAATTCTTCAGCTGCTTTTGTTGAAATTCTTTCAAGCCTTTTATAATGTAGACCTATGAAACATTAGATGGTTTTTTTGTCAGGGCTGCTTTTGAGCTCTGACCTTGGATGATACAGACCAGAGTTTAATAATCACTTGAGAATATCAGTATGCGAACAATAAACATACCAGATTTCATTTCTTCCAGTGAGGCAGAAAACAGCACCATCATTTGGTGTAAACTAAAATAGCAGAATGATCTTAGTGCCCAGAATGCCATACATTTGGCAAAGCCTAAGTAGGGTGTTCATTTACAGAATGTTTTCTAGGTCCTGCCAATTACTAGGCACTTGACAGTTGTTAAAAAATTAAACTATTCCTAACCTCTTTGACTAGTGTTTTATAGTCTTCAGTCTACAGATAATGCTACTGTTATAACAGTGTTTCCCTCCTAGTACCATTTGTCACCTCCAAAGCATTAAGCAAATATTAGCATACACTTTTTTATATATCTGTAAATGAGAACAAGCTAGCACTTTTCTGAGCAGTGCATATCTGTTATTTTTTCCATTGAACAATATTAGTTTGCTGTACCTGCTGTATTTTCCAGCTACTTGTGTGATGGTTTCAATCGGCTGGATCAAATCTTGCTTTATTTATTATGTTAGAAGATAGGTATTCTTTTTTATATTAAATAAATTTCAGTTCATTTATTTTTTATTTTTTTTTGGTATTATGGACAGGTTGAATGTCCCACATGTATTCAGATGTAAGTATTGGTATTTTTATGTGAGTGTTAAACGTGATTTAACAGTTGATTCTTTAATTTACCTGCCCAGAGGTTAGGATGCTTTTCTTACACAGTGGATTATTCTACAGAAGATAGAAGTTCCTGTCTTGTGGCTAATTTTTTTTGTGAGGAGGTTTATGGTCTTCATTAAAACATGAAGTGATGGCCGCTGCAACTTGGTTTGTAATTCTGTTGAGTATAAGCACTTTGGTTGGCTCTAGACAAGTAGGGAGGGTTAATTCCTTTGGTTTTGCCCTGTGACCACTGAAGGATGGGAAGCATGATGAAATACTTTCTCAAAGTATTGAATAGAAACTTACCATAAATAATTGGAGAAAAATAGAATAAATCAAGGCTTTTTTTTGGTCTGGTAATTCATAATTGAAACCACATTGAGGTTAGACTGATTTTAAGAACAGCCCAGCTGAAAAAGCCGTAACCGCAGTGGCAGGGGATGTATCTCTGTTTTGCTTAGATGTATAGAACTGCTCAGCTACTAAGTTCAACACACTGCTGTCCTTACCTCTGTGCTTTTAAAAGGCTGTGTCTTGTTGTTCAGACTGTGTGGTTTCACTAATATAGTTTACAACAAGCAGGCTAGGTGCTGAAAATAAAATACACAGGAAGGAAAACTCACTGCCTTGTTTATGGGAGCAGTGAAATTTTATTCTTATTAAGTGCTGTTGCTGAGTTTTCCCACTAAATGATAGCTGGGAAGTTCTTGATTCTTTTTTTAATATGGAACATCTTACACAACCTTGTTTTCCCAGGGACCATTCTGGGATGTAGTTTCTAATGTGTCTAGTGTACCTTTCTTCAAGTCTGTTTCAATGAACAACCACTGAAGAAGTTTTGGGATAGGACAGTGTCTTTGTTATCTCTGATGCTTTACCAATATCTTTGAGGCTCCATAGAATTAAAATATTAAGGCTGTCCGTTTCTCAGTCCTGTTGTGTTCATTGATGTCATGAAACTCCCACTTATCACCCTTCTTTACCCTGCTAATAAAGGTCTGTTATGAACATCCCTGACTTCCCTGCTAAGTTGAACCTGAAGACTCCACATCAAGTCTAGTCTGAAGCCTCCCCACACCATAGGAGTTCAGCTCCCTTGATACCTCATCCTTAATGTATTTATTTTTCCTAAAGAAGAATCAGATTGTTTATAATCGCCAAGAGGGAGGACAATATTTGATTGAGCTATAGTAAAGGAAGGTGCCTTGTTTCTAAGGCATCATGACACATGCATACCTGTAGAACGCATGCACAGGAGAGCTGCAGCAGTCTGAATCCTTATGTATATACATAACCATTCCTGACTTCTCCTATCTTCCAGCTTCAGGCTAGTTCTCACTGTCACTCACATTCCACTACTTTGCATTTTCATATGAGCTGCAAAGAGCTGTCAGACTGCTGAGACTGTGAGACTTAAGTGACATGAAATTACTCTTAGGAAGCTACCATTTGAATTTGCTCCTTTCTGCACATAAAAATGATTCCCAGCAAGTAACCTATTAATCTTGGATTAATTATCCTGCCTTTTCTAATGATATTAGCTGGAAGGGCGATAGTGAAGGGTTGTCTTACCCATAGCTGAGTGACAGCACTTTGTCAAAGAAAGGTGAAGGGTGATCAGTCTACTATTTCTGTTTGCTCTCCTCTCTGAGAGTGAAAGTTCCTGTGAATTTCCACCGAGAATGTTAATAAAGATGGGAATGGAGCAAATGTGCCTTCATCACTTGGTTGCTTGAGCAGTGACTGGGAGAACCCATCCCTGGGTCATTAGCCATTTCATGCTTTGCTGCCATAATGGAGATTTAATTAGGTTGCTGTTGTATTAATTGCCTGTATGGTTTGCTTTTCTCAAGCAGAAATCTGGAAGACTTTAGCAAATTATGGAGTCTTAAATTTGCCTGATTTCCTGCAGAAAGTGGGGTCAATAGGTCTCAGACTGTAGACACACTCTTCAGGCAGGCAGCAGGGGGTTGGCTCTTAATGGCACTTGAGAGATGCTTAATTGCCTTTTTGAAATGTTTTCTCAAATGAGAGGCATGGTTCTCCCATCCATTAGTGTGTGTCTACAGGCTTTTCCCTCCCTCCATCAACCTTTAGTAGGTGCAGGAGCAAAACCTCCTTAAAAGTTGCCTTATTTTTCCTAAGTTATGGCCAGCAGGGGAGAATTTTCATGCCTTTCTGAAAGCAGTAGAAGTTGGGATTTAAGGAATGTACCTAAATCTTAAGTTTATAAGAAAAATGCACGACCATTTTAGGTACATATGCATGATGTATTTCTTTCTGTCAGTACCTAAAATAGTCTTAGGTTATGGAAAAGGAATAATCCTTTTCATAGGATATTATAG
>JAHLSL010000007.1:37522088-37548373 GCA_025920805.1 Petroica traversi | reverse complement strand
ATCTATGTAGCAATTCTCACCTGTAAGTAATAAATAGAACATTTTCTACAGATGGCTCTACCAGTTATTTCTTCTTGTAGGACAGAAACATAATAATTTTTGGCACTTTGATTATGATGTTTTCAAGTATTAATGAAAAGAGGTTTCTGAGAGTTGTGTTAAGAAGCTGCTTGACATTACCAGGGTCATTCGGATAACAGCAGTCTTGGGGTGGGGGTAGTGTGGAAACAAGTCAGTAGTAAAGCTTTAATGAGGTAGATTATGCTCTGTTAACATTTGGATTGTGATTTGCTGTAGGAGTTATTGATGCTGCAGCAAAAGCAGAGGGCTGTCCCCATCTGCCACTAGTCATCTTGTACAACTGGCAAAGTATGTACAAAAGCATTTAATTTTAGAAAATGCAATGATCTGAAAGCAGATTTTTCTCTGCACGTATCAGTTGCTGAAGTAGTGAATGTTTATTTTCCGAATTACTGAGTGTGCTTCCACAGGTAGCCATGTTCCTTTCATGAACCAAAGTTCCATATCCTACTATTACTGTTACTACATTATCCTGTTATTCCTCTTGGATAAAAACTAGAACTTTGTGTTTTCCATTAGGATCTTCACAAACAGTTTAAGTTGAATGCTGCTTTTACCAGACCTAATAAAGTGTGTGTAGCTGGAGGCCAGTCTGTCTTTCCAGCTATTTCAGGAAATCTACTAAATCATATTACTCCTTCTGACAGGTCTTTGCCTGGAACTTACTCTTAGACCATCCCGGACAAAAGAGTGTGCCAATGCTGTGCTTAACTTTTCCACCTCACATATTTATCCCCTCTCCAGCTTTGATTTGTTCATAGAAGGAAATCATATTCACATCATATTTTTTTCTCCTTTACCAAAGTGGTCAAAATGTTATGATATCTTTCAGTAAATAGGCTCTTTATTCTCTTCATCCTTGAAGTCATTCTAGTTAGATGTGTCTCACCATTAAACATGAGGAAGGTGATTGTTGGGTGTATAAAGTAATCCAAAGACTAAATAGGGAAACAGAAAATTTCAAGTTTACTTCCTACAAATAGGACCTTGTAACTCTGCGTCTGTAAAACTGCTTTACTCTTGATACAAGCAGGCTTATGGTATGAGTTTAGCTGGAGAATTTCACAGTATTTCTGTAAACTGCTGGCAGTTGCTAACCTCTTACAAGTATTCATAGTTTTTACAGGCTAGGATTAAAAACTTCCTTGCAAAACAGCATCACTCAGTTTCTGCTTTCCCAACTTCCATTTTCACCTTGTCCCAAAAGATTTGGTTTTTCCCTTTGCTTCTCTGTCCGACCCCTGCTTAGAACATCAGTTGGAATGGAAAATTTGAGACTAAAATGCTGGTGTTTTCATTCTTGTCAAATGGTTCCTTCACTGCTTCTTCCCCCACCTTGTCAGCTCCAAAGGAGGTTGGCACATGCAGTGGGAATTTAGTTGTCTGTCTTTTGCCATCTGGGCTGGCTTCCCTATGCTGACAGTGTATTGAAATAAGACCTTTACAGTCTTGAAAGGGATGCCCTAGTTAAAATTTGCAAGGAGCAGATAACTCTCTGAAATTCCTCTTTGAATCTCATGTTTTTATTTTTGGTTTTTTGGTGTTTTGTTTTTTTTTTTGTTTGTTTTATAAATGTAATAGGTGGGGTTTTTCTACCACTGAACAAACTTTGTGGAAGCTAGTATGTTGTTCCCCTTTGTACCTGCTTTTTCCCTTTTTGCTTGGGTGCACATTTTATGCCATGTTTATGGGTTTGGTCCTTTGGTTTTGTTGTGGTTAACACTTTTTCACTCTGAAATTGTAGTGCTGATTAAGTTTCTCCTTGTTTATTGAGTCCTGACTACAAATAAAAATGTCTTGAAATAATGATGAGTAAATGGCAAATGAGCCATGCTGGCTGGGTTTTCCTTCTCCACAAATCTATCTGCCTCTTCCGCTCTATTTTTTACCTTAACCCTTATTTGGTGGCAATATTACAGTTAGACAAAAATGAAAATTTAAATAAGAAAGAGGTTGGAATAAAGGTTTAGAGAAATTGCTGAAGTCAGAACTGGAGTGCAGCATGCCTGATCTGAGCAAATGAGAAATCTGATGGTTAGGGCCTGTCTATATTAATTACTCCCTACTGTGATAATTCACTTTAATCAAATTATTTTCCTGTTTTCTTCTTTTCCTTTACAGAAATGGAACAGTGTGAGCAACCCACTCTTCCTTCCTCTGATCCCACCTCAGTCCCAAGGTTTCACAGCTGTAGTCCTGACCTATGACCGAGTGGAGAGCCTTTTCCGTGTCATCACAGAGGTGTCTAAAGTGCCTAGTCTGTCCAAATTGTTGGTGGTCTGGAACAACCAGAATAAGAATCCACCAGAAGGTAAAAACCCACAGGAGGAGTGGTGAAGGAAGGTGAAACTGAGCATAGCATGTGTATTGACACCTGTTATAAAATTACCTTTCTTCTACATCATTTATATTCAAGAAGTATTTTGTGGTTCTTTCAAAATAATCAATTTTTTCAGGATCTTTCAAAATAATCAGTGACAAAGTGTTTGAAAGTGAAATAAGGGAAGCCAAAGTAGATTACAAGAAAAAAAGCATACCAGTGGTTGTGCTGCTAACTTCTGAATCCAAAGTTACAGATCCAATATTACAGAAACATTTCTGTCCTTAACATTTTTGCAGGGAATAGTAAGGAGGGACTTATTTTTCATCTGTCAATACTTGGTTTTATTTCTCTGTAGACAGTCTCTCATCACAGTGTATATACTGCTGCTAGTGGACTGTTTCTATAGCTAATGTGGTTCAAAGCAGCAAAGTAGTTTGAATGCTTGGAGCTGTAAAATAAGTGAATATCTTCTTGGATGAAATGAAAATTTGGGACATTTCAGGTGTCCAAAATGTAGTTTCCATACCACTAGAATATCTTGTGAAAATGCTAATGCTTGCCCAGTAAGACAATACATAAGTGCCTATTTTTAAATATTTCTCTTTCCAACACATATGATGCACTGTGCTGCTCTTTATAGTATTTGAGTGAATCTGATGCTCATCTGCATGGTTTTAAAATAGTTTTAAAATTTGTGGTTATTTTTAAATGAGGGCACATTCACAGACATTTTTCCAAGTTATTTAAATGGGTAGATTTTTGGAAGAAGGTTTGGTTTCAAAGGTCTATTAATGACTCCAGTGTGAATTCACTGCTGTAAATCTCTCAATTATTTGTTTAATTTTCAGTAGCTGAGTGTGCTTTGCCCTGTGCTGTACCCTGTTGTGCCAGGACCTCAGTCTCAGGCTGCCCAGTCCTCACAGCTTGCTGCCTACATTTTCAAGCCCGAGATCCCTTTTGACTCCTTCCATGCAATGTCACTGCACACTCCATGGGCTGCTCTGTGTCCAACCAGCTTCCTTCTTTCCCATCCCCAGGCTGTCTGCCTCATGAGACCATGCTGCTCCTCATCTTCTCCCAGGTCCTCAGCTGGAAACCCAGGTCCTGACATTAATTAATTCCATTATGAAATCACCATGGAGCAAATGGGGTATCTTATCCTGTGTAAGGGAAGCTAGCTAGGCTTGGCCTTGGGTAGCCCTCTCGAGTGCTAGACGGACTCTCCAACGCTGCTCATTTTATTTCCATCCTTTCTGTTCCCTAGGGTGACTTTCTTCAAGTTCTGAACACCAGTACTATAATCCTGAGCATTGTGCTAGGCAATTAAAGCCTCCTCTTCTCATTCTGGATTAAATATTGTAGCTATAGAAGCTGTATATAAGCCTGGTTCCCATGTGCTATACATATGGATCTGACATTCTCATCTGAATATGTGGTGATTTTGTGGGACAAGAAATGTTGACTTCTAGGAATACGTGTTCAAAAAAAAAAAAAATGCTGTGTTGTGGATTCTTCTCTCTTCTGTAGTGAATGATGTGTGTTGTTAGGACTCCTCACTTTATAATTCTCTTTCCAGAGGCTTCAACTGCTGCTGTGTTCTACTCTTCAAGGTTAGTTATTCTGAATAGCAGCAAGAAGCAATGTAGAAACTAATCCCTGACCACTTGTCTCAATTTACCATCTCATAAGAGCTTCTCAAAGCCAAGCTATTGCTACCATTCACTTGGCTCATTTGCCATTTTGGCAATTTGCTGCAGTTTAAAGCAGAGTAGCTTTATTGTATGCTTTAAAAAGTGTTCTCCAATACTTCTGGGCCAAATACCTCAAGTTTAATCATATTTAAAATATTTTTCAGCACTTTCCAGTAAAAATTGATCTGTATAAATTGATAACAACAGGAGTTTTTGCAATAGGTGGTTCTTTTCTAAAAGCAAAAAGGCTTAGTGATATATACAATTATATGATCACTGAGTGTAGGTGGATTTAAGCCAAATGAATTGTTTCCACATTTCCTTCAAGTGAGTCTGAGATACAGGAGCGTTGAAGGAAATAGATCCTTACCATGACCTTTTCTTTTCAATCATTGCATTAATTTTGAAAAACAAAGTGTGTTTAAATTTTTTCTGCCTCTACTTCCACTAAGTCATAAACTAGTGTAAAATAAAAAACAACCTTGTGGGCTCGAGAGTGCAGTTGAAAGCGTAAGCAGTTTTGTCCTTGCATTGGCCCAAGCATTGCATTGAAGCGAATAATTGTTTGTTTTTAGTGTCCCTTGTCCCTTTATTGCTGTTGCAACCATTGTAATCTCTTGGCCTATGGCTAGAGAGAGGTCAATTTGATTAAATTAACTTGTTTTATTCCAGACCTATGCAGGGCATTCCACTTGGCTCTTCAACCAGTCTCTCATTCAGTCTGTCTATTAGTGATCCTAATCCTCGGACTTCAAAGCTTCTGCTGTTTATAGCCTGTTAAAGCCAGGAAGTTTCTGATGGATTAGAACAAGGAATGAGTTTGAAGTTTGTAATGTGCACCACTGTCACTGATAAAGTCTAGTTTATTACCCTACAGTAGTATCTGCACTTTTATGGCTATTCATTTTTAATTGGTTGTAGTGAAGCAGAGGTGCTTAACCTTCTAGAGCATCAAGTGCTGTATTTCTTGGTCCTTTCCACATAAGTGACATGTTTTGGTACAGAAGCAGATCTTTGGTCATTGCAACCCTTCATGTCTTCATTTTGTTATGCATGTGTAAGTGAGAGGGCTGAGTGAAGAACATCCAAATTGCCTTCCTTTAATGAGTATGTGTGCTAAATTGAGAATTGGGTTTAGGTTTCCTGAGATGCAGCTGGCAAAGTGCCACACAAGTGACATGTGGCCTTTCCTTTCTTTCTTCTGTCAACGCCAGAAAATTATTATAACTGAAAATATCATTATTATCAAAACAATATGCGATGCAATAATGTCTTTATATAATTATACTCACGACTTAGGAGGAAAATTTAATAAAAATTAAATACTCTAAAAATTGTACTCAATTTAAGATCATGGAATCACAGGTGATCACTGCCATCAATAGTGCTGAGCATCCCAGCTAAGAGGCTGGAGCTGTTCTCTGCTGCTGTGCAGTGGTATCAGGTGTGGGAAGTATGCAAGGTGTATGGAAATAAACTTTCAAACCTAGGCCTCTCATGGCAGATGCAGCTCTGATACTACAGAAATTTTTTGTTGTGCTGGCTGATAAAAAGGTAAGCAGGCAAGAGGGCAATGGATTAATTAAACACTTGACTGGAAAGTTTTCAACCAAATAGCATGTAAAAATAGGAAATTAGAGAACTACATGTATGTGGGCTAGATATCAGTAGTAATTTAAAGTTTTTTTCCTTAGTCTTAAGAGTTTGCAATGATCAATTTTTAAATATAATGTTTGAGAGCTATCTTGGAAGAAAGAAGTCATGGTTCTGTGTTTTCTTTAGAATCAGTGAAAAGAAACAAGACACATTTATGGGAAATACAGATGTCTTGTGCAAAAACAACAAAGTTGTTCAACAGAGTTTGAACTTTACACGGTGTTTTTGATGGTAAAAATATTAAATCTTATATGTGAAATAGCAGAAAGAAAATAGCACATACAATCTGGAACCTTAAAATATTCTAGAATCAGCTTGTTATCTTAAGTACTCACTGGATTTAGGGGATGTGATCTCTGCTCTGTATCTTTGGCTGAGTTTTGCATATTTTCTCTGCTATGCATTGTATGCAAGAAGCCTATCAATGCAGTAGTAATGCCAGTAGGCCCATAACTGTGTGAATAATACTAATAAAAATACTAAAAGCTTTGAATTATTTCAGGAAAAGTCAATTTTTTGCCCTCACTCATTTGGATCAATTAAAATAAACATTGTGGTACAAGTGCCTGATGCTGGGAATGTTGTAGAGATCATGATTTTCTCCATCAGCCAAATATTTTTTTTCCTTTCATTTGTGTTTTTTCTAAATTGCTAGTTCTGAAATTCAGGAAAATAGTCTGTAATAGAAATTTCCACTAACATTTCTTTTAGACAGGTGAAGAAACCACTTTATCTACCATACAAATTGATTGACAATGTATAAATTCATTACTGTTAGTAAATATACAACAAGCTACAGATCATGTGGGGTAGCTTGATTCCTTTTTAGGCACAGTTTTATAAAAATGAAAAGCATATTTTAAAGAATGTATGTTTTCTTTTTAGTTGTGGATCCTGGAGCAAAGTTGCTGATAAACTTCTTGTGGTATTACTGAAATAAAAATCTTTGTATTTCTATTTGATGCTGTTAATGGACAGCATTGATATAAACTATTATATATAAAAAAGGTGAGTGTCCTTTGGATTGCTGTATCTTTAAAAAGTGTTTTCTTTGAAAAAAATTGATAAAAACATCTTTGGTGACAGGTTTGGGGGTTTTTTGCATACTGTGTCTTTGGTAGTCAGCAATGGTAGAAATTTTTTTTAAAAAATTAACTTCTCTCTAAGTTTTTGAATCTAAGCTTCTTGATGATGGACTTAATGCTGTTTTCCTTAATTAACTAGAGAGCTAATTAATGGTGATCTTAGTCTTCTATGAGGCATTTTACAAACATTTTGCAGTTGTACTTCCTAAGGAAATCTAGAAAGTTAGCCTATGAAAACCATCTTAACAAAACTGGGCCCTAGTGTCCTAGAAAGAAATATTCTGTTTTATTATATACATGTGGAATTCTGTACATTTCTGTGGAACAATATAAACACTGTAATGAGGGTAGAAAGCACCTGTTTTGAACTCTGAACAGACTTTTCCACTCAGCCATAATGGAAGGAATTCTGATAATAAGTAGAAGTAACATGCTTGATGTTGTTTCTGAAATGTTTTTGAAACTTCAAACTCCATCTAAATTCAGTCATTCAGTATTAGAGACTGATAAAGTATTAATTAGGTTTCATCAACAATTTTCAATTAGTTGCATTCATGCAAACTGCTATAGACCAGGTAGAATAAGCATCAGATGAGAGCTTGTACAAAAGTTCAGGTATGAGAACTGAATGTGCTGTATGGGATTCTGTAAAACTGCAACTACAAACCAAGCATGTTTAGAGATGTTTTCTGACAGTTTTTTACTGGTTTTTGTTTACCTTGCACAACTTCTGGAAAGGTTTTTCCTTTTTGTATTGCCAAATGCGTTCCATAGAAGTTTTGGGAAGTTAGAGCATAATATAACTTAATATTCTGGACCCAGGTTATCACTAGTCATGGGATTTTCTTAGCTGTTGTTACTGAGGCAGTAAAGCAGAAAAAGAATGTACAAATGTCTTTGTATGAGTCTTCAAAATGCCATGATTTTAGCCAATAAGTGGATTTTAAAAAAATTTGTCATATTTTTTTTAATACTGACAGGCATTCAGTTCTTGCCATCAAGAGTGTACGCTGTATTTCCAACTCCTCATTATCCTTACCTGCTGCTTCCAATTGCAAATGCAACAAACCATCTGCATTCAAGTATCATGTGCTATTTTTGAACTTGATACTACTTAGAAGTGGTGTCCCAAGAATATTGGTTAGCTCTGTACAGCAGCTGTACTGATTCTCATTTTCCCTAGGCTGAGTGTTGAAACTGGGAATGGATGATTAATATGTAGAGCAAGTAATTCCCTTTGTAAGTACAATTCTGTCTGCTGACAAAATCAACAATAATGTGTGTGCTGCAAAAGGGCTTCTTCAGATGTTTTTACCTTCTAGTTTCTCAGAAGCAAGGGTAAAGGGAATTTGTTTAACAATATGATGGTCTATCCTGGCTGGGACAGGGTGAATTTTTGCAGTCTGTACCACCTCACTATTCTGTACTGCCTCATGTCATTTCCAGGGGAAGGGAGTCTCTTCCATGGAAAAGGGGTTTCTTCTGGCTGAGAAAACTTGGTGGAAGGAGCTGTCTAGTATTGTCTGTTGGGTTTTCTTCCATGTGAATAGTTTCTTTTCTTGTACCCTACTGTTAGTACTGTTGCCACTACTGTTCATTTTCTTATCTCATTGCTGTTTCCTGTAAGTTATTTTTACCTCAGCCTGTAATCTTTGCCTTTTGGACCTCCAGTTCTCCTACTCTCCATCCTCCTGCAGCAGGAAGGGGGAGAGGAGAGAGCAAGAGAGGCATGTGGTTTGAAGAGTCTCGATGGGGGCACTGAACTGGGAAGTACCATTCCCAAACCATGACACAGTGCCATTTCTCTTTGAAAGGAAATAACACATTCCATGGAAATATTGTGCTCTATTATTTTTAATGATCCCCCTTTTATGTATGATGTAACAGTTCATTCACTTCTGAGAACCAGGGTTAGATTTCAGACCAAGAAATCATTTTTATATATAAATGGTGTGCAAGCTTATGTTAGTTATATTTTCATTGCATACATCTGATCTCAAGCCTAGGGAGGTGTGGAAAGTGAAAGAGGTTTTTTGTGTGAGAGGGTATTCCTTTAGGTTATAATGAAGTTGCCTCTTTCTCATGACTGTCCTCCTTTCTCTTATTTAAATGTCTATGTGATTCACTGGCAGTTGTAGCTGAGAAATAATTAATCAGAGGATGGGATTTTTTGCTGCTCTTTTATACGTGGTTGTTTTAACTGGGAATATAACTATGGCACCTTTTTATCCTACAGTTTAAATCATCTTGAAATCGTGCTTGAAAAATTTGCTGTGAGATGTGTACCTGCAGGACTTGGTGGTAGGATTGTGAGCTGACCAGAAACAGAGCCATGTATGTGGTTGTTAGGGTCTGCAAGCCCATTAGAAGAGGGAGCTGCATTGAGCAAAGTTAGGTAACTATTGATTTTGTGTTTAGAGGACCACACACTGTTTTATGTGGGCATCTCCAGCAATCAGTGCATCAGTAGTCCTAAATAGCACATAATGCCAATTGTGACCTGAGAGCATTACCAGAGAGCAACTATAAGTGTTACTCACTCTTCTCTCGTGATTATTTCAGTATGACACACAATAGGAGGTGCCTGTCATACTCTTCGGAATCCTTATATACATAGACTTGTGTTCACTCCAGAGAGCTTTATTTCCATAATTTGCTTCTATTTGCTGCTGCATCACAGAGTCCTCACTGATTTTTAAGAAAGTAAGAGTAGTCCCAGTCCAAACATGCATTTTTATTTTTGTATGCCTGAAGGATCTTGTGCCATGATGTAAGAATCTTCCTAAGTTTCTTTTTTGTTTGTCATACTCTGTTAAAGGATGCAGTGCTGTCTTACTCTAAGCCTGTGCTTTTGCCTTGGTTGTAAGAAAGTCTAGTAAACTGAGAATTTCCTCCATATATGTTTTTCTAGTGCTGAGATTTTTCAGAACTTTCCAAGTAGTATCTGAAAGTGGCACACCCTGTTTCTGATTGCTCTCTAAATATAAATACTTTTCTTTTGTGGACCTTTAAAATAAATGTAGGCAAATTTAACCTTCCTGATGAATTCTAAAACTTTGACCTCTGAAGTGACTGTTATCTTTTACACACACACACACACACACACACACACACACATATATATATATATATATAGTCAATTTTGCCCAGGCTGCCGAAGTTGTTACTGAGGTGTCTGTGTCATAACATCTCCCATGTGCTTCCACCTCTGTAGGGACAGAATCCTCAGTAGCAAGTCAGCCTCTAGGCAGCAAGAAGCCTTGTGCATTTTGTATGCTGCAAAGTAACTGGTACCTTAATGTCTTATTCAAAATTTCACCAAAATACTTACATTTTCTTTTCATTAATCTAAGGCTAAATCCAGAAACTTTATATTATGTTTCTCAAAGCACAAATATTTGACAGTAACATACCCGTTGTTGAGAACTGGTCATTTTGAGAGACTTTCCAAGACCTTAGTAAATCATGTGGATTTAAGAGGATTTGCTGACATCTGAGATGCGTGCTGATTATAATTAGATTACATCTTCATTTTTCATTACTTTTTTTTCTGTAACCATTTTTTATGTAAGTGGCATGTCTTCTAGTAAGCTATCAAATAGCTGATTTTTCAGAAGAGCTGGAAGTTTAATGCTTATATGCTGCTTGTTTTTTATGAATTATTTTTCAATTCTAATTACTTTTCAGTCTCAACTTTTGTTTCAATATATTCCTGCACTTTGTTGAAATTTGGTTATCATTTTTTTAACATGTAGTAGACATGAAAAGAAGTAAAGACGGAATAAAAGAATACATAACATGTATCAAATGTAAACTTTGATGCTACGTATAAATACAAATTTACAAATGCAGGCATGCAAGAATTACACAGTCTGTAGTCTTCATGAGACAAAGACATCTGTCTCTGTGAGATACCTGTAACTGTCTGTTACCATTTATAAAATGGTACTTGTGTGTTGTAGTGTTGTATGGTAAACTAGTAAAAAAGCAGTAAGTGGAATCAAGAATACTAATTTACAATAAACAGTTTCAGTCATCCATCAATGTTACTGCCTCTTGAGGTTACAATGACTAGTAAGCTGAAAATTTTCAAATTTCAGTGGTCTCCTACTGGAATCATCATTTCAGATTATGATTCATGCAGGGCTTTTAAAGATCTTACAATGCTGAGAGTAAAATGCGCTCATAACTCCATAACTGGAACATTTTTGTAGTGGCCCCAAGGAACTTGCAGTATCTCCACAGCTGGTGGTTGACCTGGACTTCCATTTGAGTTCACCAGAAACGGGATTGAATCCTTCCAGCTGACTACTGGTCAATATCACAAGCCACTCAAGTTTGTTAGGGCTAATGCTTTATGCTTTATAGTAGAAGGACAAGAGGTGAGTAAAACAGGACGAGAACGTGCATACGTGTCAAATAAAGCCCATGGTCTACAAGACCACACAGATAAAGGTGGATTTTACAGGCAAATTTTCAGCCTTACAGGAAAAACCTTGGGGTAGGAAACTGAATACTGAATACAAATTTTGCCTGTAAATATAACTCTGTGTTTCTTCCTTTTTTTTTTTTTTCTTTTGTTTTGTTTTTTTGGCCACCCATGCATGCCAATCCTTTCTAAAATACAGCTCCAAGAAAAACGGATTTTGAAGACTTACTGTCTTCAGACTTACTGTGGTTTGGAAATACTGCTTTGTTTTCCTGAGTGAAGTACTGGTATCTTTTAGCAGTGTGCAGATTTGTGGGTTTTTTTTAGTGTTGTGTTGATGCCTTTTCCCTGGTGTTATGAAAATGAAGCTAGACATGATTAAGAGGGTTTTGGGGTCTGTACCTCAGTATTTTAATCAGGATCCTGTTTGATGCATCCAATTCACCCAGGTGACAGCGTGGCAAAATGCACCCCCACCATCAATCATACACACCAGTTATAGACTTTACACATCAGCATATCTAACAAGGGAGCCCAATAATGGGGCTGGGGAGGGCTAACCCCCAGTTTACAGAATCCTCCTGTCAGGAGACCTTGGTTTCCTGAGATAGTAGGAATGTTTGGTCTCCCTGGCTCTGCAGTTCTGGGGTGTTTAGTCTCAGGGCCTGCAGAACACTTACAAAATACTAAGTAAAGGGTTACAAGTATGCATGCTAATAATACTTGTGGATACAGAGAACTGTGTAAAAGGTATGCAAAGAAAAGACAAAAATCATTCCGGCATCAATATGAGCTGTTAAATCTGAGAGGCGCAATGGCAATGAGGATGTGGACACTTCTTCCTGAGAGCAAGTTTTGCTTATACATGTGGGAATGAAGCAGCTTCCCTTCTTCTCTGGTACTGTCTTCTTTGTACAATAGACTGGTGGTGGAAAGAGTGCAAAAAAAAAGAGGCTGACCTGATTCTGGGTTATAATAGAATTGGACCTGTGTGCTCATAATTTTATCCCGTTATTTTTGGCATTGTCTGTCAGCCAGCATTCTTCAGATCTTTCTACTGAGAACAGCTCCAGAATTTGATCATATGTTGTTTAAAAACTTAAACCATTTTCTCAGGTTAGGACTTCTTCTATTTTGGTCCTTACAGGGCCCTTTTTCTTTTACACCTATTTTAACTTCCACTTTTCATTCTCAAAACACAGAAACAAGGATCTTATTTCCTTATTCTCTTTTCTGAATTTCTCTATTTGCTCCCCATGTCCTGGTAGTTTATATTCAAACTTCTGTTCTTATCCTGGTGACAGTCAACAATCTCACTGTTCATGGAGTTTGAGGCAGAAAGTGCAGTAAGACCATCTGGGTTGACCTGTGAGTCATGAGTCTCCACACTGCCTTTCTTTTCAGTCCAGTGACTTCTAACTTGACTGCAACTTCTATAATAATACCCAGTCATGTTGAAAGACAAGATGTACAAAACCAACTGCTGTCCTTTTTAACTTCTGCCAGAGGTTAACCACTGTTACTATTAAAAATGTCTGCCTTATTTATACTTTGAATTTGCCTGGCTTTAGATAACAGTCATTGTTTTTTGTTATGTCTTTCTCCAGTTTGTTGAAGATACATGTCATTTTTCTTCTTGTGTAGGTACTTGTACATGTTAATCAAATCTACTTTTTGTTCCATCTTGTAGTAAATTAAATAGATTGATCTCCACATTCCACCAAAAGACAATTTCTCCTGACCCCAAATAACTCATATGGTTCTTTCTGCACCATTTTCAATGTTTTAACATGCTTTGAAATGAAAAAACCCACCAGGATGAAACAGTATTTTAGCATCTGTCTGTCTGTGTCTGCATACAGGTAAAATTGTCCTGCCCTCTGCCCCCATTTCTTACTGCATACCTGTCTATGTATACAAAAATTACATCAATCCATTTTGCCACAGCAGCACACTGAGAACGAATGCCCACTCTGTCTCTTTAATCCTTTTTAGAAGCTGCTTTTAGGGAAAAAGTTGCCTTTGTCCTAGTGTTTAACTGTGTGTCAAGTTGTGTCAGTGTGGTTTTTGTTCAAATGCACCAAGTTTACTAAGCAGTCCATTTGTATAAGTAAGTTCTGTATGACTTTATTGTCCTCGCGATTTTTCACATCTCCAGGCTTTGTGTGACTTGCAAATAGCACTCATTATTTATATGTATTCCAGACATGAAAATTTCAGTGGCTTCAGATGCAATATCAGTTCTTATAGACTCTACTTACCACAGAATTAGAGAATGGCTAAGCTTGGAAGGGACTTGTTGAGATCTGCTGTCCAATGCCCGTCTCAAGCAGGCTGCACAGAACCATCTCCATATGGTTTTCAAGTACCTTCAAGAGTGGAAATTTCACTACATCACTGGGCAACCTGTGTTAGTGTTCAGTCACACTCTGGAAAAAGTCTCTCCTGTTGTTCAGAGGGAACCTCCAGTGTTTCAGTTTGTGCCATTGCCTCTGTTCCCATCACTGGCCACCAGTGAAAGGCACCTAGTTCTGTCTTCTTTGCACCTTCCATTAGGGTATTTGTACATTTTGGTAAGACTTCTCTTGAGCCTTCCCTACTCTTGGCTAAACAGCCACAGCACTCTCAGCCTTTCCTTGTAGGGGAGGTGCTCCAGCACCATCATCACCTTCATCGTTCTTTGCTGAACTCTCTCCAGTTTGCCCATGTCTCTCTCGCACTAAGAAGCCCAGAAGTGGACACAATACTCCAGGTGTGGCCCTGATATTCCTTAGAAAAGGGGAAGAACCACCTCTGTCAAGGTGTGTCCTTACACATTATTTCATTTCTCACAGAGTACAACTTACAAATTCTCTGAGCAATCCTTAATGTGTTTTTGCTTATTTTTCTTACCATTGTTACCCCCTCCATTTCACTAACGATAGAAACTCAAGCGGTCATCTATTCACAAGGTCCATAGACTCATCTTACAATACTCTCCTTTTTCCCAAATATTCATTAAAATATATGTTCATGTGAAAGCCAGAAGAAACCAACACATCACATTTGTATGTGTTTAGTTATTTGTTTAGCTTTTAAATAAAATACTTTTTGATGAATGGTTGCTTTTGGGATGCATCATACTGTAATAATGACTACTGTTAACCTTTGTGCTAGAAACTGCACATGCTTATATGCATTTAGAATTAATGTTTAACACTGAGCCCTTACTTCCATTTCCTTTAGCTTGGTGCTCTATACTTACACCTGCAATTATTCTTTTGTAGGAATAGAATAGGGTTTTGAAAATTTTTGAATGTATGTAGAAACTGTTAACGTGGCACTTAAAGTGCTACACATTAAACACATAGGAGAAAATGGAAACTAATCCCATTGTAAAGAGAACTGGATCCAGTTTTGTATCTACTGGGTGTTTTGTTGCTGTTTAAATCCTCATTTGACTTATGAGTTTTAATGTTTGTGTACTCCAGTGCTTTATTCTATTTGGAAGAATGCTATAGGGCACAAGTTAGAATCCATTTGTGTTTATCTAGTTTTAAATTATCACTGTGGTTTAGGACTTTGAAGATGAAAGAAATTGCTGAGACACAGAATCTACTCCTTAACAGTAGTCAATAGTGCTAAACATTTAATTGATATAATAAAATTTATTTTTCTCAGCCCTTGATAGAACTAACATTCTTAGTCAAATTCTATATAACCCTAGATTTGCAGTCAGTGATTGTATGCTGCTGCTTCAAATTATTTTAGTTGTAGTTAAGTATCTTTTCATGCTGTGTGTCCTAAACCAATACATACTATCCTTACACTTGCTCTGTGAGTGTTGCAAGTTGCTGTTTTGGGCGAGCTGTCTTCTGTGTAGCTGTCCATAAAGCTCTTTGTAGAGAGCTACAGAGGAAAACGTGGCTGAACTTCTGTCTCTTGCCTTCATGTGCTCTCATGTTTGCCAAACTGAAACTGCTGTAAACTTGCCATTAAGAAGCGTTTCTTTAGATACAAAGAAGAAAAGAATAAAGAGCAGCTAAGATGGATATGCAGATTCAAAAGTAAAGTATAATATTGAATTATATTTCTTTTAATTTTTCTCTATAGATTCCCTCTGGCCAAAGATTCGTGTTCCCCTGAAAGTTGTTAGGACTGCAGAAAACAAACTTAGCAATCGCTTCTTCCCTTATGATGAGATTGAAACAGAAGCAGTGTTGGCTATTGATGATGATATCATTATGCTAACCTCAGATGAACTCCAGTTTGGCTATGAGGTAAGAGAAATGTTTTTCATCTCTTAGGTTGTCTATTTCAACAGTGTACATAAAGTGTACATAAAGTGAAGGAAGCACTGCACAGTCTGTTGATTCAGATTGTAGCATCTCTCTTTACCATAACAGTTCAGTGCTGACTGAAATAGTTTTACAGCTAGTCGTTACTTTATTGGAAAACCTGCCTGCTAAGAGGTTTTCAGTAACTGGCATAGGAGTGCCAAGAGACTTCAGAAGATGTTGAGTAGTTAGTGCAGTGGAAGCAATCTGAAGACTGAACTGCATTCTTCTTAACAGCTTCAGATAAATCAGAAGTGCTAGCTAAGTGAACATGTCTTGATGGACAAGACAAGTTTCAGAGATTAAGTGTTGAGAACAGAGGAGGCCTCTTGAGGACATGCCGAAGTGAGGTGGAGTGCAGTCAAAAGAAGAACTGAAGCATTTCAAGGAGGGGACACATGGATCATGTGCTTGAAATGGCAAACTTCAGCAGCTGCTGTTGTGATGAGGGTATGGACAAAAAGAAAGTTTGTTCAAATCAAATACCCATGGCAGTACAGAGAGATGACAGTCTTTATAGGTACTTGAATGTTTTGTTAAAAATACACCTAAAGCAACACTGTTGTCTTCCTTCCAAAACTGTTTTGAATTAGGTAATTTTGATCTTCCATTTGTATTTGAGTGTATGACACAGTCCATAATCTAACATTATTGTTATAATTGTGTATTTAAAACAAAAATGCTGTATTTTTAAACAAATCAGAAATATTAGAAAATGTAATACCATATTTTAAGAAAGCTTTGAATTATTTAGTCGTGCCTGTACATGTATTATCAACAGCAAAACAACACTGGTCTTCATATGTGAGATCTAGAGTATGAAACTGCTACCTAAGTTGAATGAAATTATGAAATCTGCTTCTCTAAGGTGGAGAAAGCTAATGAAATGTGATAGTTGTCCAGTTTTTAGTAATCTTAAGTACAGTTAATACAAGATGGTATTTTTAAAAAATATGTTAGAAGTATTTTTTTAACATATGTACATATGTGGTAAAATATTGTTCTTTCTCTCTCTTGAGTAAAAGAGATTGTTAGCAAGTAACAAGCTTTTGGACTCCAGCAAAGTCTTGTGATGATGTAGGTATGCTGAAGTAATAACAAAGATGTTAAGTAGTGGAGACAGAGGTTTAATCTATCATGTGTGTCTCCAGAAAGGAAATACTTCCCTTGCCAGGTTAAGATTAGCGGGTTAATACATGAAGTGTGAAAGATGGAATGAAGAGAAGACAACTGAAGGAAGGGGGTTTTGGCCACATAGACCTTTTCTGTACTTTGTTGTCTACATTGAATATTTTAAGCACTGTACTGCAACAGCAGAGCAATCAAGTGCTGGCAATTCTGCAAACGGCTTACTTTTGCCTGTGTTGGTGCTTATAACTACTGGTTTTGAGGGTGATCTGATGGGATGAAAGATAGCAGATCCATAATGTGCATTCTGCATAAATCCTTGCTCCATTTGCAGTCTGATTTCCATTTTCATAAAACTGTCTCAAATAAAGTGACTAAGAGTCAGGAGTGACTTACTGAAGTCACCTAAGTGACTGTGTAAGTAGTTCCAAATGAATTGCTGCTACTGGCAGAGCAGGCTTGAAGGGCTTTGAAGCAGAGGTTCAAACTCCAGCTGAATTCCAGCTGTGGCAGCCAGAAGTCTTGCAAAACAGAGCCTTGGTTTTTGTGTGTCTGAACCGTTAATTTTAACACCCTCAATGGACAATATCTGTAATGTCACATATATTGAGTCTGGTCACTCACACAGGAAGGGGTTATCCTCATGAAAAACAAAAATAAGGCAAAAAAAAATTTGATGTGAATTCCCCATGTCAGTGCATTTAGGGGATAATTGGGACCTGCAACAGTTCATCACCTAGGATGAAGTCCAGCAGGTCTAGCACTTTGACTGTGCTGTCCCATTTATTGGCCTTGTGGTCATTTGCCTTGGTTGTAGGGACTATCTGAGTAATACTCCTTGTATTCTGTGTGTGAATGTAACTGTTTGGACATGAGATTATTTGGTTTGGCAGACTGAAAACTGTTTCTTAAGCAGTTTTTTTTTATTTTATTATAAATCCTATTCCTTTTGGATTCTGGGAAGTCAGTTTACTGCACAGTAACATTGATGGAAAATGAAAGTGCCATATTGAGAAGATAGTTGAGACAAACCTATGGATAATTTGAATCCTTGTATTTTGAGTTTAGCTTCCCCACCCCACCTCTCCACCCCCCTCTCCCCCCGATAAATTAAATGAATAGAAGTGTCTTTGAATACAGAAGCAGAGCAAATTATTCTAGAAATACCCTATTTTCCTAGTATAGGGGGTAGGTGATGTAATTCCTGCTCTCTGGCACAGAAATCAGGGCCTGAAGATTGATCTTTCCTGTCCTTGAGTGTCTGTGACTTGCTTGACAGGCCTGAACTGGCTCCCAGATGTTTAAATTGTCCTCAGCCTGTGATAATTTATTTATCTGTTTATGTGTGTTACCAGAAAAGTATCTCTCAAACCCTTGACTCATTTGCAGGGGAATCCAGAGGGAACAGTAGCAGCATATAAGGTTACTAGAAAGTTTTCTTTTAAAAGTAGGTCTGCTTCTGCTTTGGTCATGTGAAGGGCTGGAAACGTGACATTCAGTAATTTTCTTTTCTCTCTGACATCCTTGAGACCTTGCATTTAAACATGTGGCAAAACCCCCTCTGTCACACACTTGTCTGAATGTATAGAGCAAGCCTAAAAAAAAAACCCAGAAAACTTTGATCTCTGTACACTTTCAGCCATAAAAAATTATAGTAACACTCAAAGTGTCAGACATTTTTTACTTGTTAAAAGTGAACTATTATGGTACAGTGATTTATGACCTTGCATAAATCTATTGGAGCAAGCAGAAAAATAGTCCCTGTGTGCTGCTGTGTTAAGGTAGCAGAAGAATACTCATGACGTTCTGACTTTTTAAAAAAAGTATTTCTGTTAAGTTACATGACTTGGGACACAGGAAAAAAACTGTTATGTCTAGACAATTTTTTTCCCACTTACGGAACTTTGTTGTTCACTGTGAGAGTATCAGAGAGACCCAAGAAATGGAACAAGTATTTAGATTATCATAATCCTAAAAAATTAAAGCAGAACCATTGGCCACCTCTGAAGTGTTTGGTGTTTGAATACACGACTGAAATCAAGCATTGTAGTATTCCCACCTTGAGGCAGATGGCTTAGCATTAAGTAATTTCTTATCACATACTTATGCAACACTTTGTCCTTACAGAGACAAAATATTTTTATTAGAGCAGTAATAGAAATAGCCTGAATAGGGATTATTCTTCTGAGCCTATGTTTTTCGTTCATAAAATGCACTGTTTGGTGCATTGCTAAGTTTGCATTTTTTTCTGTTGAGACTTTTGGCCTTCTGTTGGTAGATGATCTTATTCTGTCTCTAATTTGTTTTTCAGTACTTCATGTCTCTGGCATTCTTTAAAAAAAAAAATCTACTCTCTGTTGAATTGTATATTTTTCTATGCTGAAATTTTCATGAAGTTTGAATGCCTTCTTCAGAGGAATTCTTCCTTGGTCATTTTGACTTTCGAAGTTTAGTTTTCAGCACTCCTTTTGTAGCAGGAGTACTATAACTCTGCTTAATAAAAGAATTACTCATGCTGGCACCATTCAAAGCTCTTCTTCAAATGGATGATATTTTACAAAATGTGTGTGTGCAATGCATCAAGCATCTTTTAGTTGACTCTTTGTATACATTTTGCTTTATTTTTTCAGTAACAGCAAAAGCCATTCCTTTGAGGATTGGGAAAGAATTAAGAGTGAATGGGGCTCTGGAAGGCAGAAGGAATACTGATGGGTTGAGTTTGTTTGCACTTGTAGAGAATAGTCAGTGGTCCATTCTTAAAATGTTGTCGTGATAGCTTTGGAAATGCTGACTATTTTCCTGTTCACTAAATTGATGAAATTGCCTGTGAATTAATATAGTCTTCTGAATTTAATGCATAAGTGTTTGAGAATGTTTTGTAGAAGGAAATGCTTCTGTGTCCTTCTGGCGACGTGGAGAGTTTGCTGTTCTGATGGCACAGACAACTGCACAGAATAGTTGAGGCTGTGAGGCAGAAAGAGCTCTGGAGAGATGAGACTGGAGGGTGTTTTAGCTGTGCTGTTTATGGCACTTGGGAACTCGACTTGGAAACAAAATTACTATAATTTTCTTTTGGTTTTCCTTACAAGACTTTTAGTAAAACTACTAAGTCAGAACTTCTATTTGACATTTCATCTGGGAGATGCTTCATCCAAAAATATTTATCTTCAGGGTTGACTAGCAGAGTCTTTGGAATGACTTGTCTCCAAAGAGGCATACCTCCTCTTCACTTGGCAATACGTTTTTCCTTGGATGTGTCCCTTACCAGTATTAAATCAGGCCATCCTTCTTAGTCTGAGAAAGCTAATAAGATCACTGGCTAAAATGAAATGTATTCCTAACAGACTAATAAATTATAGGCAACCATCAAACAAGAAAATGGATGGTAGTACAAAATAGAGAATAGTATTAGAATCATTACCACTATTTTTATTCTGAAAGCTTACTTATAAGCAGTAGCTGTATATAATAATTTTGGCACGAAGCATATGTATGGATTTGGGCAATAAGCTGGATGGAGCCATTGGGAGCTTTTCCAGGAATTATCATTGAATGAGCTAGGGGTGAACATTATGAAAAAGCCAAGCTTTTCCACTGACTTTGAAAGCATTGCTTTTTAAAGGAATCTTTGTTCAAAACACCAGTTATTTTTTTAGGTGCATTGAACTGACAATTTGTGGAGGCCAGGAAGTTTTTTTACATGGTAGAGTTATTAAGAGTTATTTAGAGATATTTAGAGTGACACAAGACATCTGTATAAGTAATGTGCATTATAGTTGGCTTTTATTTTATGTCATTTGGACTCTTGAAGATGACACCAAGGGCAAAAACTAGAAGGGATATGAATCCAGGTTTCTGTGTTGAGAAGGCCCTGCAATCCCGTGGGAAGCAGTAGCTGACTTTAATCTTTCTTTCAGCTGCTGTTAATATGCATGCCATTTCCTCTACAAGAATTCTTAGCCCAGTACGGTGAAGATCTGTAGTGTTCTGTCAAATCCTTTGTTGAGCCTCAGTAGCTAATGTGGTGGTGCCTTCCAACAGCTGGGAGACAGACATTTTAATATTCAGGTTTAAAACTAAATAGTTAATTTTCTGAGTCCTGGAGAGTGAGAAATAAAATGTTGAGTGTTGTACATTTAGTTTTGTGTTCTTTATTAAGGATTTTTAAATCATGTCAAAATAGATATCTCAAGCCATCACTGGCTTGCTTATCAGAAGTCTATATTGTTTTAATTAGCTTGTGGCACCAACTTGTAAGTGTCCTATGAATTCTCTACTTCAGTTCCAAGTTACCTCTGTTTTCAAGAACCCTCTGTGTTGGAGCGTTGTCATATCTAAATACTATCCAGTACTTGTGCCCTAGAACTGTCTAGAAAGATTGATTTCTGGATAAAATAGAAGTCGAGGAGTCAGAAGATCTGGTTCCCATTCTTGTTTCCTGTATGGTTTTTGGCAGGTTTCCTCATCTGGATGTTTGAAATAATAACTGCTCTCATCATGGGATTCTGAAGCTGTATTAACTGACAGCAATAAAATGTGTTGAGATGTATAGATGAAAAGGGATATATTAATGCATATACTTTGTTCTTGTGGTTGGTCTTGCATACAAAATTTTCATTTTGTATGCATCTGTTTACACATTACCAAACTAAACGAGAAACTCTTGTAACCTAACTGTATGTTAGAGAGTCAAGACTCATTCTTCCAACAGACCTAGCAGTTATTTGGATTAAGGGAGAAAATTTGAACGGCATATAGCAAACAAATAGCATTCAGACCCTTCTAAATAATTATAACCCTTCCTCCTTTTTTCTCTTATGCAAAGATTGTCCATTATTTAATGTGGCCAGCAGTGTGGAGAACTGGGGTTGTGTTAATGATGCCCTTCTCCTTGTTCTTGTCTACTGTATTTGATCCTGTAGTCAGCTATAATATAATGTATGGAGTGACAAGGATGGTATCTTGATTGTATCCAGCTGTCTGAAACAAGTCAAGGGCAAAGCAGCCTTCCATGTAGCCAAGCACCCACTAAAGAATACCAGAAATATTAAAATTTAAGCCAGTTCCTGACAAAGGAAGCAGGTTGGTTAGATCCAAAGCCAGCTGTGAAAGTAGTTAGGTTGTAGTCATATCTACTGAAGTTAACATCAAAAGTTTCATTTTAATCATGCTTGGGTTTAGAGTTTAAATATTTTTGAATTTGTGTTTATAACAATTATTTTAGTATTCCATTAGTGGCCTTTTGCTCTGGGACATGGCTTCTCTGAGTTGTAGGGTCCTTCACAGCAATCTTGATCTTTTTTGTACTTTGTCCTGGCAACTTTTTATTCCAAGAATTTTGACTTGGAAGAATTGAAGTGATCTTTGCCCCACTGAAACTCTATCCTTCCAAAGCAGATGGGTTGCATTTGCTTTCTGTGCAGGCCTGGTTAACAGCATGTCACGTTTTTTTCTCCTCAGGTCTGGCGTGAGTTCCCCGACAGATTGGTTGGATATCCAGGCCGCCTGCATCTTTGGGACCATGAGATGAACAAATGGAAATATGAATCAGAATGGACCAATGAAGTCTCAATGGTGCTCACTGGGGCAGCCTTTTATCACAAGGTAATATACAACCTGTATTGTTCTAATGTGCACTGTGTGCGTTAAAAAAGATCTGTATGTGTTTCTGTCATTGTTCCATCAGTTTTTGTGGTGCTATGATTATGTTCTTTAAAACAGTGGAGAACTGATTGCAAACTTTCCCTAGACCTCTTTCAGTTGCTGTGAAAACCACTGATTTATCTCTGCCATTGAAATAAAACCATTACTTACCTTTATGAACTTACAAAACTCTTGCCAGTTTGCATGACCTGAAAGTACATAGCAAATTTTGCAGTAGCTAGCAGGTTCAGAAAAGAAAACAAATTCTAACAAAATTTCTGTGCTCATCAGGAAAATAATAATTATGCAACTTAGCACCCAAAAATATTTTCTATCTGCTGAAGTAATTCTTTCTGAAGGCACTATCACTTAGCTGTGTGCTGTCTCATGACTGAAATAGTTAGTCTTGCAGTTACTGTATCTGTATTTAAAATGATCTACTTTCTCTCCCTCTTCTCTGCAGTATTTCAACTATCTTTACACCTATAAAATGCCTGGAGACATCAAGAATTGGGTGGATGCTCATATGAATTGTGAAGATATTGCCATGAATTTTCTAGTAGCAAATGTCACTGGCAAATCAGTCATTAAGGTGGGGCTTTTCTGCTCTTTATCTTTACAAAATTAAAAAACACGAGATACATACTTAAATTTATTCAGTAGGCTTCAATACATTACTTAATCCTCCTTTTTCTCTCATTTTCCCCCAGTATGATATCTTGTTCTCCTTCCATGGTAGAGAATAGTAATAGTAAATTTTAATAAATAAATAGCAAAATAGTAACATTTTTACGTTAACTGGGAACAGAGAATTGCTTTTTACCAGTTGTTTCTGGTGTTTATTTGAGCCATCTAGATGAGCTATAAAAAAGATAATTTAAATGACAGCTGTATGTATGTGTGTGTATATGTACATGCCCACATACATATATTTTAAGTATTTGAGATCGCTAGAGGAAAGAAATTGCCAACTGTCCACAGCTTGCTCCATCGTGGCCTGACAACAGCTGATTTATGGGAATGTTAATTGCAAGAACGTTAATTGCAAGATCAGCATTAAATGAACTTTTTATCCCTGAATTAATTTCCTGACAAGTTTCGACACGTTTTCAGGTCTAGACATTCACTCTGTACATTCATTTCAAAGTGTGTCAACTTGGAATGAGATTTAGAGGCTACCAGGCATTACTTCAATTAGCGGGGTCCGTTTTCCCATCTGTCCATCATCATTTACTGGGACTGGTGGCGGCATTTCCTAGAAAAGTCTTTGGAAGATAAAGTGTGTGCTTTTGCTGAAAAAGTTTTTGGGCTGTATGAGGGCACAGCAGAGTAATTTGGCACCTCTGTGCGATTCGGAGAGTCTTGCAGAGTTTGCCAGTGAGCTCTTAACTGGAGAGAGCAAAAGAGCGCCTGTTGGATTAACGTTACGGTGAAGTATGGGAAGCTATATTTCATCGCTGTTATGGCTGCAAGAACAAATGGTGTTTATACAGGGACCTTGGCAGTGAGAAAACAGTCATTAAACAGGAATTAAGGAGCTTGTCATCACCACTTCTTTTCAGTTACAGAAGGAAAAAACCCTCCGAGCCGTTTTTATTGGGCCCCTGTGAATTTTGCAGTCAGCCGGGCCAGATGGAGCTGGATGGAGGAACAGAGTGGGATTTTTTTTTTTTTGTACACCCCTTCTTTTTGAGACAGCTCAGCTTACACTGCAGGCATGTTCAGAGGTATTGTGCTGCTCTCTGTGCAAGGAGATTAATGTCCCTTCTGTTGATATTTGATAATATCTGGCGTGCCTTTCTGCAGGTGACCCCACGAAAGAAGTTCAAATGTCCAGAATGCACAGCAATTGATGGGTTATCACTGGACCAGACACACATGGTGGAAAGGTGAGTGACCACACTTTATTTCTCTGATTGCCTTGTTCTGATCCCTAGAATTTTATCCTGTGTCTCATTAAATTAGGATCAAAAATGATAGTGTTTCTATAAATTACTAATTTTGAAAGAATGTTACATGGATTCGATCAGCATAAGTCATTCCTGCAATGGGTGATGTGTCACTGAAAAGTAGACTACTACCAAAAAGGAATTTTAGAAGGGTACAATTTTTACCAACTTCGCTGTAAAGCTTATAGGACACATATATGAAGTTCAGGTTCTTGGTTGGAAGTACTGTCAGTAATACCACATTTCTGTTTGCTGTGGAATATCAACTGTTATAAGTATGATTTTTTTTTAAACCAGACAGTTGATGGCTTATCAAAGAGCAGAAAGGATATAAATTATTAATAAAATCATTAGAAGTTATATTTGTACCTTATCTTTTCTCCAAGGACTGTGAGGCACATTGCTTCCATTAGTGAAAGGCATTTGCGGCACAATTCCATGTTTCATTATTAGCAATGACAGCATTATTATATTTTCTGGAAATTTAGTTTTGAAATGAAGTATGCATTTGGAATGGCAGTGAATGCTTAGAGTGAAATACTGAAAGTTTGTAAAGATGAGATTTCCATTCTCTGCTTTACAGTACAAGGGCTTTCCTGCCTTGACCAAGACACTAGACTTCTCTCTGGCTTAGCTTCTGAATGTGTGAAATAAGGGAAAGTTTCTTTACTTTTGCAAAACTGTTCAATACCCATGTTTGAAATGGGCTATTTGACAATAAATGTACATACTATTTATTAGGTGGAATTAACCTGAGATTTAGGACCAACAGAGGCATCTCATCTTTGGCTTCTTGGGCTGTTCCATCTCTCCTGCAAACTTTGGGAGAAATAATTTGCAGCCATAGAACTGATGGAGTAGGTAAGCAGGGGGAAGAAGTCACCAGAAGAAACAGACAGTTGGACTTGAAAATCTTAAGGGTCTCTTCCAATACTGATGATTCTATGATTCTAAGAGGTGACAAAAAAAAAAATCTGACTTGCATTTAAAATAGGCCATTTTGGATTTGCATGGAAAGGTATAACATGGTTATCTTACTAGTTATCATTTTAACAGTCACTTTTTCTGTCCTTGTCTGCAGAGCTCAGAAAATTTAAAGTGTTGTATGGGCTTTAATAAGACTGGATTAAAAAAGGGAGTACGCAAGTCAGAAATAAAACATACCCCATTAAAATGGTAAAAATTACTCTGCAAGAAAATACTTGGGAAATGGGTGGGAAGTTTTGTAGATGTTGAATGTTAGCTGAAAGGAAAACACAAGAAGTTCCCCCATATCTAACAATTCTGTACTGGCTTACAGGATGGACTACTCAAAGCCAGTTAAGCCTATGGTCATAGTAGTAGCACTACAACAACACGTGGGAATTTTGATTATGAACTAGGTTCTCATTAAGGTAAATGCTATAAAAACAGAAGATGAAAAAGGACTCTTTGCCTTGAAGTGCATTATGATGCTGGGTAAAGATCATGTTTCCATGTCTCTAGCAGTTCTTGTATCCTCAGAGTAAAGTGTCGTTGACAGTTTATTGAGAACATGTTTAAATTGTTGTTTTGCTTGTCTGTAATTTTGAAGAGTGGAGAATACTGGGGTTGTGGGAAGTGTTAGATTGACAACAAATCCACATACTTTTATTTGCCCAGCCAAAGAAGTACATGGTGAGATAGAGTCTGAGTGTAGGAGAATCTGGAGAGACATACAGTTTAGGTTTATTCAGACTTGATTTTGAAAATCCTTAGTATCATACTGCGACTACTTGCTACACCTAATGCCTTCTTGCCCTGGTGTTATAATCTACCTTCAATATAAGATTTATTTGAGAATCTGACAGGGTTTATTTTTTTTAATCTTCTAAGCTATATATTCTTTTAAAGTGTATAATAAATGGTAACAACTCCTCTAGCAAATTTTCCAAACTTAGCAGTGAGTAAGGCTCTCATATCTATCTATCTATCTATCTATCTATCTATCTATCTATCTATCTAT
>JAHLSL010000007.1:37472482-37522078 GCA_025920805.1 Petroica traversi | reverse complement strand
TATCTATCTATCTATCTATCTATCTATCTATCTATCTATCTATCTATCTATCTATCTATCCACTGACTATTTTCAGGCACGTGAGAGAAGATGAATGGAAAAAACTGCATGCATCAGGGAATCCTTGTCATTATAAAAGAATAACTTTGTACTGATAACTTTACAGTGTTGGGTATCAAGAACAATACCGGAGGTGTCAGGCAAAGAGCTATTAGCAGCTTTACTTGCAGCTTCCCCAACTGCCTGAGTCCTCGCTTTTTAGCATTCAGAAGTAACGAACTCAGATAGTCTGAGCTAATTACTCGCCCAGATATCCAGGGATCAGCCTAGTGTTTGTGAAACAAACAGTTTATTGGGGTTGCCACATACATGCACAACATTTAGTGTTAGGTTTCTGGTTCAGAAATAGCAGAGGGATGCCCAGCAACTGACTGTTGGTTTTGTAAATGGAAAAGGTTTGAGAAGTCAGCTGTGGAGATCTGTCCAGGAAAGAAATGTGACTAACTGGTTTTGTTGGGCATTTTGACTCATTCAGCAGAGACAAAGGAAGATGGTACAGTTGAACTCTTTCTCTTTTTAAGAAATTTTATTCTTTTAGCAACACACTGTATCATGGGAAACCCAACTCTCCTATTGTTCCTGCTGTGTAATTTATTTGAGATAAATGGAAGATTTTAGTCCCCAGGGTTATTGAACTCCATCATTAAAATACATTAACTGAAGAAAGCTTTGAACCAAGAATCCCCTTCTTGCCCTAGGTTAGCCTTTACATCAGGTCACAGAAGAAACTGCAGGAAGGTCTCATAATCCCTGTATTTACAGGTATTTAAGTAGCAACAAGTTTATGGCCTTTAGCATCTTTGCATCTGGCTCTCAAAAATGGAGAACTCTGTAAAATGCAGTCTAGAAGGCAGCTGTCAGTACAGTAAATATAGCAAAGGGCCGAACTGTTTCTGCAGCCACAATAACAGCAGTGTTTTAATTAGGACATGAAAGTAGGACACGTAAGTATTTGTCAGAGTAGGAAGCCATTCCCTTAAGAGGCAAACTGACCAGGTCACAGTTGGCCAAATGTTGCAGCTACGGGGTTACCCTGCCAAAAAGTTAGTTGGATTATAGCAGTGAGGAACCTGATTTAGAGAGACCTGAACAAACACCAAGTCCATCCAGAGGCAATGGGGCTCTCAATTTCTGTGTTCGCACAATCTTAATGTCTTATTGAGCTGAGAACAGCTGCATGTTGTCAGCAAAGCAAGGAACAAAATAATTCTTGGAAGCAGGAATTCTCTGTTACCTTGAATTTGCAAAACTATTGATAAACCAAGAGAAACACCTTGCATCTGCATTGATCTGCATCTGCATCATACATTCTCTTTGCCTTTCAGTATTTAATGTTCTAGATATACTTTCTGGTTTATATTGTCCAAAAGTGGCAAGGACTTCAGAATTCAAGTGATTTAGTTCTAGAGATGAAATTTTTGGAAAGAAGTGTCTTTTTTTCAAACACATTTTGTGGCTTGTGCATGACTTTTTTTTCCTTTAAAAAGTCTGTTTTTGATCTTTGAATTTGATATTTATCAAATTCAAGGGCTAACTTCTGCTTCAGCTAGAGTGTTTAGAACATACTAATTTTTTCATTTTTAATTTTTTGCCGTTTCTTTAACTATGAAATGGTTTCTTGGTGGTTAAAGATATTGTACTGGCATACTTGAATGGACTGGCCACCAAAATAAGTTTGGCTGTAGCAGGATCCCATCTTGATATTTTCTCATAAGGTCTCGCTTTTGATTTGGGAGTATAACCTCTGGAGGGAAGAGGTCAATTTTGTCTGCCCTATCTATTTAGTTTTGTCTTTTGCTCTGAGGGTGCCACTTAATTCTGGTTGTGACAATGGCTGGTCTGATGTGGACACCTGCCTACCAGGCAGCAGGCTGAGATAACTAATTCATTTCACACTGGCCACCAAGCAGCTGTTACATTACAATGTCTTTCAGTCATTTCTGGCAAAGGCAGGATTTGAACCAGTAGACTAAAAGTATTCTTGTACTCCAGAAACCAGTGAAGGCCAGCAGCTGTGCAAACTTCTCACATGCATCTACCTCCTTGCCTGTGAAGTTTGTGGTTTCCTGCCATAAGACTTCTCCAGCACACATCATGGATTAGTTAACCACATTTCTTACAAGTAACAGATTATGTGAAAGTCTGACTTTATCTAAAAATCAGGTGTGTTAAGGTATCTCACTGTGGGCATCTTGTGGAAGCAACAGAAACTGCTTAATATTCCTGGAGAAAACACCCAGTTCCTGCTGTCTGCAGGAACTACTGCAACTTTTCAGTGCCTGAGGTCCAAATCTCATTCTCTTGGTGGTTCACCTTGTTCTTGCAGATATTGAACAACTACCTGGGTCTTCACTTCAGTCCTCATTGGTGGCTCCTTCGCTATTGTAGGTCTGTGCTACCTTGGTGCAGATAGTGCTTGTCACAGAAGTGGAGGCTGCATCCCACAGTACACAATTTTCCCTTACACTCTGAATTCCTTTTCTCTGTTTCTGGTGCCAATGATTTGAATCTGAAAATAGAAAGGTATGAGGTAGGATAAAGTAGGAGAGGATGGGAAGGTAGCAGAAAGTCTGCACTTACCTATAAAGATATTTTATTCAAGTATCACTTCATATGAAGTAGTTTTCTGACACTTTTCTCAGGGCAGAAAATGGCCTGAATTATGACCATTATAGCTTGAAACAGCTATGTGGTTGAGGAAATAATTTTGAAAACTGCTCTTGCTGTCCTGTCTACTTCAAAAGAGTGTTTTGAGCAATGTTGAACAGTCCCCATCACAGAACTGTCACACTCAGTTGGTGTGATTGACCAGGTCCTGATGGGGAAAATTATCCTGGAGCCATAGTGACCCCCTAACCCTTGAAAGAGGTCGGGAGAGGGTGCAGTGGTTGGAGAACAAGAGACCTGCTCTGTGACTGCCTGCAGCACATCGGTCTCTGCAGCTGAGTCAAAGCACTCATTTCTTTTTTTGTTTTCCCTTTTGAATGGCAAAAGAAACATCACCTGTTTTCTTGTACCTCTCTCTATTGTGTGGTACAAGAGAATGTACCACATTCTCTTGTGGTGTCATGATTCTGAATTCCTTGTCATGATTCTGAATTCCTTAAAAGCTGTTTTATGTAGCAGGCAGCTAAAGTTAGCTGAGCATTGTCTGAGGTGAGATGAGCCAGTTTTTCTCTGCCTTTTTTCTACAGGTACAGTGCCCTTCAGTGAAAGAGTTAAAGGAGAAATGTAAGGGTTAAACATCTGTTTGCTTGTTTTTGGAAGAACATGGCTGTTCCTTTCCATTTTACTGACACTTGAGGTTATTAAAACTGAAAGAATTATCAGAGGTCCAGTTTTTTTGTGCTAATGTGATGCCTTGTTGCTCAATATATCTTTATTTAGACAAGGAAAATAAACTAGTTAGTTTGTTTCCTTTTATAGTTTTAATTCACCTTCATCTTTAAGTTACAATACAATCAGCTCTGCCTATTCTCCTGAGGCATGTTTGTTTTTTGTAGGAAAAGATAGAGCTTCTGAAGAAGCCTGAAAAAAGACAGACTATATTTTTTTTTTAGAGCTCTGTTTTCACAAAGCCTTGGTTTTTGCAAAACCTTCGTTATAAACGAAATTGACCCAACAGTGGCCCTTTAAGAGACATGTTGGCAGTTAATCTGTTCTGGTTTACAGCATGTACATTGCTTTAAGAATGACTGGAATTCTAGGGGGAGGGAGAAGGGAAGCTTTGACCTCCATGTGCACATGTGCTGCTGCCAGCATCCCCTTGCTCGTCTCTGTGATTAAATGGATAAATCAAAGAACACCAGCTTCTCTTCTGTTCTCTCTGCAGTGAGGCTCTCTTTTTATTTATTAGTAGCTGGCATGGCTGAAATACTTCCAAGTGCATAAGGGAAGTTTTCTACCAGTTATTCTGGTGTTGGAGTTGGTAGCCAGCCCAGTTGTTGGAGTTCTCAATTATACTGCTTTCCTTTTCACCAGATCTGAATGCATCAATAAGTTTGCCTCTGTCTTTGGGACCATGCCTCTCAAAGTGGTGGAGCATCGTGCTGACCCTGTCCTGTACAAAGATGACTTTCCTGAGAAACTGAAGAGCTTTCCCAATATTGGCAGCTTGTAAAGAGTGAGACAAACCTCAGTGAGGAAAACCACAGCTGAAAAGGTGCTATGAGGAATACAAGGCCCTGAAGACAAAAATTGCTGGAGAGTGGGTTGCATCTGAGGGAGATGGGAATTAATGTTGTTGTCTTCCTTTTACGTTGCACAAAGTTGTAATTGAAATCTGAACAACTGCTTCTCTGTTGCTCATGGAGAATTCAATCTGTTTGTGGGTTCTCCCAAAAATGTCAAACACACACTTCTGTCCAAAGGAGGCTGTGCACCTGGAAGAATAAAACAGAATCTTGCTCTCTGTGGTCTGACTGGCCTGACTGACCTCTTCTATCAAATGTGCTGCAGGCTCTCTGGTTAGTGAGCATCCATCCATTCAAAGCAACTGTCTGCAATGTAGAGCTGTTCTCTTTTGGGAGGAGTTTATTTCCTGTGTGGCTGATGGGACTTTGTCTATTGAGCTTTAACTGTTGTCTTAAGTAACTGTGTAACAAACATTTTCTTCTATAATGTGAGACAAATGTATATTTTTTTACAACATCACAAACAAAAATCTCTCTGTTTTCACCTAGTTTAAAGAGCAAAGCATTTTGTGTTACTTAAATTATTTTGAGGGAGATGGAGATGCAGCAGCCGGAAGGATACTCTCCTTCAAAGCAGAGACCTGCAGGACAGAACTACAGTTGCTGCACCTCCTGCACAAATCTCAGGTTTTCTGCTGCATTCATGCAAAAGACTCTGACTCTATATCAGAACTAGCTGTATTATACAGAGCATGATTTGTCTTTAATCTTCTTATATTTTTATTTTTATTATTAAACCAGCAATCAGGTTACAGTTTTACATTGTAGCCATCCATAGGGATGAAGTATCAAATAAGTTTTTCATGTCTGAATCCTCTTCAGCAAGTGTACTAATTTATAAAACACTTACATTTGCAGAAATTCCCTGTTCCAGCTTCAAAGTACAGGCAAATTTGTATGTGTAAGACACTGTTAACACACACGCACAAACTGCTGTAAATTACCATTTTGGAAAAATTATTGTCTTTGCTTGTAATTTAAGGAACCAATTGCCACATCCTGAAACATACTTTTGGAGCTTTTGGAGAAGATTTACATTCCTTAGGAGCATTTGAATTGTTTTTTCCATACTGAACTGAAACTGAATGAAAAAACGACATGCAACAAAGTTAGAAATAAAGTTGGCTGGACTGTTACTCTTGCCCTTCAGTATTAACGAGCCCTAGGTTGGGCTGAGAAAGCAATCTCTTTTCTAGTTCCACTGATAAAATGTTACTAGAGAACTGTGATTTCACTGTCTTTTGAAACCTCTGTTGCTGCTGGTTACAGACACATCCTACTCGATGGGCCGTTTTTCTGTTACAGTGCAAGCAACCTTATTCCTCAGATTTGCCAAACCCCAAACAATAGGACAAGTGTTAGACATCACGGTTCACCCCCTCTCCTAAGCTGGATATGCAGCAATGACAGAAACCAAATGAAAGTCAGGCTAGAAACAGGAAACATCTGCTCCTATTTGTCTCACCCCCACTAAGACTTATCTTATTGCCCAATGCAGTGGATGTGCAGTGAATGAAAATCATGTTGGAACAATAGCATTGAGGGGATGCTTCACTTCATAACCTCCCTGGGATGTGCCTGTAAACTGTATCATCCGACTCTCTGGGAGTGTTTAATTACTGGTAAATGTTTTTTGCTGCCCTCTTTGTTTCATTCCTGAGTTGCTATGGGAGCTAAAAGGATAGCTGTTGCAGTGACAACTGCTGTCTGCACAGTGGCTGTCACAGGAGAGAGGAAGGTTTGTTACTCATTATTTCTCCTTTGCAGCCTTTCAGGTTCATTAACATGAACCTTCTTATTGAATCTTCCTGTTGATTTATGTCCTGGTCCTTGAGTATCAGGAGATAGCAGCATATTTCCCTTGAGAAGTTTGCTTTAAAAGGGTGGCTGTGACAGTGCAGTAGTCGCCTCAGTTTTGGCTGTCCTTTTGAAGCTGATCTCAGCTTGGCAGGCCCTAGCAGTTTAACTGAGTTTTAGCACCTTCCTTACGGAGTTGTGAAGCTGCTGCAATTTCTTGATTCTTTCTCAGTAAGCCAGTAAAAGGTTGGTTTTGCAGAGTCTTTTAAGACAGTAAGGATTTGAAATAGTTGGTTGAATACTTTTAGATGTAGACAGCCAAACCAGCTCTGCTAAGCTGAGCTATATTCTCCAGTCAGTAAAAAGGTAACAGGTCCTTGTGTCTGCATCCAGGAGCATCTGAGTAGTTTTCCCTTACACAAAATGTCCAGTGATCCCTAACAATCATGTTTTATCCTTTGGCCTTCTGCAGTTGCTTTTGTAGGGCTAGCTCATTTACAACTCCATTTGTCTCTGTTTAGTGCCATGGAGAAAATTGGGCAATTGACCATAAAGAAAAATTATAAAATTGCATACTTGCTCTCGTCATTTATGATTGTGATGTTCTTGATGCAAATTCTGTAAAGGTAAGATGTAATTGGATGTCTGATTTGGAATGGGTTTTTGTCAATCTTTAAATTAAAATAATTTTTAACTCATTGTATATATGATATCCGAAAAAGCTTAATAATTGTGTATTAAAAATTCAATCAAATGAGTGTTTATTGTATTTCACTTCTTGAGTGGCACAAGGAAACATGAATTAATTCAGAAGGGAGAATTTCAGTGAAAAGCTGTTTTACTACATGAACCTGTGATGAACTTGAATATCCACAAAGCACTTTGGAAAGATCTGTCAATATTTTGTCTTTCCCATAACTGGAGTTTGATGGTTGTCTTGATAACAGAAGTTTGCTCTGCATGAATTCATCCCAGTCACCTTTTGCGGGTGAGTAGTTGTTACTGTAATTTTCTGCCAAGATTTGACAATAGCATTTATCTTGGAGAAATATGGAACAGATTTTTTTTTTTTATTTTTTTTTTGCAAAGAGATACAGCAGATGTTAAATAACTGCTTTTGAGAAGAGAGTTTTGGCTGAGTCACTGAGATTGTGGCAGCTTTTTGTTTCCAGAGGCACTGCAGCACAGTCCCTGTGGCTGATGCCGCAAAAGGGCAGTGTGTGCATGGCACACCTTGCTGCTTGTGCACAGCAAGGAGGGAATATGCTGCAGGGGCTGCTCTGCCACTCGTGCGGAGGTCCTAAGGATACATTTTAGCATCAGCAGGTTTTCTTATAATGTATTTTTCCTTCCTCACAGCTCCACCATCTTATTACAGGATGTGAAATTCTGGCTCTAATGTTCTGAATGACTCTCTGCTTCCAGCTCCTGCTCTGAAACCTCCTGCCATCCATCATGCTTCTGCTGGTGTGGTTCAAATATACCTTACTCTAGCAACAAGTTTACCCCTCTTAATTATCCATTCAAGGTCCATTTAAACTCAAGGACCTTGGAGACAGATGTCAAAACACTTGTGAGATGGGGTTTAAGTGATGCCTAGTACTTCTGACTCATTTTGCTTTTAGGCTGTATTGGTGAGTATTGAGCATTCTAAAAGATGCTATACTAGACACATGAAAATGGATTTAGGTGGGCAATTTTGATGTTAGATATACCTCCAAGATTTGGTATGAAAGCCCTCCGTAACAAATGTTTGATACCTTGGGTACTTCTCACAGGTAGAGCATCTTTTGATCAGTAAAGATCTCAGAATGGTTAACGGGTACTGCATAAATCTGTCCAGCCCTTACATGGAAGTTGCTCTCACAACCAAAGCATAATATGTGGAAGAAAAACTAAAATCAATGGTGCTGATGAGAAAATGGTATCAGAGTGAGTACGAATTTTTTAATATTTATTTTTGAAGATTTACATACTTAAATTTTACTATGACTGCTGCAAAACATGCTCTTTCATAAACTAAGATGTAAACTATATATAGTTCTTGTAGTTGTGGATAGTTTCCTCCGTGTACTTTAATAATGGGAAAAAAAAAATCTGCAAACTTGCGGTTGATTAAATCTGTGCTAGAAAATGAGCATCCAATTGGTCCAGTTGCTAACTTCAGTCTGATCCTGAAGAGCTGGGAATAGCAGAGCAAATCCTGGCAAGTATTCCCACCTATACTGCCTTTTTATTTCAAGTTTTAGGCTGAAAATAATAACTTCTGTCAAAACCTGCCAAACACAATATTTCGTAGGATCTGCAAGTTATCCCATGAGCAGGTGATCACTTCAAACCTCTTGCTAATTATTTGGCTGTGACAGAGATAGCATTTGCTTAGCAGAAAATGCAGGTAGAATACTTTTCTTTACTATTTAATCATAGGTCCTTAAGTTTTATCGCATGCTGTTGGGAGTGCATGTAGGACTGTGTAAGTTCTTTTTATGATGCCTGTCACTGCTGTATCTAAGTGCAAGAAATTGAGCTTCATGGTCCCCCTGCATGGGTAAGAGCAGCATCTTACCTGTAGCTGCAGATAAGAAAACAGAGAGAGGTGGTCGGATACCCTTTGGAGATGTGTGGGTAAAAACAGGATTGAATACCAGTATCCCAAGCCTGGGATTTAGCAGAACAGCTAGACCTTTGTCTGAATTGTTGTTTGTTTGGAGTTTTGGGTTCCTCACTACCAAGGTTGAGGACTGTTAGCCTTGACTTTAAGGATCAGCAGGCTTCAGCGGGCCCTGGCTTGAAGCCATTTAGAGACATTCCTGGTGCACTCTGTGTAATTTCAGCCTGATGGAAATGGCTGTAATGCAGTCCCACCTCTGCTGATCTTCAGGATTCCCCTGTCTGCAGCTTCTTGTGGTTGCTTTGAAAGTGAGTTATGTTTTCCATTAAAGGATAACAGGGACAATTGAGGCAATTAAGTGGACTGGCTTGGAGCTAGCAGCACGAAGGGAGTTCCGACTGAAAACAGTGCTGCTCAAAGGTTCTTCCTGCAAGGTTGCCTGTTTGCTGTCTTCATTTGTCTGAAAATGGATCCAGTAATTGTCCTTCACGTTTCCTTTAGTCATGCTTTACTTGCATAAACAGGAAGTGCTCCTGCTCCAGACAAACATGACAACTCTGTAGTGACTACGGACAGAGATCAGTGCAACTTGGTTATGATTTTATTAGGTCTATGAACTTCCATCAGTGCTCAGTACCAGACTCTATGCAGGGGGATGTTGTGACAAAGAAAATAGCCTAATTATTAAGTCACATGTATTAGATTTTTAACCTAAATTTCAGTTGAGGGGGGGCTGGACAAAGGTCAAAGCTGGACCATTTGACCAATAAAGGCATGAAGAACTTGGAGTATGCAGACCCACACGAGGTTTTCCATGTATCATTATGAGGTGTGGTTTCTGTTGCACCTTGTGCTTTTTTAAGGATGAAGCTTATCTCTTTTAGCCCCTCCCCTCCATCTTGTGCAGTGATGGGAACTTGTAAAACTAAAAGCTTGGGACTGACTGAACAAAGTGCCACTTACGGATATCCAGCTGCCAAGTGTGAACATCTCGTGCTCATCCAGGAGATAAGCCCATAATGCCTTGGAAAGATACCTGAGCTTTTCAAGCCACAGGCTGTGTTCCGTCCCACGTGTCCATGTGTATATGTGCCATACACTCAAGAAAACCACTGCTTCTCACCTGCTTGGCTGGCTGTTTGTAAACTTACAGGTCCTTCTTTTATGAAACCTCTCTTTGAAGGCAACGGCCAAGTCTCAGCTGGATATTGGGCACTGTTAGTGCAGGGTGCCTTCAGCTGAGGACTAATGGGAATAATAACTGCTTTGCCACACTTCATACAAACAGGGAGGGAAAAAGGTTTGAAGGAGAAAGGACCGTAAAATGAGATCCAGGAATTCAGCAAGGCTACAGCAAAAGGAGCAGATTGCTAACTCAGAGCATCTGTCTTTGCCCTGTAAGTAAGTTATGAACTGAAAAGCAAGAGAAAGTGGAAGATCCTTTCACAAATAATAAACACTTGTTTGTCTCAGATTAAATGCAACACCTTTACATGTGGGCTCCAGCTGGCCATAAGTAGGTGCACCTTGCGTGGCTGTTACTGTCCTTGCCAATGAGAAGATTATTGAACATCCATCTGCTTAAAGGTTAATAACCTGCTTTTAAAAAGAGGAAGAAAAAAAAGGCAAATCTGTTTAGTTTACAGGAATAAAAAATTGATTTCATTTAAACTGCCCAAACTTTGCCCTGCCCCAAAGTTGTATTCTCCAGCAGAGAAGGAACGTGTTAACCTAGGAGCTATAGCCACATCTCCTAGAGAGAAATTTTTCCATGTGTTTTAAATAACCCCTGTAACTCCACTAAGAAAGTGCAGCTTCAAGAAAAAAAAAAAGGGTATTTCTAATCTAGGTTCTGCCACTATCTAGTTAAGAGACTTTTTAGTTCTTTGGCATCATTCAGGCCAGAAGCAATTTCTGATGTAAACCCATACAAGCAGGATGTTACTGAAACTGGCTTTATGCTCTCAACACTCTGAACTCTGCCAACATCTGGAGAATCTGGCTTTGAGTGCTTGCGGAGGGAAGGAATTTTTCTCCTACAAGTGAGAGGAATGGATAAGCTTGCAACAGCACCTGCATTATCCATTTCTTTGTGAGACAGAAAACAGCCATGCACCATCTGAAGCAAGCTGATGCTCCCAGACAACTGATGGAAAGGCCAGAGGGGCTCTGGGGGTCTTGGTGGGTTGCTGGCAGCTGCTGGGCATCTTCTCAGCCCTGCCTGAACAAGAAGGGCCCTTTCGAGTCCACACAGCATCTGGGTTCAGGGACTTGAGCTCTTACTGGTCCCGGTGCAGGTGGATCCGTGCAGTCCAAAGGAAAAAGTTTGCAGCAGAGTTTATTGATGGAGTGCAAGCAACAGGAAGGGCCCTCACAGAACCAAGCAGTCCCCACAGCAGGACAAGAGCTGTGCCCTGGGAACTGGTGGGGCCCAGGCAAACCCTTCCCTTTGTGTGGGGACAAGTGAAACCCAGAGAACTCGGTCTGCCCCACAGCCCACTGTGCAGCTTCTGGCTGCAGCCAGGCAGCTCTGGGAAACTGCAGAGCCACCGAGGTGGAGAGGGTGGGTGAGGCTTGAGTGCCTCTGCTGAAGTGGAGCTAGGAGGGGAGGGAGTGTGATGGTCTCTGGGAATATGGGAAACTGGCAGCCCCAGGTGTCTTCACCTTAGGAGTCAGGAGACCTTGTGCTTGGTGCTTACTAAGAAGCTTACCAAGTCAGCTTCTCCCTGTGTTAGCTGTGATTACCAGCTGCCTCCCTAAGGACTGCTTGAGAAGCCCTGCAGGAGTCCTGTGAGGCTTCAGCTCTGCTGGCAGCAGCAGCTCCAGAGCAGTAGGCAAAGGAGAGCATCCTGCTCTGTTCCAGGGTGCCCTCTGTGCCAGAGGCTGAGCGATGCTGATGCACTCCCGAGGCAGAGCCCAGGGCAGGGCTGGCAGGGCAGGATGCTCCTGTGCCTGGCCGCTGGCTCTCAACCAGCTCTTTGTACGGGGAGAGGCAGCAGCCCGTGAGCTGCCACCTGTTGTTAATCTACCCCCGGCTAATCCATTCTGGACTGCGTCAGCAGTTCAAAAGGGCACTGTTAGTATTTTTTGCCAGCTTCAATTAACGTGAGATTTTGGAGGCCCCTCTGATCACATTTCATCTGTCATGAGTCAGGAACAAACCAGCCAGATTGCAGTTGAGAGGAGAGAAGAAAAGGAGTTTATTGCAAACCAAAACAACAACAGTGTTTGTGCCCCCTTGGCCAGGGTGGCTGGGAAGCAGGGACCTTCCCAGTGATGCCACTCCTTTCAAAACCTGGAAAAATAAAAATTGGTGACTGGAAATTCCAGCCCTTCACCTCAAAAAAAAAAAAAAAAAAAAAAAAGCTGCAGGTGCAATAACTTACTTCAAAAAAAAGTTAAAAAGAATCAAGCTGCAAGATTGTTTTTCTTTTTTAATATTCCACTGTAATGAACTGTAATACATGGTTGCATAGGCAATAACATTGCATGGCACAAACCTCATGTGGCAACATTTTAAATGATTTTTTTATTTGTTTTTTTCCTGAACATTTTTAAAACATTTTTATTTTTTTATATATTCTACCCCAGGCCGTTAAGCTAAAGAGGAAAAAAAAAAGGTAGTATTTATACAAGGTTACAATATTTTACAACAAAAAAACAATAATATTGATTGAGGTTTGTTTTCTTTCTTTCTCCCAGTCTCTCTTTCAAGCACTGCACACCTAAACTGATATATTATTATACATTGAAAACTGTCCTTCGAAATCAGTAGTATAAAAGTCCTAGCTCTACCTACCTACCTAGCTATGTGGGGGGAGTGGAGAACCATGTTACCAGCAAAGAGTTAAGGGGGTGTAAGGCTGCTCCCTCGCCTCACCCCAGCTCCCTTCGGGAAACTGCAAAGGGCTGAATGACTTTCCATCCGATTCCACCCCCTTCCCATTTGGGTTTAATTTCTCCCTTGGTCTGTTTGCTTTTTGCTGTGTCAGTCAGAGCAGCAAAATAAACACAGGGCTCTGCCTCTGCTTGATTATTTTTCAATCCTTTTCCAAGAAACTACCTTTTTGCCTTAGTTTGTTTGGAGAGTGTTTTACAATGTGCTGCCCGGTCTGAGTGTACCCTGGGAATCAGGGGAATGCGCCTCCCCACCCCAAAACACCTCGGCTGCAGGAGGAAACCAGCAGGCATCCTTGGTGGGGCAGGTGAAGCCATGTGTGCTGCAGCTCTGCGACCTCATGTGTGACAGTCACTGCATGTGGCCTTTCCCTAACACCCAGCCCTGCTGATGGCTCAGGCCAGGCGTGGTCCAGCAAGGACATGTCATCTGGCAGGGATGCACATTCCAGCAGGGATGGACACTAGCTCACACTCTGCTGTGGACTTTAGAGGAGAGGGAGGGTGATTCTCTCTGTATTTTGCTGTCTTGGTCTTCCTCCCTGTAGGCTCTCCCCAGGTAGGTGCTGGGGCAGTGGGACCTGAACTGGGTAGCACATTCTGGAAGAGGCAGCTGGAGCCTGGCTGGGGAGCCTGCTGGGAGCGCAGGTGGGCGGCACTGCTGGCAGCAGGTGACGTGCCAGGGGGCTGACCTGGCCCCTCTCCAGGAGCTTGTTGAGGCACAGCAGCCCTTAGAATCTGGACCCTGCAGGGCCCAGCAAGCCTGAGCCTGGTTCCCCACTGGTTTGCAGTTGTTACTGAAGCATTAACTACTGCCTATGGGCAAGAAGTGCCTCCGAGTACTTGGCAGCGAGTGGTACCCAACCACTTTAAAGCCAGTGCCAGGAACCTGTGCTGCTCTCATCATTTGCATCCTCCTCGTAAAAAAGCTCTGGGACATCTCTGGGGTTCCCAGCCATGGGCAAGTAAGGCAGCCCCCTTATAGGATACCTGCTGCATAGCCAAGGCCAGGACTGCTTGGGGGAAACGTTTTGCTACCTCCATGAGGAGCAGCTGGATGAGCCCAGCTAGCTGGGCTGCAACCACAGATGATGCCGTGGGCATGGCAGGTGCTGGGATGGCTGGCACTTTGGTGGTGGATGGGGACAAAGCTTGCAGCTTTGAAGGCAAGTCTAAGCCAGGGAATTGTGATTCAATGTATAGAGAGGAGTAAAATACCAAATAAGAAATAAATAGAGAAGAAAGTCATAAATAGAGTTGAAAGGTATTAAAACAACAACAACAATAATAATTAAAAAAGGTATCATCATGGTAACTTGAGATTGCAAGAACAGCACTGACCCTGTGACCCTTAAGAAATGCAGTAGTTGCAGGCTGGCTAGGTTAAGATACATATATATATATATATATATATTTAAATATATATATATATATATATATATACATATTTATACAGTTTTTCATGTTAATTTAACAGCTAGTTTTTAAAAAAAAACTTTTAAAATTGATTTTAAAAACGTGTATAAATACAGATGCAAGTAGCTTAAATACTACTAGAGCAACTGCTTTTGAAGATTTGGGAGGGGCACCCCTTCCAGCATTACCCAGAAGTGTGGGTGCAAGGGACTGTGCTGGAATGGCAGCAGCACCCTGAGAGTTGAGGCAGAGCCCTAGGAGCAGAGGAGCTACCTGCAGCTGGAGATGGGAGCAACATTCCCCTTACCTCGTGGCATTTTCAGGCAGGCTGAGGGCTGGGCACATGCACTGGTGTTTAAATTAGACTGAGTCCAACACGTGCTTTCCACATGAATTTTAATGTGAGAGAAAGTGGGGGCCAAGCTTCTCTAAATGCCATGTCTGCTGCCAGGAGACTCTCTTCTCTCTCTCTAACAAGACAGGGATACAGCACTTAATCCTCTGGACTGTTAAACAACTCAGATGAAATACTGGCCCTGTGGAAGTCTGTGAGAAAAAAGTTACTATTAACTTCAGTAGGGAAAGCAGCTAAGCTCTAGAACAGATACAGCCCTCCACTGGAGCAGCCTTCAGAACCTGCAGGCTGAGTGAGACCTGTCCCCATATGCCTGCCCACCCCACTGCCCTCTCCTTAGCTCTGCTTGTTGCTAATTTGCCTGGTCAGCAATGGCACTGGGCTGTTCAGGCAGCAGCCCTCCATGGATTGCCTGTTGACAGTGGGAAGCATCAGGATCCCCAGTGTACCTAGGAAAAGGCTCTCAATGCTGTGCTCAGCTGCCAGCACAAATCTGGCAGACAAATTGCCTCCTGACACCAGTCCCTGGGTGGCTTGGAAGCTCAGTGGCCTCTGTGGTACCCAATGGGGTCAGCATGAGCCTGGCTCAGTAATCAGCATCACTTTCAGCATCTAAGCCACCATGCCTGAGGCCTCAGCTAAATGTTTAGGCTGGGATGTAAATCCTGGCTGCTTGTGATGGGAGAGGCCCTGGTTATGCAGATGGTGTGGTGAAATGCATGCTGGCTCCCTGTGCACAGCAGGGAAGGCAACTCTTAGCATTTCTGAGGAGAGAAAAGAAACAGTACTACTTGTGTTTTCTTATTGCAGTAAATGTATTACTTTTGACCTAACAATAGTGTATCATTAAGGTAGTGTATGACAGTCTAGGCACTATGGAAATACTTTTATGGCTCATTAACCTGAAGCCTGACATTTGGTTGTAGCTTATTTGGAACTTTTCCCAAGACCACTAGATATTCCTGGACCTTAAACTACAAGATCCCTTAACACTGAGCACGAGGAAAGAGGGTAGAATGACAAACCAGTTTTTATGGGAGTATCCTATAGTTGCCTTGTGAATCTCAAAGATGACTACACCAGCTCAAGCCCAGCTTGCAGAGCCACACTGTGTGAGCAGCAGAGCTCAGCTGACTTTCATCTCCTTGGTGGTATTTCAGTGGGGTAAAAGGATGTTCCAAAGTTATTCCAATCACTATGGTCATTGAAAAACTTGTAAAATGTTTAGCCTTGCAAAGGAGATCTTACTTAACAGCTCTGTGCAGGTAAGAGCATTGGGAGGGAAAAGCAGAGAGGCATGTTGGCTCAGACAAACCAGAGAACTTCTGATCTCTTCTACTTCCTCTGCAGAGTGAAGAGGCTCTGAGGTGGCTGGAGATGGGGCAGTATCACCTTTTCCTCCTTTGAGCCCCTTCCCTGCCTTGCTGTCCCTTGCTGTCCCTTGCTGTTCCTTGCTGTCCCTTGTGCAGAGATGCCCACAGCCACTGTGTGCATCAGGGCACTGGGGTGGAGGGCTGAGGAAGGGCCTGTCATTGCACATGTCTGACCCCACGATGAGGTGTATGACGAACTTGGTGGCCTTGTGCCACTGTGGCTGTGTGCCAGTGCTTGAGCTCTTTCTTAGATTGCAGATTTACATAGCAATTGTGCTTTCCTGCCAGAGCTGCTGTCTCTAAATTGAGGTTAGTAATTCCTGACCCAGTGAAAGCCAGAGGGAAACTTTTCCTGTACCACCTTGCTTGTGAGCCTCAACATAGACCAGGGAAAGCAAAGCCCAGGCACTCCTTGGGGCAATGAGCCATTCTGGGAAGCTTTTGTTTGCTGGGCTGTATCTCCATCGGGGAAACCAGAGGGCTGGCAAAGACTCTCAGCATGATAACACCATGCCATGATGGGCACAGAGGCATTCCCTTCACAGGCCTCTACAGCTCTGTGCTTCATCTCAGAGTACAGGGTGGAGAGGGAGCAGGATAGAAGGAGGTGGCCTAATGCCTTTTTTCTAGCTTAGTTACCTTCCCAGCCCTGTTCCCCACTCAGCTGTGGGAAGTTGTAGCTCCTGCTAAAATGATGTTAGCAGTGTATGAGAGTCTCTTTGCTGGTGCCAGAGTCTCCATCCAGTCCCCCTGCCCAGAGCAGAATATGTGTCTGAGTGTGTGTGTGGGTGGGTTGTGGGGTGGTAGAAGCTGCTGAAAGCCAGTGGGCTCTTGCTCTTTGGGAAGGCAGGTCCGGTGTCAGGAAAAACAGCGGGAAGAAAAAATGCCCAGGTTATCGGGGAGGTGGCAGTGAGAAGGGATGCATCCCATCCCAGATTTTGATGGAAGAGGCGCTGCTCCACAGCCTCCCTCTCCCTGCCTGATCCCAGGAAGCCAGGAGCTGCCACGTTCATGCTGGAAACACTCCGCTTACATTAACATATGTACTTTATATGCCTAGGGTAGCTAAAAGTGCTGCGTTCACATCCCCGAGGAGGCAACTGCTGTCTGGAGTCCAAGCGGATGGATGTATCGGGCTGTCCCCATGTGCTCTCTCCGTGCCTGGCGGCGCTGGGCTGCAGCCCTGTCATGTCGCCCAGGAGATCGCAGCGCTGTGCTCCTTCGCTTTCATCCTCAGGGCAGCGATGCTGGAGCTCTTGCGGTCCGGCTCGCTGTTCAGCTCGTAGCCATTGAGGCTGGGGCTCATCCCGGCTGTGCCGAAGAGGCCGCCCATGTGAGTCTGTCCCACGTGGCTGCCCGGCCCGGACACTCCAAGGAACTCGGAGACGCCGCCAGCCGCGTGGGGGTGAGCATGGGGGGACATGCAGGAGGGCACCGTCTCGCAGGGGACCACGCAGGCAGGCACAGGGGAGGCGGCTCCGTTGTTGCCAATCCAGGAGGGGTTCTGGATCTGGGGGTGGGAGAAGAAGCGTCAGGGCTGCCCCGTGCAGGATGCGTTGGGCACCTGGTCTGGGGGAATGGAGCGTGTCCAGCCCCAGCCTGGCAGGGCAGCTTAGTGGTGGGGCAGCCAGTGAGAGGGGCTTGCAGCCGGCAAATCCACTCCAAAAACTGTATGCCAGCCTGGGCAGGGGCAGCGAGTGCAGCTGGATAACTCACAGGGAGCAGGATTGTGCTCCTCCTCTGCCACAGCACCTGCTTATCTATTCCTCTCCCAGACACTTCTCTCATTTATTTTTTTTGTACCATGAGTATTTTTCTCAGCACAGGAAACTTTGTGTCATCCATGGTGTTTCTGTGGTCCTACTCATTACAGAGGGATGAGGCTGAAAGGGGTGTTGTGAGGCTGCTGATCCACCTTCATTCTCCAGTTCAGGGCAGCTTTGCCTCGGCAAGGGCTGTTTTGTACCACCCAGATGTGCCTGCCGGAGCTGAGCTGCACACAGCCCCCAGCCCAGGCAGCTTCATGGCCCCTCTCCCCCAGCAGTCCCATCGAGGCAGCATCACCCACCCTGCTGCAGAGCAGAGCTCTGCAGGGCCACCTCGAGAGACCATCTGGGATCCTGCAGTGTCACTCATAAAATGGCATGGCAGAAGAAGAGAGGAGGGCTCAGTATTTGCCAGTGGGAATAGGTGTCCTGCAACAGGGGCACAGGGGCATGCTGGATGAAAGTGGGGAGGATGTGAGCAGCAAGAGAGCACTTTATCCCACTGCCCTTTCCACTGCTCACCCCTGGGCCCTCTCTGATCTCTTACCTCCTGCAAATTGCTTTTCAAATTTTTGGTCTCTTGTGCTGGGAGAGGAGGGCAGTATGGAGGGAGAGAGCAGTGTAAGTTACAAAGGCAAGAGAAGGACATGCTGAAAAGGCTGCTGAGAGTGTTCTCTGCTTGAAAAGCTGCTTTGGCATCTCAGCTGTTTCAAAAGGGCTTCTTGTTCAGTTTGTGGGAGACGCCAAGCAGGAGAGAGGTCAAACACTCCTGGCTTGGCTGCAGAGTAGCAGTGGTACAGCCCTGGCTGGGAAGGCAGCTGGCAGACAGGGTGTCAGGGAGGGAGGACTTCCAGCAGATCTGTGAGGAGAGTCAGGTTCAGAGCATCGTGCCTGCAGAATTGTGCCCTTGAGCAAATTCTGGGTGGTGGGAAGAGGAGTGGAGGATGGAGGGAGTGCTTTCTGGGGTGCAGCCTAGCCCTGGAGCTAGCAAACCCCAGTCTGCCTGGCATTGTCTGAAGTGTTGTGAAACTGGGGCTGGCCCAGTGCTTAGGAGGCTATTGTGCTGACAGGTTTTCCAAGACAGGAAGCTAAGGAGGGGAGGCAGGCCTGTGACTTGTGTCCAGGGTCAGGGCAGGAACGGTTTCAATAGGACTTAAAAGCAGCCCCAGGTACCCCAACAAGGCTGCTCCCTCCCTTCCTTTGCAGCGTAAATCTACAAGTCCTTTGGGAAGCATCCCCAGATGTCACCAAGTGTGCTGTGTGTACCACAGCCCATCACTGGAAGATGGCTGTGGGAATTTGCCAGGGGAAAAATGCTTTTATCCAACCGCCATATCCAAGGGGCATGGAAACCAGACATGGTAACAGGAAGCCTCCCTAAGATCTGCTGTTCTTTAGGCATGAATTAGACTTTTGGATCTCTTTCAACCTAGAGGAAAGTTAGTGGCAGCAGCACATGCGAAAGGATGTGCTGAGCAGGGTGACCTGTGCCCAGGGGTGCTGCTCTATGTCACACAGTGCTGGGCCTGGTACCTGCTTTAGAGACGGCTGCTCTGGGCCAGGATATGAGGGAGCCAAGCAGGACGCCTGACTAAAAATCTGCCAGCCCTTCAGTGCCCGACAGTGTAGCCCTGGTGTCCTTGCAGCCTTGCCTCAGGGCAGGATGTACCTGAGAAGTGAAGCACGACTCGGGGGGGCAGGGGCAGCGTGTCCAGCCAGCACTGTGCCCAGGCGGGGGAATGCACTCACCTGGGCGTAGTTCTCGGCACGGGTGAGCAGAGGCAGCTCGTAGGCAGTGGAGAAGTGGGTCCGGACCTGCTGCATCTGACCGAACCGCTCCCGCTTGCGCCACTTCGCTCGCCGGTTCTGAAACCACACCTGGGGAGAGGGGACAGCAGCGCTGTGAGCAAGGACAGCCCGGCAGCCGCTCGGAGCCCGGCAGCCCTGAAGAGCCCACCAGAGGGCAGGGCCTCACCAGGCGGTGGTTTTGTATGGCACAGAGATGGGCACTGCAGGGGAGAGAGACAGTCATTCCCTGCTTCTCCTGAGGGTCTGTGCTCCTAGAAAGGCTGCACTCCAAGCAAAAGGGGATGCTCATCTTCTGGTGCACTGCCTCTCCGGGGACATTCCCAGCTCTTCCCTCCTACAGCCTGATTTGCCCTGGGATAGCCCATCTTCCTCTCACCCCTAAATCTGTGTTACCCAGGCTCTGCCTGCAGTCAGCCAGTCTCAGATGAGAAGTGTGAATACATGTGTGTGTGTGGCTGCCAGGCTGAAAACAGCAGTGACAGGGCTTTCCCCAAGACTAATCCTGGCTGTGATGATGCCATTGACTGCAGCTTGCATTTCTCACCAAGCTCTCTCATTTTTCTTAACCACAACAAGGAATACAAAGCCAAACACCCCTTCCCTCCTTAGCTGCAGGAAAGGACAGGTGGCCTTCTCAGCATCCTTTGCTTTAAACTGAGTTTTCTTTGCAGGGTTTGCAACTCTTTGCTTCATGGTGCTGCTCAGATCCCTTCAAGGCACAGACTAAAACTCTGTTTCTGCTCTTATTTTTACTGGCTTGACATCAGTGTGGATTATTGCACTGTTGTCAGCACCATTGCTCCTGATTTGCATCAGCCTAGGAGAGATCAGAGCCTGGCCCAGTGTCTTCAAAGCCTCTCAAAGCTTGTGAGTCAGGGAAGTACATCAATCAAGAGCTGCTTTGAAGGCACTGAGAGATGAGGGCGATCACCAGGGGCTGGGTTGTGCAGGTCACGCCAGTGCATGAAAGGAGCACTCCTAGAGCCTCTCAGCTCTGCTTCGAGTTTTGCATGGTGCCTTGCTGGGGGGGGCAGAGGGGGCACTGCTGACAAGCAGCTTGGCCCTTCCCACGCCTGGCCATGGGGCTGCTTCGCTCCTTGCCAGGCACCTGGGGAAAGCACACACCAGGTAGGAAGCTCATGTCTTTGAAAGATAGCAGGACAAGCCAGGTGCTTGGCACAGGCTGGGATGGCAGGACAATTTTTGCAGGGGCAGGAAAGCCGTGGCACCTGCAGCTGGAATCAGTGGAACTGGAAGCTGCTATGAGGAGGGAGAAGGGGCTTGGGTTTCTGGTCTGAGCTGCCCTTCCTGCTTGTGCTGGAAGAGTTGTTTCAGGCTCTCCTGCTTCAGTTTCTGCCTTCCACCACATAGGCAGCCTCGTGCTGGTGTCTCACAGCCAGGCCTGTGGTATGAGTAGGCAGCTGAGGGTCTGGCCATGCACTGGGGTCTGCTTGGTGCAGGGAGCTGATAACGCAGCTGCCAGGCATGTGCCCTGCATGTGGGCTGTGGATAGAGTAGGGTTTAGTGCCACTGGCATGGGCCATCCACAAGCTGGCCAGAGCAGCAACCTCCTATTTACCCCCTACCCCAAATCAAAAGCCCTGTGAGGGTTTTCAGTAGGTGCAAAAAACATCAGGAAAAGCATCCTAACGTTATCCCAGCTGAGCACACGCTGCACATGCAGAGCGTCCTACTAGAGCAGGTTTGATGCCTCAGGCATCTGTCTGTTTTTCTTCTACCTCTTCTTGGCACAGCCACTGCAGCCCAGCTGCAGGCCAGTCCCAGGGCTGGCCGGGATCACAGTGCTTTGATCTGCAGATTCAAAGTTAGGGGGGGGTGACCCGGTTCCTCCTCAGGCAGAGGGGGCCCCGCTGTGTGCAGAGGGGTGGAGAACAGGTAGGGAGCAGAGTGCTGGCTGTGCATGAGGCCGGGGGGGAACATATGCCAGGCATACGTGGCCATTCCCTGTGTGATGAAGGCTGCCTTGCCCGCCTGAGTGTCCCACCTGGGAGCAGGGTGGCCTTGCTGAGGCCCCCACTGCAGTGAGTGGCTCTGCAGTGTGACCTTCAAAGCCGTCTGTGCCCTCGACTTCCCAGGACAGCACAACAGCTGCCTTGACAGAGCAGAGCGAGGTCTCAGCCTCTGCTCTAACACTTTTATGCATTGGACTGAGCAGAGCAAAGGTGTTTAAACTGGCAGTTCCCAAATTGCCACGTTGCTGGTGGGCTGGGAGGATGTGGCAAGTCATCGCGTCAGGCTGAGGAAGAGGAGTGTCTTCAGTCCAAGTGTTGGTGTCACAGGCACCAGAGACACTCTGAGAGCTGACAGTGAGCTCTGAAGCACTTGTGGCAAGGTTTGGGCTGCTTTTTAAAGTTCTCCTTTCTCCTCTGGTCCAAATCCTTATAGGCTTCGTGGCATCTTGCTGTTGGGTTTGTCCAGGCCTCCACAGGGCTCCGGGGAAAACAAGAGAGGCATGGCAATGTATAATGTGAAAATGTCAGCAAAAAACCCCAACTAATCCTCAGTATTTCCACAGTCTTAGAAGACACCTGCTTTTAAAAAGCAAATCTAAACCCAAACAGAAGTCCATTTTCCTTTCATTGCCTGTCAGTCCTTGTCAAGAGCGGCTGTTGTGGGATGGGAATGTGACAGTGGAGGTTGCAGTGGCTAGTGCAGGATGTCCTCTGGGGTCAGGATGGGCTACTTTGTGCCAGGGCCAGCAGTGGCTGTGGGCTGAATCTCAGTGTTAACAACTACAGTAGGAGTTAACAGTAATGTCATGTATCTGACTCCTGCAGACAATGCTTTGATAAGCCCTGATGTACCAAATCAGCCCTGTAAAAATCTACGGAACAGAGAGTGTTTCATGTCTCCATAAACATTCAGCCATATGCTGGTACCTAAATCCATATGCATACACAGCTGATGTGCTGTTGGGGGTGGAGAGGCCACGACTGGCCTGAGACAAAGCAAGGAGGCTCCTGCTCACTGTCTTGCTGCCTCTACCCTCTCACCCAGTGGGCACTGCCAGTCTGCCCCTGCCACCAAGCCCCATGTGTACAGGGCACAGGTGGATGGGCTCAGCTGGGACTCACCCACACCACTGACCATGTCTGGATAGTCGGGGGCTGCATCACTGATTTGTCCTTCCTCCAAGTTAAAGAAGAAGGTGTTTTCCCCTCTCTCCTACCCCCACCTTAGCAGTGGTGGGTCAGGCTGACCTCTGCACGTGTGTGGTGATGGGCTGGTGGCAGCTGTGGGGTTGTGCTCATGCCCTGTGCTCAGCTCTGCTCACTGCACCACTGCTCTGATGCAGGTAAGAGCTGCCCACAACATTCAAGTCTCTTGTGCTTTTGCTCTCTTCTGGCAGCCTCACAGCTTCTTCTCCCCATTCCTGTCCTCTCACCCTGCTACCCTCCTCCCTCAGCTCAGCCTCCATCTGTCTGTGTTCAGGACCCCATCCCTCTGTGAAAGGCCAGGACATCTCCCCTCTTGCCAGAGATGGCCACCAGCCCTTTGCTTTTCAGACTGCAAGAACAGAGCCAGAATTCATCCTTGAGTGCTGAAACTGGACACCATTTTATCAGTGGCCTGGAATGGGAAATTGGAGCCTGGGATGAGAGAATTGAATAACTTGAGCTTGTTTTCATTTCATGTTTAATTTCCTGCAGGCTTAGCTCAGTCTTTCCGCTCCTTCCACCAGCCTCCCAGGGTTTTATGGGGGAAAAGGGATCAAGATATATTACTTCTTGCTTTGCTTTGCTTTTTTTCTTTCCTTTTTTTTCCAAGGCAGTGATTTTGCTACAGCGGAGTTTGACATTTCCCTCTCACTTTCAAGCCCCCACCGCATCACAGGGTCACCGCCAAAAACATTTCATTAATGGTCCCAGCAATCATGAGGCTGGCTCTGAGGGGGGCTGGCTGAGGGGTTATATTCCCTGGCTGCAAAGCCTCCTTCCAGCCCCATCCCTTTCTCCTCTCCCAGAGAGCAGTCCAGGAGGCAGATACTGATAAGCCAAGAGAAATAAGCAGCCAGTGCCAGGCTGGCATGGGCTTGGGATGTGCCTGTGTGTGTTTCTGTGCAAGAAAGGATTCAAGGGTGAATACACATCTACCTTGTTTTCCTAGTGCCACTGCCTCAGACATCTGCTGCAGACCTGGATGAGCTGGAAGAGCCCCAAGCAGTTGCTGATACCAAGCAGAAGCTCTTTCTGGGGCTCTGCTGCCCCAGACATGGAAGAGGAGAAGAAAGGAATAGGATATACATGTTGTGTAGGACCTACATGAACACAGCACCCCCTGTGCACCTTTGCAGGTTTGTGGCTGAGCTGCAGCAACCTCTTCCTGGCTGTGACTCTGCACAGGGCTTATGCATGGCTCACACTTAGGAATGTGCAGTATCTTAATAGTGCATGGAAACCAGGGGCAAGATTATGGGGAGTAGGCAGGAAAATGCTGCATTGCATCACAGAGGGAATTAGCTTTGACATTGTCAGACACCAGGACAGATGGCTGGAAAGTGAGGCAGGCAGGGAAACAGAGCAGGAGAGGGGCCAGGCCATGGAATGCCACTGCTTCACAGACAGTGTGGTCCACCCCATGTATGCTGCTGGTGTGGACTCTTCTCCAGGCAGTGAGAGCTCCGGCAGCTACCGCACTAATGAAGCGTGAGCTTGGGAAAGGGCTGGAAAAATCAGAGCTGTGGAGCCTGTCTGGGCTCTGCATCTGCTCCTGCCTGCAGTGCAGCTGGTTATGCTCCCCAGGAAGCCAAGCCTGGCCAGAGGGGATGACCTCCAGCCAAAAGCTGTGGGAGGGAGCATCACACCTTAAACCTGTGCCTCACCTTTCTGTCACCTTGCTTTGCTTAGTTCAGCTTTACTGGCAGCTGAAGCTGACCTCCAAAAACTCATTCCAGGCAGGATTATCCCTTAGATGACCATCTCTTCCTTGGGAGAGGGACTGCTGTGCTTCGCTCAAAGCCCATGGGGCTGCAGAAGGTCTGTGCCCAAACACCCCACAGCAGCCAGAGCCTCTCCCAGTGTGGTGGAGTGTCTGAGCACTGAGCAACTCTTTGGCTTGCAGGGGAAAGGTAGTGAGGGGCTCATGGCTAATTTGTGACTTCCAGCCTCTAGCCCTTGGCTCTCAGTCCTTGCAGTAGGCATTTCCTTCACCACCAACCTCCTGAGCTGCAGCTCCATGCCCGTACCTAGTCCTGGGCTGTGACTAATGGCCCTTGATGCCACACTGCCACAGAGCAGAACTGCCCAGGGGTGGGAGACCAAAGTCAAGCCTAAACAAGCTATAGCACAACCCAGAGGTGGAGATAGGCACCAGGGATATTCACTAAGGCTTTGTCTCCAACAGCCTCCCTCACAGGAAGCACAGCCCTGTGCCTTCAGCAGAAGAGCCCTGTGCCACCTCAGACTGCACCTCCTCACCTCCTGGGGCTGCCAGTGCCATGCCAAGGCTAAGCAGCCCACTAGCCAGCAGCCCCAGTCCCCTGGGAGCACCTGGGCTGCCCTGAGCCTGCCCTGAGCCTGCCCAGTGCACTGGCACAAGCCTGCTGGTTCTCGCTCTGCAGTGATAGGAGTCTGCACTGCTGCTGACAGCACGGCTGTCCTGCATCACGAGGTGGTGGCCTGGTGCCAGCCCACTTCCCAAGTCACTGACTCTTTCCCAACAGAGCTGGGGAATGACTGAAATGCAAGTGCTTATCCCTTTCATCATGGGGCAAGTGCTCGAGCAGCCAGGCCACTTGGACAAGCCCTTCAGCAGCTCTGTCACACGAGCCCTGTCATCGCCATCCCCAGGGAGAGGCACTGGCACTCACAAGAGCAGGGAGCCTGCTCTTGGCTGCCTGTGGCAACAGGCCACTGGCACGCTTATCTCTGAAGCCTCTCTTTGCCAAATATACTCCTGGCTACCTCGAGAGTTCATCTGCCCTCAGCTGAACTGTTACCCAGGAGTAAAATGGACAAAAACCCCAAACAAAGGGTGACACGTAAGGAATGTGTAGATTGCACCTGCCCTGGCTGTGATGGCCAGCCCTGCACGCTGCCTGGGATGACACAGTAGCTGCAAACCCTGGCTCAGAAGCGAGCAGGAGGAGCTTGCCACCCTCCAGCACCTCATTCTCATTCCTGAGCAAAAGGAATTTCATGCACTGTGCAGCCAGTAACCCGATGCTATGCCTGGCCTCCCAGGAGACCCCATTAGCACTTGTGGTGTGTTCTTGGGAAATCAAGAGCTGCATCCAGTGGCACAAGCAAAAAGCTGATGTTTGTAGCTCTGCCTTGCTCTGCCCATCCTGCAGTGCTCAGCATGCTACAGTCGGGACCAATGGGAATCACACTGCTGCCTACTGAAACACAGGCATGTCCAGCCTGAAGAGAAACAGCTGTGGGGGAGAAGAGCACACCAGCCCTGCAAACCAATTCCAGCAAGCAGACAAGAAAAATACTTCTTCTGGTTCAATTCAGAAATGAATGTACAGATGGATTTAAGCATGGATGTCAGCCTTGTTTGCAGCAACTGCTTGTAAAGGTTAAAGCAGAGGCTGCCTGGGAGCTGAGAATATTTCTGGTATAAAAGGTAGAATGAAGTGTCTCCATGGGCCAATTATTCTTGATGCTAATGCAGGTTCTGGGGGTGGTGAGCTGACAAATGCCTGCAGACAGAAGTTACAGGATTAGCTGTGCTGGAGAAGGAGCTGGCCATCACGGTGTGAGCTGTGGGTGTTAGCTCCATGCAGTGGTGCTCCTTTTTACACGTGCTTCTGAGGCCTCCTGTTTAACCTTGACTCAGAGGAAAGAGCAGTAGTCAGAGAATCATTCCCTCCTCTGATGTGCATTTCGGGTCTGCTGGCCCCCGGGTTAGTTCAAGGGAGCCAGTTCGTGAGAGATGGCACCTCCATGGGTGGGGGTGATTGAGACTGCCAACCAAGCGAGGGTATTTGACTCTCCTGCTCCTCCCCAGGTGGTAGGTGCACCTTTTGCCTCCAGGTCTCCAGCTTTTGTACAGTCTCAGCGCCTTCCAAGCAGGCAACAAGAGCTGCCTGTCTTGTATCACCTCATGCTCCCTGGCACTGAACTCCCTGTCACCTCTGCAGCCCCACCTGTATGGAAAAGCTTGCTCCCACTCAGACTAATGAACCTGTGTCCCCTGCCAGCCTCCTGATGAGAGCAGGTTTTGTGCAAGCTTTGTTCAGGGTGGTGGCAAGGCTTACCTGCCTGCTGTGCCATTAGCTCAAGGGCAAGGGGTGACTGTGAACACTGAATTGCAGGGCAGCAGCCTAAAAAAGGAGCTGGCACTAGTGCAGACGTGGATGTACCTCCTTGTCCTTTCCCTGTGCCACAGGCAGATTAGGGCTTGGCTGCCTGCAGCTTAGGTGGGGCTGCAAGGGAACCTCAGAGGTTTTCTGCAGCTCACCCCTCGCCCAGCCCCAGGCTTTCCCCCATACCTGCACACGAGCCTCAGTGAGGTCTGTCCTCATGGCTAGCTGCTCCCTGGCATAGACATCGGGATAGTGGGTCTTCTGGAAGACCTTCTCCAGCTCCTCCAGCTGGTAGCTTGTGAAGGTGGTGCGGTTCCTCCGCTTTTTGCCCTTGTTGCTCTCTGAGTCAGCCTTGTCCATGGGGCTGGGGAGGTCAGTGCTGGCCCTGTCCTGGGCCACTTTCACCCCGGCCTCCTTCACGCTGAGGTAGCTGCTGTCCATTGCTGAAGGGTCAGAGCTTGGCTGCAGGTCAGGCTCTCCCAAACTGCTTTCCTTACCTGTTTGGAGGGGAGATAAGGGAGGGAAGAGAAGGGCAGGTTTGGCCAGGAGTAGAGGGTCAGGGAGAGAGAGAAAAGGAAACAGGTGTAAATCTTTTGACCAATTTTTCCCAGCTCAGACAGGCAAGAGGAGATTGGGACAAGCTCTCTCAGCTTCTGCTCCCTCTCAGAGACCCAGGTGGGAGGATGAGCCGTGCACATTCAGATGCACACACCCCAGGAAGACCCTCCTTCAACCTCTCAATGCCCACATCAGGGCTGAACATCATGGAGCACTACATTCCTTGGTCCTGGCCACAGGAAATCTCTGAGAGGTACCCATCTGCTCCCTGCACCATGCAGGTACCCTGCCAGCAGCCCATCTGTGCTCTGCTGCTGGATAACACAGAGAAAACCAGGAGTACACAGCAGCCTCATGTGCTGCCTGGTGGGGTTTGTTTTCTGCTCCTGCATCCTCAGGCAGTGGTGGTGTGAGAGCAGAGGTGCTCCTGGTTGACACCCCCAGTCACCCCACAACCTTCTTGCACTGCTTTTGACTCCAGTGGCAGTGGTGTCCCCTTCATTAGCAAGAGTGATGCTCTGCCAGCAGGACCCTGGTGGGGCCCCATGGCTCTTCCTTATCTGATGCCACTGCTCTGCATGGTGGGCTGTCTTCAGGACAGAAAAAGAGGGATCTGTGTGAGCAACTGGCCACCTGACATGTAGTGCATAATCAAGTGTCACACGTGGCCACATTTCTGACTGGGATCTTTGGGTGAAAAACATGGTAGCCCTACTGCAGGTTTTAACCTTGAGCCATGATGCTCAGTTTCTAAATGTGTGGGAAGTGGTACCTGTGGTATTTTCTATCAATGCTCTCAAGAGCCAAGTGCACATCAAGTGTCTCTTTATTTTTTTTAATTTTATTTCACAATAGTCTATTTTTAAATGTTACCAGGCCAGGATCGGTCTTTCTGGGAAACAGCTCCACCATTTAGTGATGTCCTCATTCAGGGAGCTTTTCCCTGGCAGTGTGATAGCTGGGGTTGTTAATGCCAGCTTAGACATCTAATGTCTTTGGCAATATTTATCTCTTGTTACAAAATCCTTCCTATATATTCCTTGCAATTTACTGTATATTTACAGTTTAGCCATTCTGTGAACAGCTCTGTCACAGCCAAAAGCCATGAAAAGGGTTGTGAGGAGGTGCACAGTGTATAAGTGCTTGCCCATCTCTCACTCTCGCAGCTGAAAGGATACACTGAGGTGATTGGGATGAAACTTGGAGGCTGAAATGTAGCCATCACCTCGGGCATGAGTGCAAGGGTGGCCCAGGTTTAAGCCTGGGAGGATGAACTGTGAGTGGGATTTGAGAAGAAAATTGCCCAGGTGGTACAGAGGGCTTGTAGGCAGAACTTGCATGAAGGCAATGGAGTTGCCTGCCACTTCCACCCTACTGAGATTCCAGATTTTCTGCTTTCCTAATATTGCTCCCTCAGACTTTTGAGGAGCTCCCTATAAAGCTTACCAAAGCTTGATATTGTCTGTCTCAACTCTCTTTGCTTTGATCCTTGGGAACATTTTGCCAGAATTTATGCTCCCTGGGTTCCAGGACCAGTGTCTAGGCCAGTGACTGATACATTGACTCCTCTTTGGACCTGCCTACAGCAGGCTGACCTCTCCTGCTGCTCCTAGGGGATGCAGGTGGACAGAGCTGTCCAAAATGGGCTGGGACAGTGCCCTGCATCCTATCCCCCAGCCTTGGTAAATCATATGCTACAGACATGATATTTATAATTTTTACAACTGAAAATAAAACAGTTCCAGAAAGTCTGCAGCAATGCACTACCACCCATGAGACTCAGTAGAGACAGAGTAATAAATAAAGCATTCCAAGAGATTGGTTGGTTTTTTTTTTTTCCCCTTTCTCTCGTTCTTTTATTATTTATGATGTCAGGAAGCTCAGCACATTTTCCCCCACACTTTGTGCTGGCTGCCTCCTAACTCCTAAGTCCCCTGCAGCTCCAGCAGCAGCAAACACAAGACCTGAACCCTTTCTTGGGAACTCCTCTGCTGGTTTTTATCTCCTTGAGGACCTCAGCTAGCTGGGGAAGAGTCTGCACAAACACACAGAGAGAAAAGCTCTGTGTCTGTTCCAATTTCGTTGACAGCATAGCTCAAACTGCAGCTGGGGGCTGGGCCCTGGACTTTCAGCAGTGATAAGTTATCTCCATCTCAAACCATCAGCCCCAAGGAGCAAGGGCTGTCCCTGCTGCACACACAGGGGGTGTTCCCGTGCCTGCTCTGTCAGAGCAGAGCCCTCCTTGCAACTCAGCCGTGCTGCTCTCCTGCTCCTGCACTGCAGCAGACATGGGCTTATTCCCCTCTAGCCCCTGAGGGCCCTGAAAGGGATGAACTCCTGCCCCATGGGAGGGGCAGAAACTCTGGGATGGAGGGTAGGATGCCAGCATAGGGACGGTGTGCATCTACTCTCAGCTGAGCATCCCAAGAAGTATCTCTCATTCCCTAGGAACTGGCTCCCTGACCTCCAAAGAGCTGTGCTAACTGCTGACGTGAAACAAATTGCATACATCTGCATATGGATGTGCCCAGACTTCCTGTAACTGGAGATGGCCTCAAAGTTTCAGTGCAAAGTTTGGGGTGTCTGTTTCTAATCAAACCTAAAGAGACCTTGAGTTGCATGCTGTGAGGATCTCCGTGACAAGGAGTTAATATGAGCACCACTGCACCCTTACAAGCTCGACAGAACTGCTTGGTGCCTCCTTCACTGCTTGTCAAGCCATCCTTGCCCTAGGAGCAGTAGAGGATATTTTCTGACTTCCCACAATTATACGCTGCTCTCTCAGTGCCTTGGCTGCCTGCTAGACCATCAGCACTCAAAGACCTTCCCTGAGTCACCCTGTATCAGCTGCCAAGGGGTAGGGACAGTCCAGGATAACTGGGCATGTGGGCCCCAAGAATCTTGCAGCTCCTTTTGGGCAGGAGGGGTGCCTGCATTCCCGTTTCTTCTGCAGGGGATATGCCTTTCAAATCTCACATCTGTCCTGGCAGCCCTACGGAGGAGAAAGGGGGTGCAGGAGACACAAGACCATGCTCACCTCTGATCATGAGGTAAGGCCCTGAGACAGCCAGGCATTGCACTGCTCTGCTGAAATGTTCCTGGAGGGAATGGTCATCTTTACCATGCTGTCAGAATGTTTGGATTCACAACTTGTATCTGTTTTGTTCCTTAGGTGTGCTATTTTGGGAGGGTGATGAAGAAAAAATCTTCACTATGTACAGTCTTATCCATGGGACTTAATTTGGAGCAAAGTCAGCTTGGTGCATCCACAGGGGTGGAAAGTGGGGCATTTCCAACATGCAGCTTTGGGCTCAGCATGAAATGATAGCTCTGCTTTGCACAGCACATGCATGGCAAGCCACAGCTCCTGCACAGCAGGCTCCTTCACCCAAATCCTGTGATGGCAGCCCCACAGCCCATAGGGCTGCAAGAGAGACACATGGCCAGCACAGCCCAGGGACACAGCCAGCACAGGGCAGCTCCCCATGGGCTCCAGGCAAAAAAGCCTGCTGGGTCTTGACACTGCTCATGCACTGCTCTGGCAGCATCTTGTCCAAGCTAGTACAGTCTCAGTGAAGAGCTGATGCTACCCCAGTTCTGGGAGGCTTCAGGAACAGCCTGGAACAGCTACTGCCACGTGGCAGCTCACAGAGGTTGTTTGTCTGTGGGCAATCCCTGTCCACAGAGCATGGCACAGGTGGCATGGGCTGCACCAGCCTGCCCCTCTGCTCCCACACTAAATGCCACAGGGGCCTTCTGCCTTCCCATCCAAGTGTGGGCACAGGAGTGTTCCCCCCTGCCCACCCCCAAATTATACGGCCTCCAATGCTGGCCACTTCCATGGCACCTCTCCCTACCTGCACAGGCACGGTCTGACTCTGCATAAAAATGATGCTTTTAAAAAAAAAAGCTCTTAATGTCATTCTCTCAACTCTTGCTTAAGTACCAGTGCTAAAATTTTACCTAGATAGGGTTCAGGCAATGTATTTTACACTTCTCACCATATAAATGTATTTTACACTTCTCAGCCCAGCCAACACGCCTCAAGGACTTGGCCAACCATGGGAAACTTATTCAACTCCTGTGATCTTGCCTTAACACATGCTGAAACCATTATACTTGTTTCTTAGTTGTCTGTTGCTGTCTTCTGCCTCCTATCTCTCATTAAAGTCTAGAAGACAGCACAAGACTATTATTTAAAAAACATCCACATTTTGGGTTATATAGGAAAAACCAAATGACTGGATTTTAGACTATAAAGACCCAAATATTTAGGTTTATTTCTGTCAAGAGAGTCAGTGCTCTTGCAGTCTGCCACATGTAGAGAAGATTTAAAGACTTTTTTGTTGTGTGTGGCATCACTGATTTTATTAGCAATGGGCAGATGCGTAATCATATTTTCACTCTTGTGCCCAGCTGAAGTGTAAAAGTGGGCAGCATTCATCTCTTAAATGCAGGCAGTATAATTCTACATAGGACACAAACCATTGGCTTCATTCTGGAAGCTGCAGTTGCCTTTTGCTGCTAAGCAGAAACTTGTTGAATCATCTCCATTTCAACTCTGGATAAAGATGAATACACAGCCAGTCCATCCCTCCAAGACAGGGACCTCTTTTGGTTGATTGTGCAGAACCTGGAGCAGGCTGAATATGGTCTCTGCTGTTCCTCTGCTCATGGTACAACATTCACTGGCTTCCCATTGTGCATGAATGTTCTCATCTGCATGGACACCATCCATCTCTGCTGAATTTGTCAAAGCTGACAAAGCTCCTGAGGCTCCACAGAGCAGGGGGGGACACACTCAGTGGCTACTCAAGGTGGAACTCACAGATTAAAAATAGCTGTGAAATACCTGATCACCTTGGGGACCTAGGGACAGAGCAAAGTCCTACAGAAAAGTCTACTTGTAGAAAAATGGAAGGGGAAAAGGAGTGTTTGTCTCTACTGTGCTCCTCCTGACCACACCAAGGGCTCCCTTCTTTGAGAAGAGACTTATTTTTCCGATCAGGGGAATATCTGGAACAATACTAAGGGTTGGAGCATAAAGGTCTAAAAACTTCCTTCTGTTCCTGAAAAGCAGTCTGGAGACAGTGTCAGATATCCCTCTCAGTGGGTCCATAGGTATTTTTTTGGTGCTCTGAAGACAGTGTAGAAATTGAGTTCTACCTCCAGTGTGTGCCTGGGAGATGTTTCTGTGGGAGTCAAATTCACCTCACCCCTGGCTGCACTTAATCCCTCTTGTTCCTGGCTGACTAGTTCTCCTGGTGTAAATCACTATGAGTTTGGGGACAGACAGCTTGATAAACATTAACTCTAGTGCTGCTGAGAAGTTTACATCACAGCGAGCCTGGGGAATATGCGCTATATACTTGGGAAAATTGCTGTTCCTCTCACTTTATTCTGAACCAGCTTTTTTTTTTCCCCATTACAAACATCTGTTTTTGAGGGCATGTGTTGCTTTATTGCCTGATTAGCTGGATTCACACATCCTGTGGCTACTTGGGGAGAGCTCAGCATTGTCTGTACAAATGCAACATGTGCTGCTTGCTCCTCTTTCATGTTTTTTAAAGGACGTTAACAAAACTGGCTTTTACATAAACAAATATATTCTGAAAACTCTGCATAGAAGCTGTGGCTAGAGAAAAAGGCACAGCCATTCCCCAAGTCCTTTTTCATGTGGCACATTCATCTGAAAAGCAGGAAAGTGCTGACTAGCAAAATTTTGAAGGCACAAAAATGCTTCTAGCAACCTGCTGCAATTGCAGTTGACTTTCTGGCTCCCAGAAGATGATATAAGGAAAGAGCACAGGGAAGGGGGTGATCAGGTTTGCAGCATGACAGGCTATGTGCAAAGTTTGAAAGTATGGCAGAGAAGATGGGCCACCTACTGCATTTCAAAATGTCTCATTTCCCACTGTAGGCATGTCATAAACAGCTAGGAAAAAAAAAATGTGGGTTTCTGCTCCATCCTACTTGTGTCTTAGCCTAAAACAGTGCATGGGAACCAAAAGCCTTCTAGAACCTCTGAACTGATATATCCCCATGTGAACCAGCCAAGGGAGATGGACAAAGCAGGCAAGGGTGGGAAGGGGACTTGAAAGGGCCTTCAGTTTCCTCTTGACTCTGGTTTTGATACCTTTTGTATTAGTAACCTCCTCCTTCCCAAGCAGTCCTGCATTGCCTTGCCATAGCAGTGATTGCCTGAAGGTATTGGTTTCTCCCAAGCTCCTCAGGACCAGATGTAAGCACCTGACTGCCCTAAAGATTTGGCTCAATGCTCAATAACTGAAATATGTGATTCCATTAAGGAAAAAAAAAACAACCCAGCATTATTAATATTGGACAAAGTATTGAATGGTGTCACCTCAGTCATAAACTCATACCTACACACAGGCCAGCAACTGTTAATTGGTATTTCAGTGCAAAAGATCCTTGGGCAAGTGAAAGGCAGAGCAGATAGGTCCCCAGTGCTGTTTGCTGAAGACTTTTGTTCTCCACAGGCACTGCAGGGTTTTGCCGAGCATGATGCTCTGTCTCAATGTGGGAACTCTGTTCTGCTCCTGTCTGAGCTGAGTCCTCCTCCTGGCTATCAGCATCTGGAGCAACATCTGCCCCATCCACCTATCCTGCTTTACTTTGGGATCATTCAGTTATCCCACTGTCGTGTTTCTGTTAGAAAAATCTAGATCCAGCAAGGTTGCCCCTCCTCTGCTTGGATGCTATCTCCAGCTGACTTAGCGACAGAACACTTAAGGCAGCCTGGATTCAACCTCTCTCCCTGTGCTGGGCCTTGTGAATTCAGGCTCTGCACCTGGAGCAGGGACAGGTGAGTGCTGGGGAGCTCTGGGGCTGACAGCAGGCAGTGCCACTCAGTGCCTGAGGTAGCACTGAGGGCTGGTCAGATGTGAGTGACAGAGGAGGCTGATGCAGGGATCAGGGCTAAGCTCTCACTCTGCAAGGAAAAGCATGAGAGTTCCCATCAGAAGCAAGTTTATGTATTCCTCCTAACTTCATCCATGCCCTTTGGCCGCAGCAAGGATGTGAAGAGATCCCTCATCTGAGCCCTGCAAGAGAAAAGGGGGCTCTTCTCTGCAAGCTCTTATCTCCTCCAAAGGTTTCCCCAAAACCAGTCAGTGCCTCTCTCTTCCCCACAACATGGCCCGGACGTTTCCCCTACAATTCCACCCCAGGCTGGGTGCTGGGTGAGCAGGACCTCTGCTCTGTCAGGGCAAGAGGGAGGCACAAGGCAGTGGTGCAACCTTCCACATCTCAGTGTGTGCTGCCTTCCATGCTAACCCCATGCCAAGTGAGGCACCACCAGCCATCACCTGTGACAGAAGGTATAAATCAGGCATCTAGTTAAGAACAGAGGTGGGGACTGTACTTCCTGCTGGTGAGGAAGGCTGGTGAGACAAAGCTGCCCGAAGGGAGTTGATCCTTGCTCTGATGTCTGGGTATGGCACAGTTTAATTCCCTGCTGCCAGCTTGCAGAGTGATTCACCCCATCCTGAGGGTCGGTGTCTGCCTGGGCACTGTTCACGTCATTAGGTGGGTTGGTGTGTCTGCCTCTCTCTGCATTCTTCTGTCTGTCTGCTTTCTCTGCAGCAGAGACAGCCATGCATTGCTGAAGTTTAGCTGCCTCCCAGAGGTGACTTCTAGCTGCCAGTTTTGTGCTGCTGGTAGTAGGGCTGGACCTGCAACCTGAAATCGCTGGCTGAGAAGAGGAGCAGGAGGAGGGAGATTAGGGCCATTTTGTAATGAGCTGGGCAAGAACTCAGCTACATCTGCATTGTGGAGTCCTGGTTCAAGTTAAAGGCAGACAAACTTCAGTGGCTGGAGGGCCCTGGCCAGGGCGGTGTCTGAGCAGGCTGTGCCCAGCTGCAGCAGCCAGCCTGCAGCCCTAGTCCAGCAGGGCACTGCAGCACATGTGTGTCCCTGCACTGCCCTCACCCCAAAGTGCACGTTCTGTGCTTCAGATGGGCAGGCAGGCAGGCCCAAACAAATCCTCCCAGCCCTGCTCCCATTCTGCTCCTCATGCTTCTCAGTTTGGGCCCCCAGGTGCCCCCACGGAGAAGACCTGGGGCTCTCCAGTCTAGATGAGGTGCTGTGGCAAGCCCAAAGGAACCCAAGTACAGCACTTCTCAGGGGGATTTGGGTGCTAGTGGTTTCGCTTGGAAATTGGAAAGCAGGAGTATGGAAAGCTGGAGTAAAAGCAGAAAACAACCAAAGTTGGCTGAGACTCACAGAAGCACAGAAATTGTTGAGTTTAAACATTGAGACGTAGTTTGGGCAAGATTTCTTAGCAAAGTAGTTCTGTTGTTCTTCAGTTTTATATAGCTGATTAGTAAAGAAAGGCCCAGATGAGGGAAGAAAAACCTTCAGCCTTCCCCAAACCTGCCTGTTCTTGGAAGAACATCTATAATTTATTTCCATTCCAACTGCACATTGCAAAACTCAAGGCCAGCCAGGTCTGGGAAAATTCCTACAAGCACTAGGCTTTTAGAAGCATTCCAGGAAGAAATTAGGTTTCTGGCTACCAAACCCACTAATTCACAGTCACTGAGGCTGGGCAACAGACTGGCATCAGCTTTTACTGGCAGCAAAATCCCAAACTGAAGCAAGAAGCAGCTTGGCTGGGAACTTGCCAGCCAAGAAGGAAGTCACAATAACCAAAAGCAAACCTGAGAGCAGCAGGTTGTGTCCCCTGACCTTTACACCCTTGTCATGAGGTGGGGGCAGTGCTGCAGCCCCTCAGAGGTTTCCTGCAGAGGAGATGCTGATGTCTATTGGGGTGGGAGAGCCCAGACTACTACAGGGTGTGAGGGTGGCAGCAGCAGTGCCTGGTAGCCAAGACCTCTCATCCTTGGTCTTCATGGATCCACGTGCAGTGCAGGGGCTACACAGTGACCTCAAGGTCTGATCTTGAGAGTTGTTTTGAGGTGTTGAGGGGACGTGGCTGCACTGTATGGCCTGGCCATGAACTACAGTGTGTCTACACTATAGCTGTGGAGAAAGGGCAAAGACAGAAAAATTTTTTCAGCACTGGCTTGCTTGGAAACTCCAGTTGACCCTGACAGAGTCTAAACAAATATTTTTTTAAATTACTCAGAATGCCCCAGTCTTCTTATATGTATCCCCAAAGACTGTCATAAAATGTCTACAGAAAGGCCTCTGTGAATCTCTGCTGCCTTGCTCTAGGGGAACATATTTCAGCTCCAGTCAAACTCAAGTTTAATAAACCCTTGACCTCTGATGGTTCCCTCCAGCCTCTGCAGCGAACAGTTCTCCCCTGCCTCAGCCTGGCTCTGGGTCTGTGTCCATCACTGGTGCTTGCCATGAGCAGCCCACACTGCTGCAGCCTCCGACGGGAGAGCACCATGAGTTGTGAGTGCTATGCTCTTGCACCTCACATTTTTTTTCTGCTGGGGCTGTGAGGAGCAGGGAGAGAGTGTTTGAAGCTCTCCCTCATTTGTCATCAGCTCGGAAACATATACCAGCTTAGGACACCTCTGGAGCTTTAGCTCCACATGCTTCATATCCCAGAAAAAAGAAGGTGTATGTTGACTGTGGGAGACAGAATAATCCACCTTTTGAATTATACCAATGGCTGATGCAAGCCGCTGTGCTTGGTAGAACACTGGGAAACCCTGCTTGCATCATGGTTTAAGTACAATGCTTTACTCATCCAAGAAAATACTTTCGTGTTGTTCAATAGTCCCCCTTTAATGAAGTCTTGCCAATTCATTAAGGAGTAAAAACGATACTGCATGACTTGGCCAATTACTCTCATGAGACACTTGTGCAAGAGCCCAAACACGTTTCCCAAAGGAAAGAGATGAAAATGATTTACAGAAGCAGTGAGGCAAAGGTTTATTGATAATGAGGCACTAAGAGGAAATGAGATGAATGTGCGTAAGATTCCTCTAGTAAATGAACAACTAATAGTATTCAAAATCAGCAAGTTACATTTTTGATTTTGAGCTGAGAGTAGCAAGATTCAAAGACCCACAGATTATTCTGAGTTGGAAGGGACCCACAAGGATCATTGAGTACAAGTCTGAAGTGAATGGCCCATCTGGGGATTGAACCCAAGATGCAGGTCAAATGACAGTTATTAAGGAAAAAAAATCCATTAGGTAGTACTGAGTAAGGAAAACATCCTCAAAAGTGTACTCTTATTTGTGAAAGGGGAGTCATGAGTTGCTCAAAGGGCAAACTGTGCTTGTCAAGTAATTCAGAGTGCTGCGCACTTTGAGGTCAGAGAAAGGGATTTCGTTTCACTTGAGAACTACTTCACCTTACACACATATAATTGTCACTGGGGGAAAGAAAATTAAGTAAAAACCGAAAACCCAACACAACAAAACCCCTCAGAAGTTTGCATGAACCAAGAGCACTTGACCTTTACTTTCTACTCCATCTCTGTGTTTCAGTTCTTTTCCCAGAGAGAGGCACATTCCCACAGTGTCTGTCCATCCTGCACATGGTCTCCAGCTGCCTGACTCTGATGGCCAAAGTTATCGGAGTCTGGCCACTCACTGTACTTGGTGGTGACCAAAGCAGGCCAAGATGTGGATCTCTGACCATCACTTGCACCACTGAATTAATTTATAAAGCCACTCCAGGACCAGTATTTTCTAGGGAGAAGTTGTTTGCCCCTGGTGCTGTTGGGACTGCAGGTGGTTACAGTGTGTGGAGCTTCTGCCAGCTGGAACAGTCCCTGGCTGCATGGCACCACAGTTAAACACAATGCCAGGACCAAATGTATCTACTGTACCCACGAGGATGAGCAGTGAGAGCTGCTGAAGGACTTTTGTGCCATCCCTCTTACTTTTTTTTTCCTAAATACTTCTTTCTTTCTGGATCTTCAGATCCCATACACTGGACCCCTCTCTGTGGTGAATGCTTCTCCATTTTCTCATCATCATCCAGAGTTTGAAGGTGGTCATTATTTACTGCATGGCATCCACACCCTGTCCAGCAGTGTCCTCTGGGCTTCCCACAGCTGAGCTGTGCTGGAGGGTGGTGCAGAGATGCCTGAGTCACAGCGAGCCCAGTGAGGTGAGGCAGTGCTGTTTCTTGTGTTGTGTGGGTGGCAAAGTGAGACTGAGCCACCAGGCACACAACGCACACTCTATCCAAGCCTGAGTTTCAAAAAGTATGTAGCATGTCTAATATTTTTGCAGCCTGGAGGTGAAGGTGCTGTGCTTCTCAGTTGCCCTGAACCATGCAATACCTTTGTGTCTTGGCCAAGTAGATCTAAGCCCCCATCCACACACCCCTCAGTCTTCAGATCAAGTTTCCACCACATCGAAATTCCTTATCTTTATCCCAGCCTTTGCTCTCCTTTTTTTTCCTGAGTCCAAGCAGGCTGGACCAGCTACCAGGGTAAATGGCCATTGCAATAAGAGTAAGTTCAGACCTGCCTGAAAACATTCCCAAAATATGAGTGTCTTTGGGTGAAAATCTACAGTAAAAATCAAAGGTGTCACTATTGAGGCAGTTCAAACAACTCCTTATGGCTGGTTGTTGGATAATCTTTCAGAGGGAAGGCACAAAATACATTTCCTACCCGAAGTCCAGCTCCACTGTAAATCTGATGATCTTGCTCCACAGCACAGTGCGGCAGAATTTATGAAAAAAGTCATCATTAGATTTTTTTCCTGACATGGAGAAAATAAAAATGTGCTTAGTTTTAGTTACATTCTTAGAATCAGCTTAATTGATTCAGAAGAACTTTAAAAAAAAAGTATTATAAAAACAGCCAGAGGCAAACACTGCTGTGGGAGCTTTTAGGCAAGATTGTTAAGTTTTGATTAAGTTAGAAGAAACTGGATGCAGGACTGTGGTATGAAGTGTCAGGCAGTAGACACAAACAACAGTGACTCTGGTAACATATTTTCCTAAGAGAAAACAAAAAAATCATGACTCTTGGAAGAAGAACTCCTGGAGCACCACTAGTCCTCAACCGAATGGATGATTACATGAAAGATAATGACCATGAAAATCACTCTAAATTAAAAAGCTGACTTCATGCCCACTTTTGTGTTTGCTTCCAGTTAACATTCCAGGACGGGATCATGTTGACATGATCGACTACAAATGTGAAGTAAACATTAGCAAACATTTATAGAAATCATCTTTAGTAACTTGTGAAAAGGAATATTTGTCCCAGAAACCTGCTTCTGCTAGAGGTACTCATCCAATCAGGGAGCAAAGACCCATCATTTGTGTCCACCATGTACCTACCTTCCACTCACCACCACAGATGCCCTTGCAGCTGCCTGCTCCTTACTCACACACACACAATCTGCTGACCAAATATTACTCACAAACATCATCCCAGACAAAAATCCTGCATCCCAAACTCCTGCCACCTCACGATTTGCAAATAAAACAAACAGGGTGTTCATCCCTCCTGCTTCCTGTCTCCCAAAATATTTCCTTAGGGGAGCCCTTGGGGGATGCCTGATCTCCATAAGGGTGGCTGTGTGCTCACATAGACCACAACTCAAAAAGTCTCTGCCTAGAGACATCATGATGTCGGTGCCACAAGCAGAGCTTCTGTGCTTAAAAGCTGCTGTTTCTAGCAGGGTGGGAAACAACAAGAGTCCTTAAAGGCAGGTGGAAAGAGTGACTGCAGGCAGGATGGCCTAGAAAGGAAGATAAAATACACTGTCAGAAAACATGGGCTGATCAATACACATGGAAAGCACCAGCTGAAAAGGCATGTGCTATTTCAGAGTTTCCTTGGTGAGAGCATGCAAGACTCCTTTTCACCAGCTCTCTTCCTGCTCTCTTCAGAAACAAGCCTGTCTGCAAGGGTCTGGAAAGGTTGCCATTTGGGAAGAACAGATAACACTTCTGTTTCCAATGTCTGATGACTCCTGGAATTAGTGGGCCCACTAGGCACTGGCTGACCTCTGTTTCCCCAAAGCATTTCCAGCTCACGGGCTCAGAGTGCTTGCAGGGAAAGATGCTGGGGGCTGCAGTGGGTTGCTTTCTCCTTCCTTCTCATCTCAGACTAGGCTTCCCACACACTTCTCAGATTTACTATCTCACAGTACGTTTGGGTCATGTTTTTTCAGACTTCATGAGAGGCAAACATGTCTGTGTGGGAATGTGCAATTTCTTCTGCAATTCATTTGGTTTATGGGGCTCTCAGGAGAAAATATACAGTCGGATGTAAATAATGAGACTCCAAACTCCAAAACTCCTTCAGTGAGCGTGGTTATGAGTATGTAGATGCCAAGAAGCCAGGGTTTTAGAACCAAGGATTTGGTGCTAGAGGAAACTCTCCTTTCCAAAAAAGGGAGTACAGCCCTGGGCTTTGCCTGCTGCTAATGAGAGACTTGCCTGAAATCGGGGACCCTCTGAGTATTTGCTGCTTATGCCCTCTATTTTCCAAAACAAAGATGCAGCTTCCTGAATTGGATTAAACCACATTGACAGCTGATGGACTGTGACATTTGGATGCTACTGTAGGAAAAATCATTGATTATTACTAGGCAGGGACAATCTGGAAGCCAGTGTGCCATCTTTTTGTTTAATGGTTCTTGCCCCAGGAGAAAGCTGGGCCAGGAGATCTGAAGGCTGTGGAGCAGAACTGCCTGCCTGGAAAAGGGCTGGTATGGCTTAACATCCATTTTTGGGCAAGACACAACAGGGTGAGGAGCAGCTCTCCTCAGTCATGGTGCTACAGTGCTGCCACTGTCATGCTGCCAGGACCCTGCTTTCCCCTGCCACCCGGGCCAGGCATCCTCTGGGATGTGCTTTGGACCATGCTCACACCACTGAGTTAGTAACAACTCCTGGCACAGGGCTGAATAAAAGGGAATTGCTTTATTCACCACTGTCAGGCATCCCTGCAAAAACATGTCCTGCTCAGCCCCCTTCCAGAAGAAGCCAGATCCATGGACCTACCTCATGCCAGGCTTACAGGGAGGAAGTGCCACAGCAACCAGTGCAGCTATTTACACACTCATATCACGTTTTCCTATTGGGACATTTTCACAGGGCTTGGATTGACTTTGCTCCCACTGGGATGTCACCACAGGCTTTCAGCTGCTGTTCCCTTTTCTTTTGAACTCCTGAGGAGGAGTTCTCAGCAAAGTTCTTGTTTTTAATGAAATCTGTGGGCTAAATGAGGCCATTCCCTGGTTTTCCCCAGCAGGGAACTAATTTCTACCAGACTCAACACCCTTAGCTGTATTCTCAGCTTTCAGGACACACTCAGTTACCCTCATAACTTCTCCCTGGCCAGGACCCTCTGGCCTCTAACATGTTAATGTGTGTATGTGGTCAGTGCTACAGATCATGGCTTATCTGCTGCAGGCTTCTAATACCTCCATCTCTGTGGGATGTACAATCAGCCAGGTTTCCACACAAAAGCCCACATCGGAGAACATTCATGTTGCCTGAAGCAATATTCCTCAGAATTTCTCTAGAAGAGCCCAGGCTGTTCCACCTCATTTTTGCAGAGTCCAGATAGGCCAGACTTACATAGTCCAGATTTATGAATTTCTCACAAGGGCTGGGCTGTGTTTCCTGGCTAATGCCTGAAAAGGAGAGCTGGGGTCAGACAGCACTTTTCCTTTACACTGAAAGTCATTCAAACCCAGCAGAGTAGACAAAGGGCGGGATCAATCCTGGTCCTTCTGTCACTCTCTTGTGAAGTGTCTGGGGGGGTGATTCAGTTGCACAATCATGGGGTTTTGGTGCTCTGCAAAACACACCAAGGTCTCTCAGGTGCTGACACAGGACAGGTACCCAGGCCTTGAGGAGCAGCACAGGGAGTCCAGGGAGGCATCTCAGGCCAGGTGGCTTGCAGTTGGCTCAATGCCTCCTCTCAGCACCAGCCAAGCTTCTCCTCCCTACCATCTTCAGGATGCTGGATACCTCCTATTGCCTTTACAAACATCTGACAAACCTGTTGAAATACTTCGGCATCAAAGCCTCTGCCTTGTTGCATGCTCTTTGTCTTGGTCCCCAAATATGGTGAAAAATTTATCCCTTAGAAGCTTGGTTGCTGTCACAGCCTCTTCATTCCTTTTTGGGTAAACTTCAGGTCATTTTCTAAAGAAATCCATAGCTACCAACAAACATTTTCTGGCTGATTCTGTCTCAGGCAAAGGCCCAACAACATCAACAGCAATGAATGGCAATGAATAGTGAGGTCCCCAAGAGACACTGCTCAGTAGGGTTTCTCCCCATCTTTGGGGACCCACTTTAGAAATACAACATGTGCAAGAAAAACATCACAATTCCTTGTAGTAATTTTCCATCATCTGTCTGCATTTTCCTCAAAACCAGCTCTCTCATGGCTTGACTAAAGACTTTACAACTTCAAGACATCAGAGCAAAACATCCAAACCTCTTTTTAGAGTGTTTTGGTGATAACGAGATCTCACCGGTGCTTGTCACATGTTGTTTTATTTTCCCACCTCCTATACAACATTTCATCTTTAAATTCCAAGCTTTCCCACCATGACCAGAAGATATTTGCCTTGGTAGTCTGAAAAGAGTCGAAAAGCAGAAAAGGTTGCCAAGTAAGGGTTTGGTTTTTTAATCACACCTTGTTTGATACCAGGAGTCTTCCTGAGGAACACTCCCTCTTAGTTCCATGAGCTCTGCTCTTACAAACTTACTTCTGTGGATGAAATAGGAGAGTTTTCATTCCTGCACACTGTGGAAGAAGGAGGTAAAAAAGGATGCAGTCTCAGTTTTTTCTTGCTGCCCTGATGAGGGAGGTATCTGCACAAAAAAGCCTTTAAACAAGGCACTTGCAGAACCAGACTTTGGTGACTGTGCTCCTGTGTCAGCACTGTTCCAACCCCACAGGCACCCCCAGCAATGTTTAATGAGAACTGCTTCAGCCCTGAAAATGCTCTCCTTTAACCATCAGGGTAGCTTTCCCTTCTCACAAGGGGCATGTGGAGCTTTTGTAATCCTAGCAAGTCTGCAGCTGAGCCTCCAGGAGCAGGATCAGTGCCCTGCAAGGATGGCAGTTCTGTGCTTCCTTCCCTGGCACTGGGAAAGCACCGTCCCTTTCACTCCTGGCTGAGTTTGCCCAGGGTGCATGTCAAGCCTCTCTTCAGCAGTTCACCTTGCTGTGGGTTCAGTTTAGCCTGGCAGCCTGGAGCTCATGACAGCCTGTTTATAAAACACCATTGGTTCCTATTAAAGAGCTCACCCCACACCAGGACATCCCCGGCTGTGCCACAGGGGCTGGCTGGATGCTAGGCACTACCTGCTGTCTTGGGCTTTCAAGGGAGGGTGGCTGTACGCAGGGGATGGGAGACCCACGCTGCAGTATTTTATGGACTTGTGCTAACATGAAAGCCATTTTTACCTCCAGATATTCACTGTGAAAACCAAAATGAACCTAGTAAGACACAGCCCAGATATTATCTGGTAATGGTAAGACATAAGCACCCTCTGGTTAATGTATCACACAGCAAAGCTCTTTCTAGCCTTCTTTTCTAACCAGGACAACTGATGAGGTCCAAAAACTTTGTAGCAACTCAAAGAGACAGCTCAGGGCCTGCCCACAGAGGCAGGCACCAAAAACAGTTTGCCCAAACGTCTTTCTTTCATGTGGGCCATGTTTTTGAAGGAAAACACCACAGACTGAAAACCCTGGTGCTGACTGACCAGGTTCCAGCCACAGTGATGTGTATTCTCAGTGTTAGTTCATCTCCCACCTTGGCTATGCTGAGCAATTTCCTGGATCCCAGCAGTCCAGTCAGCTGCACTCATTTTTTGTCAGCAAGGACACTTTCCTCAGTCCCTGCCTCCCCTCAGACTCATGTCAGGGTGAGGGCTGCATTTTGGGCTGTCCCATCATCTCCCTCTCTGGTTTCAATGACCAGCAGCAGTACCAGAATGAGCACCTGTGATGCCTGTAAATTACACAGGTGATAAACCCTTGTGCTACTTGGCTATTCCCATTGCTCACCCTCTGAGGTGGACTGCTGTCAAAAGGACAAAATTGTTGTTCCACCAAGAACTCCAATTTTTACCACCCAGGCCAAGGAAAAGGGGATTTCCAGGATAACCAGCCACAAACCCAAACTAATTAAAGGCTACAAGAGAACAGCAGGGTTCTCTGGACACCAACTTAACATCCAAGCCTGGGCACAAATAAGCCTTACTGTAGCTTCAACTCTGACTTAAAACCAGCACCACCCAACTTTGCATGTGCCGTTACAGGTCCCTCTGTTTCCTGAGTTGACTTTGGGCCTTTCAGTAGATTTTCATGAGGCTCTGTTCTGACCAGTCATGTATTCATTAAAACCCTCTCAGTGGATATTTCCCCTCCCCAACAGAGCCATCGTTAACTGAGTCTCTTGTTTGATGTTGCAGCCAATTCCCCATTGCTTTCTGTCCTTCATAAGTCCCTTTTTCTAACAGCTTGAAATGGTATGAACTGGATGGAAACACTCATTTCTCCAGCACAGGACCTGCATGAAGCAACCAGCTTCCCTCTCTTCCAGTAGCAGCTTTCCAACTTCTGTTCAAGAGCTGAAATGCAATATTCAAGTTCTGCTATAAATCCCACAGCTTCTTGGAGTGTTTCTGGCCTTCTGCACAATCTGTCTAACTGTCTAGCAATTGGTCCATTGGCTATTTATCTTGGAAGTCCTCACTGGAGATCTGAGAAACACAAAATGTCTGCAGGTCCTCTGCCAATTTAGGTAGGTTCTTCTTCCTCTTGCCTTCCAGCATTTGGTTATGTTCTGTCTAGCTCAGAGTGATATCTGGCTCCAATCTGCTTACGAAGGTTCAGACCAAATCTTGATAAGCCAGGTTATGTCTATAGTGCAGTGCTTCTCAGCTCTCAGCTATGGGTCCTCGCCACAGCTGTGCTCCTGACTCTGCTCCAGGACGAGGTCTGGGCATGCACCATCCAGGGAAGGCTGGGAAAGAACTGCACAGAGCTCCAGAAAGTCTTGCAGCCTCCTGAACTGTAGACCAGCACTTCGGTCCAGGCTCTGGTGCATACCCTGCCACACCGTTTGGCCTCAGGCTCTCTTTTGGCACCAAGCTCTGCAGAATAAGGCTCTGCCCAGTTCCTCTTTCCAGCTGGTTGCACAGTGGGAACAAATGTGTATGAGCCTCCCATGCAGTATTTCCTGAGAGGCATCTCTGGGGCTGGAAAAGCCTGATGCTGTGGGCTTGTGCACTCACACTGGAAAGAGCCAGTAGGTGACCCATCCCCACCTGGCAGACCCAGCAGCCTGAGACCAGCTCCATGTCCAGCAGTCTGGTAACCCAGTGAGCCTTTGGTATAATTTTTAAAATGCTTTTCTTTTCTTTCAGAAACCTTGCTGTGGCACAGGTCTCATATTAAGTTTTGAGCTGAGTAATATTTTCCTGTTCCCCCTGTTTTGTAAAAGAACCTCTGGCCTATGTTACACACATTCCTCAGCACCTCCCAGAGTCACGGTCTTGCAGATGGGCCTTCAGCTCTCTCTGAGCATTGCCCTAGAGCAGAGTCATTATCTCACTGTTTTTGACCCTTTCTGGGAAAATTCTCAATATTGCACTCTTTCCCTGTGCTTACTGTACAACTTTGGTTTGTTATGATTTAATTCTGGTGTGAATTTCTTTCACTTCCCACTGCTCCTGAATAGATTAGATATCTGCAAGCACTTTTGTTATCTGATCTCTCTTGCATCAAAAGAATGAATACAGTTCCTCATTTCCCTTTTTAGAAACAGCATCCTACCCTAAAACCGATGTTACAGCTCCCAAGTGAAGCAGTCAATATTCAAAGTCCTCAGGGGACTGCTTCCACTGCAGGGAGGAACTGATGTGACACAAGATATTTCTTTTAGGCAGCAGTGGTTGCATCTAGAGCCCAGATGGGGAACAACAGCAATCAGATATAAGTTATATTGAGACCTTACATGTTTATTTTATTTCCCCCTGACACCAGTCTGCCCCAAGCAATTTTTCTCTTCCTTGGTTTCCTCATTCCCCATTGATAGCACTTCTCTGATGGGCCTTGATGTTGTTGACTCCCTGCCCTTTGATTTTGTAGGGTTTTCAGACTTCCACTGGTATCTTCATCAGCCCCAAAGAGTTTGCACCCAGGCTCAGCATGCAACATATCTGTTGGCGAGTAAACCCTTTCAGGCTCCACCACCAGCTTACCCACTGCCTTACAGGTAATGAACCCAGTTCTTGCTAATAAAGAATATATTCAGAAATTGTGTTGATTCAACCATCTGTTTCCAGTAAGCAGATTAAATGAAAAAAGATAAACATTTAAACTGCATCTTCATTTAAAAAATATATTAGGTACAAATAGACATTTAATGTTGAGTTGGGTAATGCAACAGTCTTCAGTCAGTGCAGATGAGAGACCACAGCTCATGAGATACTAGCTTGTCATGACTAAGTCCTGCTGGGACCTGAAGGCAGCAAAGGGTTGAATCACTATTATTCTCAAGGGAGATATAAAGAATTTGATACTGGTGGGTTCATACTCAGATAGTTCATAAAATCAGTTGCAGACTACCTTCCATAATAATGCTGAATCTGTCACTGCTTATTACCCATCCAAGATATCTCCTCCTCTTCTTCTTCTTCCCCTGCCTCTCCTCATCCTCTCCTCAATGTCTACTCCTTCCTCTCTCCATCCATTTCCCCTGTTTCTCACTGATTCCTCTCTTTGACCAAAAAATGACCTTAGAATTATCATGGTGATCACAATTGCTCTTTCACATTGTATCTACTTGTGCAACCGTTAAAATATGAAGATGGTTTGCAAACATGAATGAAAAATGTGGCCAAGCAGATTCACCAGTATGCATAACACTGAATCATCTGAATTTACACAGAAAATAGCGTGGAGGTCATTTATCAAATCTATGTAAGTAGCTCTCCTCCTGTACTTATGAACTTTCCTTTACTAGCTGAGGCTGCTGAGACACATGTAACTATAATAAATTGCTCTGGCATTTTATTAATATGAAATATTCCCATCCATCTCTTAGTAAATGTTTCTCAAGTCACAGGGGTACTTTATCGGCTGCATTACCAGTCAGGCTTCTCCTAATCCAGAATTATCTAATTTTTCGTTTTGAAAATGTATCTACACAAAGATATTAGACATGTGCTTTTCAGCATGATTAATAATTGAGATGGGATTTTTTTTTTCAGATGTGTAAGAGGAGTACCTCAGAAACACATGACTTTTGGGGCAGGGATTGCTCAGCATTTTCTGAAAAGCACAACTCCCATCTTATGTTGGCCGATATAGTTGCCTACATTGATGAGTGGCTTTTTAAAGATTAGACCATTGGTGTGGATTGGCAGGTTGAGCCTATTTTACATACTGAGAGACCTGAGGATGTAAGAACACACCAGTTGCTCACAGCATTTTGCACAGAATAAGGACATGACTGTCAAAAAACCTAAGTTAATGTCCCTACAAAATCACACACGTGACCTCTACTCCTTGAGTTTCTGACTCCAGCAGTGGCTCCCTCTCTAGCCGGCTGAGTGCCTCCCTCTGCCAGAGTCATGGCCCTGCGAAGGTCACACTGATGCCACTGAGTGGCCACTGCTTCACCTTGCACAAGCCACTTGGCTGTTCCAAGTGTCAGTTTTTCCAGCTGTAAAATGAGAATAAAAACCTCTTACTGCCTCAAGATGCATTCACACTTTTAACCTGAGAGTTGCTAAACTACAAAAATGCCCTGAACAAATAATAAAGCATCTTGAAGACTCCGGGGAGCAAAATTGGCTAAAGGGCCGGTAACTGGGGTGACCAAATAGACAGGTCTGGAGATGTCCTTTAGCAGCAGACCTTGGCTCTGAGCCTCTCAGACACCACCTCCCTCTTACAAGGGAAACTCATCGTGGCTTTGAACGCAGGACTCAGAAAATGAGTAAATCTTCACGATCTGAGGGATTGAAGTCTGCACATTAGCTCCCCTTAAACCGTGGGTGCATTTAACTTGGGAGGTTAGAAACCACAGCCAAAGAAATCTCTTTTGATTCACAACTTGTTTTGAGCAGTCACCCATAAAGCAGCCAGTGAATCACTCCAGCCAGTTAGTCATGCAACCACACTGAATGTACACTCAAAAGGCTGCACAAAATAAACAGCCTGCAGCTCCAGATAACACACACACAGCTCATTTGCGCTATCTGGCATCAGCATATATTGTTAATGGGACTCCTACACCGAACCCTTAGGAAAAAAACGCACTCAAATAAGCATCTCCAAATCTTTCTCTCCATCAGTATTTTTTCTCGTCTGTTTCGCTCCGTGTTGCTTTCAAAATAATTAAGACTAGTAAAAGTTTTAAGACTCTTTCTCTCTCTTTCCGCACCTTCTTGTCGCTGGTAACGTCCTGCTGGGTTTACAGGCGTGCGCTGCTGAAGTGTAAGGCTAAAGCGGAGTTAATTTCAATCAGTAGCGCACAAGTCGAAAATAAACAGCTCTAGTGCGAAAAGAAATCTTCCTGCAAGGAGGGAGCGGCAGGGATACAGGGGGAGGGAGTCTCCCGGTCCTTTGACACATGGGTGTTATAAACAGCTCGGGTCAGGAAACCTATAAGAGCCTCTAGCCGGACCTACCGTCCGACTCAAGAGAAGCGCAAAACACCTTTTGGAAAGAGACGCGAATAAACCATCCTGCGCGTCCCTAGGGGTAAGGAACGTGAGCCCTACCTTCGCGTCTGGCTCCCTGAGGAAATCCCGCAGCTTTCCGCGGAGGAGATCCCGCACCTCCGAGTGTCTGTTCAAACAGAGGCTTAGCCAAACTCCTGGCGAGAGCTCCCTCCCCTCCCTGGGAGGGTGCCGGAACCCTTGAATGGCAGATCTGGTGGCCCTATTGTGGAAAAGAGAGGGCTATTGCCAGGGCGGCGTCAGCAGCACGCCGGGAGCCGGCGGCCGAGCCTCGCCGGGCAGCCGGTCCCACATCAGCGGGAGGGAAGGGCCGGCTCTGCCGCCCGCTCCCTGAAGCTCTCCTCGCCTCCCCGCCTTTCTGGCTTCGCTTGCTGGCTCCTGCTCCCTGATGCCAGCTTGGATCGCGTCCTCCCTCGTCCCCTTACCCCGCTTCCCCACTCGCGCCGGCCTCCCGCGCACTTCTCCCCTTTATAGTCCCCGCGGGGATCAGGGCGGCAGCATCTCCCCACCCCGGCGGAGAGAGTGCGGGGGGAGCCCGCGCTGCCCGCCTGCTCTCTCAGGAGCCCGGAGAGCAGCCGGGAGCCGAGCTCAAAGCCGCGGGGAGAGGGAAGGGGAGGCAGGACCGAAGGGCCTCCGCAGCTCGGGACACCCCTCCCAAAGCCCTCTGCACCCCGGGCAGGGACCGCCATCCCCTCCTGGCAGAGCAGTTCCTGCGGACATCCTTAGCGGGGCGGCCCGAACCCCAGTGCGGGGACACGGCATCGCCCGAGGTGGGGGAGTCCCAGGGGAACCAGGGGGCCCCGTTACCCCGTTCCGCTCCGGGCGTGGGGCTGCGGCGGCAGC
>JAHLSL010000007.1:37442144-37457482 GCA_025920805.1 Petroica traversi | reverse complement strand
CAGCGCCCGGCCCGAGGGCTGCCCGGCCCCGCCGCGGCTCCCCGGGGACTCAGCTTTCTGCCGGGATCTCCGAGCAGATGTGATTCCTAGTAGGGGCTTCATGCTGCTCTTCCAGTCTCCTGGACCACAGATATGACCCCTTCATTGCTGTTACTCGTTTGCTTGTTTATTTTTTAAGCCTTCCAGGAACACTGCTATTCTGTTTTTTCCTTTTTTTTTTTTTTTTTAAACTTGCAAAAAATCCTATCAAGACTTATTGTGTCAGAGCCATGTCTAATTAAGGGGGAATGGGTTCACAGGGTTTGCAAATTCCCTCCACAGGATGGTCCAGGACTGGTCTTAGAGAAAGCATCCAAGATAATTTGCAAGCAGTGGAGCAGGCTGAGGAGATGCCTGTATCCTCTGAGAATGACATGTTCTTACTGTAAAGTCTCACATTGAGGGAAGCACCCTTGATTTAGGCAGAGAAAATGAGTCTCAAAGAGTTTTTGCCCGAACTCACACAGTATCTGCTGTCTGCTGGAAGCTGGGAAAGAGCCCAGGAGTCCTGTGGACCTCTGCCCCTTCCTCCAGTGAGCAGCTCAGCAGTACCAGCCACACGCCCAGGTGAGCGGCTTGGCCCGCCTCTGAATTTCAGACAACTGTACCTTATCTACTGACAGACACAGGGACACAACTAGCTGGTGCTTCTCTAGGTCCTGAACTTGTCCAGTTTTCCCTGGAGCCTGAGAAAGCTGCAGCAGCTCAAACAGAACTGAGCTAGCAACCTTGGTGAAGTGCACCCAAGTCTACAAACTGCATGGTGACAACCTTGCCCAGGCAGAGCAACAGAACTCTGCTCAGCTGCCATCCTCAGCCTTTAGGGATCATCCACCCATGAAAACTTCTCGTCAGGACACACTGCTGCCAGGGCAAAAGAGAAGGTCCAAAAGGGAACCGTGTTTCAATGACATCATTAGGAAATTTGCTATCAAAGCAGGAGAAATGACTCAGTCTGACTGGTCATATTTGGTGGCTTAAAAATCAGAAGGACAAAAAGAGGAAGTAAATCTAACAGCAACAACAATAAAAGCAAAGAATAATATAATGGTTTGTGTTGGAAAGACCTTAAAGATCACCCAGTTCCAACACCCCTGCCATGGGCAGGGACACTTTCCACTAGAGCAGGTTGCTCAAAGCCCCATCCACCCTGGCCTGGAACACTTCAGGGATGGGGCATAAACAACTTCTCTGGGCAATCTGTTCCAGTGCCTCACCATCCTCACAGGGAAGAATTTCTCCCTAATATCTAATCTAAACCCACCCTCCTTCAGTTCAAAGCCATCTCCCCTTGTCCTATCACTACATGCTCTTTCAAAAAGTCTCTCTCCCTCTTTCTTGTAGATTTGCTTTAGGTACTGGAAGGCTGCAGTAATGAAGCAAAGGCAGCACCTCCAGAGCCACTGCAGTCTGTGATGGAGACAGCCTGTGGCTGTGCTGATGCTGGGATGGGGTGGGAGGACAGTCAGACAGACCTTCCCCAAGTTTAAAGTGACAATCCAGTCAGCTGAGCCCCAGGGCCACCTGTGTCCTCCCTGCTGCTCAGATTTATAGAGTGTAACATTTTAATAAAAAACACACACACCTCTCCACTTTGGTGCATTAAGAGATTTCTAGCAAAACACAGTAATGTTGCTATAAATTTCCCTCCCAGCACCCTCACAAGTAATAACTCAAGCCCCAGCATTTTGCATTTAATGTTTATTTTGACGGCTGCATTCCAGAAAGAAAAGGGAAAAAGAGGCAAAATCTACTCAACCACTTTCCCCATTGCTATTAGCCTGATGTTTTCAATAAAATTTAGTGCAAACTGGGAAACAAACACTTGGAAAAAGAAAGGAGGAAAACAAGCACACTTGGGCAAAATTCTCCTAGACATCTGCCAAGGCCTGGGTTCAAATCCTGGCTTAAATTACAGATGCCCTGCCATGGGTTCTCATTATGTTCCACTCCCTGGCATGTTTGAACAGCACCCCAGGGAGCCATACCTGTGTTAAGCAAGGTTCAGTGGTGGGGATGCTCTGAAGGACTGAGACATGTGGAGGCTTAAGTTTGAAATGGCCAAGTCTGGAAGTTAAAGGCTGAGGCTTCTTGGCCAAATAATGTAGGGCAGAATACTAGGAGTGCTGCCAGTCATTTTTGAAGTATGTGGCAGAGCTATTTAAAGCTTTCAGAGCACCTGCTTTTCTGTGAAGCCACCAGTCCTTCACGTGCACCAGCACTAAGCCCCCATTTGCCACTGAAAAAGGACAAAACCATGCAGACAGATGGTGATACACCCAGACAAGCCATGGGCATTTGTTGATGACTCCTGACTCTGCTGAGAGCAGCTTAAACCCTCATGCAACAGTGAAAATTTACCCAGATGCAGTTTAAACTTCTGATTGCCTAACCAGAAGTAGTAACCCTCATTCAGATGGGATCAACGAAGCTGTGCTGAGAGCAGCAGCACTTCGTAACCAGGCTGCTCACTACTGAGAGATGAGTCCCAGGCCCACAGAGAGACGTGTGAAGTTTGCCTGGGCTAATCATGGAGAACTGCACATCCAGAGCATGGGAAACATATCTTTGTGCATCAGACCAGAAGAGCAAATGGGTTTAAGGAATTACCAGATTTAAATATCGTAAAAGCTTTTGGGATGCCCATTCTCTGAGGCACACTTCACCTTGCATTCCCTGTCCAGTAACTCAGACACAAGCTGGAATGGCTGTGTCTCTACCTTGAGGTGTGTATTAATCCAGTTGTGGCTAGACATGAATTTTTCTGATTTCCTTCTCTCCTCAGATCATTCTAGATCCAAAGCAGATTCAGAGACTGACCATATTGTCATCTTTCACTGAACCATCAGTGCCTGTACACTCTCCCTTGGCACAAATTTCATTGATTTGTGAAGGCTCAACCAGCTCAACCAGCTCTCCCTTTTCCATGGAATATCTCTGAATATTTTTATATGGCATTCACTTCTCCTCACTTTTCAGTAGTGAAATCAGAAAGATTCTCTGTCCTGGGTCAAGGGCACCGAAGCCAGCAAACAGTTCTGCTATGGTGGCACAGTGTAGCGGTGGTTCAAGCTCAGAGAATGACATATCCCCTGAAGAATTTCTGGGGGCCTAGAAAGTGAGGCCCCTCGGAAGGTAGAGTTAAGTTTGGCCTTGGAAAGGGAGTCGAACCCCCCCCCCCGCCTGCCCCTGAGTTAACAATAGTATCTTGTGTCTCACTCTTTCCTCCCTTCCTCCTTCCCGACTGCATCCTGACCTTCGACCCTTCTCCGTGTTCTCCCCTGTACCGTTATGAGATAAGTTGTAACCCTCAGAATAAAAGTCTGAATGTTGGGCCATTCTGGGTCTTTTGCCCCTGAGCCCAAGCAGAGCGGACCCTCGTGTCTTGTGTCTGATTTGGGGCTCCAGGCAAAGGAACACTCTCTCTCTCAGAAGCTCTCCGGTTTTTAGGACAGCGGCCACCATCCCAGGGAAGCCCGGCTCGCGGCGAGGGGAAAAGAAGTCCCTAGCTGAAGCTGACTTAACGAAAAGGAAGCTCTCAGAACAAGCCGCCGAGACGCCGGCCGTCCCTGTGGTCAGCTGTCCGGCCCTCAACACCGGCCACAGCACAGGAGTGACTTCAACTTCTTTTTGTGTTCAGGCCAACCTCACTCTGGAATTCACATCCAACACTTGAGTTTCTATGAACAAAATTACTCTCTTTTGTTTAGCTTATATTAAATTCATTGGCAAGTGGTATATAACAAATTAGATATTATGGTTATGACTTCCATATATGGAGGAATCTGTTATCTCACACTAATTTTTACATTTTGACTTCAATGACCAATTTGTGTTTGCAATACCCAGATTCTTCTGAAGGGGACTTCATGCTGTCTGTGACTGAAATTTCCATGCCATCTGAGTGAACCTGTGCATTGAATTCTGTCATCAAAGGCAAAAAACCCCCAAATCATAGGGAGACAAAATATATCACTCCTGCCCATGACATCTGTTTTTTTCAGTGGCATGAAACGAGCATCAAGGCTTGGTCCTGAGCACACTGGTCAGAGTGAAGGTGTCACTGCCTGTAAAGGTCAATAAGGTTTTAGATCTCCATCTTTGAGCTAATGTGATTATTTCTGTTTGAATTATTCCTAGTCACACACGTCATGAGTGCATGAGGCATGCACATGATTGTGAACTCATGTCTGCTTTACTGGGAACAAAATGCTCATGGCAATGGTGAGCTGCCCACCAGCAAGCACTCTGCTGACAGGAACTGGAACAACTCTCAGCTCCTTGCCAATAATCATCAAAAATATGATTGCTGCCAGAACATGGCTAGAAAATGTCAGATTTTCCCTTGCCTCAAGTTGCTTGCTCTATTGGCTTCAGAGTGCTTTCAGTGAGGATGACACCAGTTTCACACCTAGAAGTTGGTCCTTTGCTTTTTTTTCACTATCCTTTTGAACAGAAATGAAGCAGCCTACAGCTCTGTGGGGCAAGATTTAATATGCTGGCAAAACAGTATTAATCAAATGTGCCTTTGCTATTACCTGGAGAACATCTGCTCAGTGAACAGCATTTGTGACTTTTTGACTCCTTTTAAGAAACACACCAGTCTGTGACCCCACAGGTCTGAAATACGAACCTGCTGATTCTAGATGCATTAAGAAACATCTTTTTACCTTTTATATTTTTCCATCTTCCTTCCCAGCAGAGGTGTCTACAGCAGGCTTAGTGGACTGAATACGCAGGATGGTTTTTCACCTCACAGAAATGGACATGGCTCTGATGGCATCATGGCAATGCACACCAGGCAATTGACTCTTCAGTATTTGTCTCAATTTTAAAAAAAGTCTATTTATGTTTTTTAAAAAATAATGCTGCTCAGAAGGAGGGCAGCTTGGGTTTGGGTTGATTATATTGGGTTCGATTGTATTTCAGCAGTCAGAATCAGCAAAACTTCTGGATAAAAGGAGAGAGTTCAGTGGTGTGTCTATCTGATTTCTTTTTTTATACAACACATGGCACTGAAAAATATTGGAAGAGGTATAGTAGTTCCTCTTCAAGGCCTCAAGCAACATGAGGGAAATATATTCACTAAAAACTTTAAATTGACCCACTCAATTGATAGCCAGTTCCAAGAAACTCAGCATTTTCTTTTTTCCTTTTTCTTTTTCTTTTTTTTTTTTTTTAGCCTTGGTTAATATTATTTTTATAAGGAGAATGGGAATAACAGTTCACTCTGGATGACTAGCATGATTTACTTCAACTGCATCAGCACTCTCCCAGGTCATATTGGAGGCAGTTCTTCGGTGATATTTCCGGGAGGGCAATGGAGTTGTGTGATGCCATTTAAATAAAAGAGAAAGCTGAAATATGATTTTTTTAGGTTCCTTGAGGGACAAGAAGAGATTTGTTTTAAAAACCTTCAGTCACCTTAAATCCATAAATTTATTTTACCTTGGGACAAGCAGCAAGGATGAGATCACTGAGCTGCACAGATGAACAGAGACCTCACAGATACCGAAGAAACAGGAATCCAGTTACTTCCACGGCTGAGGATGAAATGGAACTCCTTCCATTGCCTTATGTCCAGTTCCTCCTCTCCAGGAGCATAATTTCTGTGTTACCCTAGGTGCAAGCCTGGCAGGTAGAGTCAGTGTCCTGGCTTTGGCAATGCCCAGGAAACCTGGTGCAAGAGATAGTGGGGAGGATTTGGTGGTGATCTCTTGGACACTTGACCCTGACCTCAGATTCATACCTGCATGTGACAAGCTGCCAAGCACTGTCTTGGTTTGCTGTCAGAAGCTAGATGGGGCTTGCCAAGCTGATCCTTCTGGACTGCCCTCTGAAATCCCTAAATAACTACAGCAGGAAAAGAAAAATGGTGTGGATGTGACTGGGTCTGCAAGGTTATGTCCTTCTTCGAGTGGCAAGTGTGGTCACAGGGAACTGAATTTATCTGAAGGTTAAATTAATCCCCCGAAGGAAAAGCTCCCCAGTAAAGTCTGCTGCCTAGAATGCACCTTTTGCATCCTCTCCTTGCAGAAGCAGAGGCCAACTCAGGGCTGCTGTGTTGATATTTCAATCTCCTGAGAGATTCCTCTGGTAAGAATATGAAGGATCACATACATAGAGCAGTGTGGGCTCTCTACAGGTCTGGCTGCTCGCAGTGTTAAACCTGTAAAAAGATGTCTGAGCCTGCAGAATGCAAGCATATGTAACAGTTTGGAGAAGTGTTAAAAATATTCATTACTTTAGCCCATCTTTACACAAAAAGTACACCTACATATATATTCTACTAGTACAGGTATGTGGACTTTAAAGTTTGCTTTCCAATCTGCTAAAAAGAGAAATATATATATATTTTTTGGGCTGTCCAAGAAGAATACATCCAGGTCTGTGAGGAAAGTTGAGTTTTGGGAACCATCCCCTTCTCTTTGTCATATGAAACTCCAGTATTTCAAGCATTTGGGTGGATGTGTTTTCCAAAGGGAAATCTCCCTAACCTCTTGAGACTGAATTTTGTTGGCTCATACAATTTAGATAGCAACTTGTCCTAATTTCTGTGTGCCTGGGCCCAATCTGGCCTGTGCTAATGTCAATAAAATTTTTGCTGTTCAACTTCTTGGCAGCAGGATTAGGCTTTCTGTTTGTATTACTTCTTTATCTGTGATTTGTATTTTCTGCCAAGGCCTTTAACCATTGATGTCAATTGATGATAGGGAAAGCGAGAGGAGAGGGAGAGACAATTGTTTTTACTTGAAACACTATACAATGAACGTTTGAGCATCTTACTAGTTGTGTACAAAACTTACAGTTCTTTATGCAAATGCCTACCTTCCCAGATTACAATAATTTGGCAAAGTTACTCTGTACTTCACCTTTGCATAATGGCTCTTAAAGATATTTGTACATCTTATGCACTTAGAGTATTATGCAAATCATTTAAGAGCCAAGAGCAGAATACGCCCATGAGTTGTTCTTCAAAAATTGGGCAGAGAAGAGTCTAAAGTTAAAGTTAACTTCTTCTCTCTCTCTCTCTCTCTCTCTCTGTCTCTGTCTCTGTTTCTCTCTGCCTCATATGGGCCATAAACCAATATCCTCTATTCTCCAGAAGCAGCAGGAACAGTGGCTAGTAGCACAAACATGCAGATATTAAAATTTGAGCTTATTCAACCATAATTGACAAAAAAAAGAAAATGAAGTGAAAATAAAAAGCTTAGTTGCACAGTTAAGAAAAAAATAATGTGTTTCCTGAACACATAAGGGTACATTTCTCTCTCTCTGATTAGAAATCCTCATGAGATCTGGGTTTCAAGTGGGGTTAAAAGCTTTATGATTTGTTTAGTCAACACACGTAAACCCAAAGGCTGTTTTTGGCCAGGAGTGTATCCTTGGTGCAAGAGCATTTGCAAACAGACAGGGACTCTGTCCCCTCTGTGCTGCTGCCCAGTGGGTACATGAGCATCCTTTGTGTGCCATCTGGGAGGCAGCTTGGGAAGGGCAGTTGTGGTAGTGGGGTTTCTGCACCTCATGGGCAAAGACCAGGATTGCCAAGGGCTCTGGCAGGGACTGAGAAGACACTGTGTCCTGGCTGGGGCAGCTGAGTTACACCCTGCCCTGCAAGCAGAGAAAGGAAGACAGACTGCCTGAGAGTTGCCTCTGTCTCTCAGTCCTTCCTCCCTCCTGAGCAGGAAAACCTCATGGCCAGTTCTAGGCTGGAGCCTTAACACAACCCAGCTCCCCAAAGTTTTGACAGACAGATGCTCTTAGATATATATATATATATACATACAATCAAAGGACAGATGCAATTTTTCTCTAACATAGTAATAGACCTACAGGCACAGGAATTTCTTGTGGGTTTGGATCTTTGCTGCAAAATGTTACTGTGAAAGTATCCTCACTCACACACATCCTTTTCCAGCAAGGATGGTTAGACAGAATTGCTCCTCAGTGCCCAGACTGGGCTCTCAGCTACACAGAGGTAAATCTGGGGCAAAGCCACAGGACTTTGAGAATAAACAATGCTAAGTCTGGGACTAAAAGATGGTTCAGGGATCTATAGACAGAACAGTCTGGTATTGGTTGTGGATTAAAAGTGCAATTGTTTTGGTAAAGAGCAAAGACAAAAGTCTTTTGCCAATACACTGTTCACAGGAATGGGTCTCGTGAGAGGAGTTGCTTGTCCTTTTCAAACAGGAATAGAGCTTGCTTGGTAAAGTCAACTTACATTAAATCCATCTACTGAGATTTCTTGACAATGAATTAATACTGCCAGAAAAAAAACTTCTAGATGGAACTTCATAAACTGAAAGAAAATTTGTTCATGTATTTAAATGAAAATACTGCCACTGTGTCACCACTAGAAATGTGTATTTCTGGCAGCAGAGCTTGTATGACACTCGGTAAGGCTGCTACTCAAATGTTGCACCCAGTTCTGCTCTTCTCTGGCTGGACAAGTGCTGGAGGAAGTTGAAAAGATTTTTGGTGAGGCAATCCAGTAAATTTCATAGAAGGAGGCTGTGTAGAGCATAATTCAGTCATTTTATTGGAGACAAAATGTTGGGAGATCACTGACTGTGTGCACTGGCAAAGAGAAATATCCATATGCATGGGTCTTTTCCATCCTGCAAGCAAATATGTTTTTTATGACGCAGTGGCTGGATTCTGGGGTCAAGCAAGTTCATTTTTGGAGCAAGGCATCATTTTCCTGTCACAAAGTCACCTCTGCCTATCCTGGGCTCTGTCCCATAGCTTCTTGGCACTTGGGAATTTTAAGCTTGGGCAGCTTTCAGAAAGACATGCTTTAACCCAACTTGTGGGAAAAACCTATTGCCTGTGTAATACAGGAAGCAAACAAGATGATCACAGCAATCCCCTCTGCTCTGGGAGCCTGAGAATAGAAGAGTGGAGGTTCTTTGCTTTTACCGTGGCACGTGGTGATACGAAAGCTTCTTGGTCATTTAAGAATTTTGGGGTCTTTATTTTATGGGCAGGGATAATGTCTAAATACACATTATTTTTTTAACACCACCACCCCCTCTTGTGCTTTGTAGAGTCCCAAGCTACAGTTGCAGAGCTGTGGTCAGGATAAAAGCCGACAGTCCAACCATAAATCAGCCAGAACCGAGTTCCTTAACCTTTCATATTAACCTCTTGCATTGACTTGAGTTAGGTGCTACGCTCTGCTGCTATAAATCATCCTGCAGTGAATTTATGAGCCTCAACACAATAAAGGAGTTTTCCTTTGCCCCCCCCCCGCCCCTGCCCCCCCGCTTTTCTCTTAGTGCATTTTAGAAATTATGCAGGAAAGGCCTAATGATTGGGATCTGTGAATATTGCTAACTCTCCCTCCCCACCAAAGGGATCTGACAGGAAGATGTGGGGGTTGGGAGTGGGGGGAAGAGAAATTCTTAATTTCATGTATTGGTGACATGACGAGGAAAGCCTGTTCTAAAAAATACAAGAAACTGTTAGCTGCCCCTTGGAATGGGGGGGGGGGGTGGGGGTGGGGGGGGGAGTCATAGTAATTAAACCTATTTGAGGGTTAAAATAACAAACTATTCATGCAGTTACAGTCATCACTCTGCTTCCCCCTCTCCTCAAATTATTTGGTGCATAAGGATGGTGGGATGCTTTGTCCCATGGAGCACTCTGTTCAGGTCACCCCTGCACACTTTCCAGGGACAGGAACTCTCTGTGCTTCTCATGCATAGGAGCCAGCCCGTGGCAGCACGAGGAGAGCCCTCGGGACAGCACTTTCCTCTCTGCATGTCTCCACCCAGGCTGTGGCACTGAAATGAGAGCCAGCAAAACCCCATGGCTGGTAGGAGTGCAAATGGGCCTTTCTGCTCCCACGCACTGGGCAGACACCCAGGGCTGGAACTGCCGAGGGTGGGCATGCAGGTGAGATGGCTTTGCAGCTCTTTGGTGCTGTTGGGAGGGAGGAGATATTTTTGCATAGACATCAAACACCATGGATGCCTTTTGGTGTGAGTGGGGGCCTGCCAAATCCTTCTTTCCTTCCTGCTATTAATCTGTAATGCTCCAGTTCGTTATCTGCTGCCCTCCATCCCAGAACAGGCTGCATTTCTCTGTTATTCAGAGGTTTGGAAGTGTTTTGAGATATTTATACAGTGATAAAGTATATGACTCATATCTGCATCCTGGTACCTTCCAGCCTGTCAGTCTGTGGTAATTCCATGGTGCTGGTGACTGCAGCACCTGACCCAAGAGATAAAAAGGGTTTGGTGTGATAGCAAACTGTCACTGAATTTGCTCCTACCTCTAGGTCTGACTCTGCAAAGCAATTAACGCTGATAAGCTTCACATTGCGTGGATGACCAAGACTTGCTTGACCCTGAAAATCCAAGCTCTCTGATCCCATGGCTAAAGGAAAGATATTGTGCCCTCTGAAATTTCTGGGTGTTTCTGCACCCTGATGTTTTGAGGCTGATGTGACAGCTGCTCTCCTATGCAGCAATCTTGTTGGGGCTGGGAGGTTGGAGGCACAGCCTCACTGTTTCCAAAGTGGCACCTCTGGGCCCCACACCATGAAGGGGTGCAGATCCGAGGTACTCCAGTTAATTCAGACAGAGATAAGCAAAGCATGAGCATCAGCATGGCCCTACACCTTCCTGAACTATCCACTTTTCTGTGGAAAATCAGAAAATGAGTAAAAAATGAGCCTTCTTCTGTCCTACCTGTGGTACACTCAATTTCAGTGACCCTTTCAAAGACAAAATGGCCACTTCAAGAAGACATAGCTCAAGAAAGCTTTTTTTTTTTTCTTTCCCCAGAGTAGGTGATTTTATTCCATTATCTGCATTTATAAATATATCTAGTGCTCCTTAAAACTAGAGTGACTTTGCTGAGATGCCGGGAGCCATCTGGGCTCTCTGTCTGGATGATGGTGGGGAGCAGAGCCTGCTCCCTGGAGCTGGGGATAGTTTGAGGAATCAGTGTGACACTCCCAGTGGAGAGGAGCAATCCAGAGGACTCTGTTTTCCCACTGGCACAGCAGCACAACTGTTCCATGGCTAACCAGGCAAGCGAAGCTATGCTAGGGAGCCGAGCAAACATCCAGCAAGGGAAAAGTTAAAAAGAACAGGCTTCTTGGTTGTGTGCAAGGTGGGAGTGAAGACCTGCATATTTTTGTGTTCTTTTGGTTTTTTTTTCCACATTGTGAGAAGAATACTGAAAGACAGTTTAGCTGAAGTTTTTCTTGGGCATTCTGTTTCACCCTCCCTGGCCGCCACTCATCTCTGTGTCTCTGTGTGAATTTGTTGCTTCTCCTGCCCCAGATTTTTTCAGAGCAAGCCCAGTTTGTGCCCTCTTGCTTCTCCCTGGGCCAACCTGTGCCAATGGGTTCCTACGCCTGAGTGGGACCTTTCAGGCTGCGGAGGACCCTGTTGAAGCCAGCAATAGGGGAGGGACTGCAGTTTTTGAGGGTGAGGAAATGCTCCCATTGCCCCATTTTGTGGTGGTCTCAGTTTATATTATCCTCCTCAGTGCTGAGAAACATCTTGCATCTCAAAAGCTGTGGTGCACCAAGGACAATCTCTGGTCCAGCCCTGGGCTCCCCTGTGTGGGCACTGTCAGCCTTTCCCAGCTGCTCTCCGGAGCCCCACAGGGCTGGGCTGCCTCCCCAGCTCCTGCTTGGGTCCCCACAGAGCTCAGTGTGGGGGGGCACCTCCTCTGCCCCTGCCCTGGCCATGCGGGAAACAGCACCAAAAATAAAGGGGAAACAACAAAAGGCCGGACCCCTCCAGTCAGATCATTCGCGGGGATATTTCTAGTTCCCCGTTTGTTTACCTTATAGAAAAGTTAATTGGCTTCTTTTGATCTTACAGTGAAAACCACAAAGGAAATTTTGTTAGAGTAGGAGCAAACCGAAGCCTGTGAGTTCCTCCGATATTCATTAAAGCAATTCTGTTCGAGTCTTAATTTAAAGAAAACATTAAATTTTTTCCCCCCCTTGCTTATTATTAAGAGCCCACCACGTCCCTAGGCTAAAGCACTCGCTCCACAAATAACCTTCCCGACAGCTGCCAACTTGGTGCAGTTTATAACCTGCCTTTGGAATATACATATATGTGCACGTACCTGGTAATACAGAAAGAGCTGTGTTTATAGTGGTATTGTCTTTAAAATTTCCAAATAGGCAAGTCAAGATTATTAGAAAGTTTAACGGGCTAAAGGAAAATCACTATAAGTTTAGAGAATGCTACTTTATTCTTTTTAAATATGAGTCTTCCCAGCGTACTGAAATTAAAACGATTTTTTAGTCCAAGTTTTAGGCAATTAAACTGAAGATGTGATGAGAAAATATTTCTCATTTGAGGTTGATTTAATTAGCAGAGCTATATTAGGAAAGCAAGTAATGCAATCTATTTGTGGACAGATGTATCTCTACATAATAATAGACAATAAAAATAAATTAAAGAGGATCACAAGGCAAAAATAGCTGATGTTTTTCTCAAGTCTCTTCTAGTAATTTCTTGAGGGCAGAAGGCAGCACAGCTCTGCTGCTTTCATTATTTTTTTTCAAACAAAAAGATTCCCTCATGCTTTTTATGAAATCTCTGTCTATTTTTATGAAGATAGCTGAAGAAAAAATAAGTCGCCCAGCAGTCACCCTCCCACCCCTCACTTCATTTATAACCATTGTACAGCAGCAAAATGAATTTAGTGAAAATATGGCTTGTGACAATTGACGACACAAAGCCAACAAAGAAATAATATCTGACCTCGTGCTCTGAAGAAAAAAAACCCCACGTTTTAAGCAGATAAAAATCTAAAGGACAAACTCAGGGGAAACGTGTGTGCCAAACACACAAACCCTGACGGTAAACCAGCACGGCTCAAAGGCAGGGAAACAATGGAGCGGGCTCCTGCAGGATTTTCTTCTTTTCACAGTGAAATTTAACTATGCCCACTGCCCATCCATCTGTGTGCGTACGTACATGGACACAGAGCAATATGTGCTTGTAGCTCGTTGTCTGGACGTGCTGCCCTACAAATGCAACCTCTTCTGAGAGCAGAAATACACTGAAGGCAAAAAAATTAATTGCCACGTAGGAAAGCTATTGCTGTGCGTTTATCAGAGGAGAATGAAGCAGGGAGTCATTCTGGAAAGGGAATGAATGTGCTGCGCATAATTACAACATCATGGTCAAGATTTTTTATTTTCATTTTAAAAGGCTACATAAGTATTAGCCAGAATATGACAAGTAAGCACTACTTAAATATGTAACACATTAAAGAGAGTTTTATAGCTTTCTTGCTATGTTTTTCAGTGGTAAATTTTGAATCAACAAATGGCACATATCAGACATTCAAAAATAAATTGCAATATTTGTCCCCCTTGTTTTAACAAACATGTATCAGAAATACAATGCTGTCAAAATATATTTTTAAATAATTAAAAGAATAAAAGCGGAACTAAGCTTGATTTTTTTTTTTTGGTGCAGAAACAGACTTTAGAAAATGCCTTGGAAGGTGTTACAATTCTTGCAAAAATTCTTACTCTGTGTTTGGCATTTCTTGTTGCCTTTTCCAAACTATTAATAGTTCTCTTCTTTAGTCAACATAAAGATATTTGTGAGCTATTATGTCAAGTAAAATAAAGGCTAGGAAATATTTTTCACTGGTAAAATGGAAAGGTATTTTTCAATATTTTTAGTGAAAAAAATAATAATAAGAACACATAAATGCAGTCTAATAAGAAACAAAGCCTACTTGAAAAACAGTTGGAACCCTTCAAATTTATCTTTTCCAAAATATTACTCTAAACAGAATAATTTTTCCCAGTTTTTACCAGCAGAGACAAGTTTGTAGAATTACTGAGAATGAATAAATTTTTTTAAACATTAATATGAAAAAGGAAAATAAAAATTTCTGCAGGTTGGTAACTAAAATAAGATAATCCTTAGAAGGGAGGGAGAGATGGAATGAGAGTGTTGAAAAGCACAATCAGGCAGCAAAATACAAGTGTCTCTCTTGCCAAATCCAGCTCAGCATTAAAGCAAATAAGTTACTCAGCAAAGAAAGAAAAGTTTGGACCCTACCTTTGTCAGCTGAAAAGTAATGGGGAATGTCTTCCAATACTGGGAATGACCTGGACTGCCTATATGGTACTCTTTACCTTAAAATCTATACATTTCTAACCAAAACAGCTTGGAGCAATTCACATAAAACAGACCCAAATGTTGCCCATTCCATGTAAAAGATCAGGTTTCTGTCTCAGCTCAGCCTGTGATATCAGACTTGGGCTCTTTTTTTTTTTTAAAATATGTATTCTTATGTTTCCAATCCTCCAACACACTTTTTTCATCTTAGTAAAGTTTGCTTTTTGGAAAGGGTGTGTGGGAAGGATTTTCAACTTGTCAGGACTCTCTCTTTTCAGTACAATTAAGCTTTCACTTGATCATTTTGCAGGCTGGAATGATTTGCTCTGGTCGCCGGGTCCTTATTATTAATATTGTTTCAGATACATAAAGTTTACTGCGAGCTGTAAATATGTCAGGTTTTGCCACGGGGTTTGCTAATAAAGAACTCTTAGATGGGGATTATTGATGGGAAAGATAATCTTTTCAATAAGGGTTCCTGCCGTGTGTGATTCCCTGGGTGAGCGCAGTGCAGGAGCACTCCCGTGGGGGACACCCCGATCCCTGTGCTCTTCCCTGCAGAAAGCACAGGGATCCTGGGCAGGACCCTCCTGCTCCTTCATCCCAGCCCAACATGCTCCTGTCTTTCCAAGGGTTTTAAATGCCCTACATTAATTTTTTTAAATACCTTTGGTGCTATGGTTTATAAAATGGGTTTGTGACCATAAGGAATTGATTGATAGTGAAGTGACACTTCCAAGTTATTTCTGTAGGTGTCACCTTGGGTTAGCGTGGTGGTATTAAGCAGAGTGAATACTTTTGTTTCTCTCAAATATGGCCACACAGCTCAGCTCAGCTAATTAGTTATTTTTTTAAACAAACAAACAAACCAAGAAAGAGGCATATATGTTTGAATTTCTCTTCTGCCAGCATTTCTCTTTCTTCTTTTGATACATCCTATTATTAAATATGTATATATTTGGTCAAGTCACAATTAGTGTCCTATCAATCACTCTTAATTCACTTTGGTATTTGCTATCACAACAATAAACAATTTTGGGCTCATATGGTGTTAATGTGCCTGTCATATGGCTGCCCAGAAAACTTCTATGAACATTTACTGTTAATTAAATGCATCACTATGAATTGTGAAGAGAAGAGAAGAGAAGAGAAGAGAAGAGAAGAGAAGAGAAGAGA
>JAHLSL010000007.1:37312378-37427984 GCA_025920805.1 Petroica traversi | reverse complement strand
AATGGGCAGGTGTGCTGGGGATAAGCTAAAGATAACAGAGTTGGTTTGTTTGTTTTATTCCTAAACCTGAGGGTCACTACCATTTTATCACATGATTCTTGTGAATGGTATCTGTGTCACCAGACCAGGAATGTGTTTAAGCATGGAGAGGCAGAAGCTGGGTCTGCACAAATGAATGCTGAACATGGAAAGAGTGTGGCCACGATGGCCTGGAGCAACACTGCAGAGACACTGCTCTGCTTCTCTGTGCTGGCCCCATGCCACATCACACGCGTGTGCCCACTGCCAGGGACTCAGGCAGGTTGGGGGGCTTCGTTGCACATGAAAGCCACAGCCTTGGATGCTTCTTCTCTGAACTGGCTGACTTTCAGACAGAAATTTGCACCCTTAATAAAAACTTGCTTTACTGAGCACTGTGTCTGGCCTCAGAAGGATACTCAAGCTGCCTGTTTTTGAGCTACAGGGTTACAGATCCAGGCATTTCCACTGTGGAAAAAGTCATTTGAGATGGCATGTTGCTCCTTCCAAAGTGTGTTAGTCATGGGGAGCAGGCAGCATGTTACCAGAGATCTCAGGCCCATTAGGCAGAGAAAGAACAAAGTAGTCCTTCTCTGCAGAACATACAAAGAAACATTTACTCCACATTTCCCTCTAATGCTGCAAAAGCGCTCAAAAAGAGAGGTGAAGGGAGGACATAAAATACTGGAAACAGACCAAATAGAAAGACAAGAGAGGGGAAATGAGATTTCTAAAATCAGCCTTCATCTTCTGTCCAAAAAATTTAGGCTTAAGGATTCCTTGACAGGGCATTCTCTTCGTGGTTGTTCATGGTCCCTCAGCAAATCAAGCCTCTAAGTAACAACTTAGATGGCCTTTCCAACTACAGATTGTTGTAATTTTAACTCAACCTGTGATGAGTTGTCATATACCTTTTTTTTTGCAGTCTCCTAATGGACCCGCGCTTTGTAAATCCTTGGGCTGAGTGACAATAAGCATTTCAAGAAAGAGGATTTAGCAGTCTGAGATAGAGGCCAAGAAACAGTTAGCTGCAGAAGAGTGTTTCTTTTAGTAAAGTGAGGAAAAACTGACAAAGAGATGCTTTGATGCAGAGACCTACACCCTGCAGTGTGGTTGTATGGGTCTGTGTGAGAGAGATGCAGGAGAGAGGCTCTGTGAAGCCATTTGACACTGGGGCCCTGCAGCTCTCCAGCAGAGGAGGATGGATAGATTTCAGTGCTATGAAGGCTGATAGCTGGCATGATACTTAGAGTTAAACAGGCACATCACATGGCATTTATCATTCATTTGTCCCTATTCATTCCTGCAGACCATAGTAGAGATAATAACCTCTACACCAGCTGGAGGCAGCTCCAGGCCACCTCAAAGGGGACCCTGGTCAGTGCCGTGACACCAGCCAGGTTCATGCCTGCGAGGCCAGGAGCAATCCCATTCAGCCCACAGCTGTGGCCTGGGGAGTTTGGGATGCATCAGTGGTTTTGATTATGTTTGAACTTCCTCTCCTACAATTGACAATTGTCATAGTCTGGAAATGTTTCTTCCTAGCAGTGTACTAGGCAAAAAAGAGAAATAAACTATTTTTTTTAGTTTGTTTTAGTTGCTGCTGGCATCTTAGGGGTCCCAAAGCAGGGGGCATGGAACACAATAGAGGAAAGAACAGACCAGCTTTCAGGGACCAGCTGACCTTTCAGACCTCTTGAGCCTTCACAAAAACCTTGCCAGTTACAAACCAGCTGTGGAATCAGGAACTCCTTGTGACGTCACTTCTGAAAAGCCCTAATTAGATAATTTCCCAAACCATGCAGGTCTCAAGTGCCTCAGCTTCACCTTTAGCCCCGACCAAATCTCCCAATTTAGTGGTTAAAGGTTCAGTTCTGTGTCAGGTCAAAGGCGTTCTTGAGAAGCCACCTATTGTTCCAAAATGGATTTTGCCATCTGATAGTATTCCAAGACAGCACCTTGCTGTGTGCTTCCAGTGCCTCAGCATTCAGCCCAGCTGCTTTAGGGAGAACAGCAGCAGTAGTGAACTTTCACCTCAACCATCCAAGCAACCTTCGCCTCCTAAGCAGCCATGAAGAAAATCCAGCTCCCCAAAAGGCATTTGGAAAAGCGACAATATATTTGTGTGTGTATGCCATTGTAAAGAAGCTGATAATAATAGCAAATAATAAAAGCAATAAGTCAGTCTCCTGGCACAAAGTCCAGTGCTGTGCTTCCGGAACAGTACCTGGTGAATTATTATTTTCTGGGTGCACTTAATGCATCTCCAGAAGTAGAGTCAACCTGTGAACCTGCCCCTGAAATGGATGGGAAAGGCAGTTTGGAAAATGCCACTTGAGACATGTGAGTTTATGGCATGAAAGAAGGGAGTATGCCAATATTAATGAAACAACATGGGATATTTTTCTTGTTAAAGAATTATGGAATAGCAAAAGAAAAAGTATTTTCCCTTCTTTCCACTATATTTTTAAATATTTCCCTTTTTAATCGCACTTTTGGTCAAGTCTAACCTTATCAATTTAATTTTAACTCACCACTTCACTCTAATTTAATATTAGTTCAATGAAATATCTGGATTTACTTCCTTCCCAAAAGAACAGAGAATAAGGCCCCTGTTTTTAATCCACAGCCTTGGTTACAGTAGTGGTGTGAGATGTGTAGTGCATGCTTGTTGTTATACTAAATTCACTTAAATTCACCTCCAGAAAGCCACAAGACAAAAAGGAAAGGTAAAATCACAAAGAGAGCGCTGGGCCTTCATGGGGCACAGGAGTGCAAATGGAGACATGTGATGACACCACTACCGTGTTTATCTGGGGATTTTCTTTTTAGTGAAAATCAGAAGGGCCTGCCAGATCTCTGTGCTTCAGGTTAAACGTTTTCCATTTGTTTATTCTTGTCTGCATTCCACTCATTTTTCTGTATGCCCTAAAATATCATTTGAAGTTTATTACAGTCACTCTAAGAAAGGTCACGTGGTAGGATTGGCATGATGTTGGATTTTTCCTGTTCCCCCAAATTACAGCATTTTGTGGTTGGCCTGTCTCCTTTGTTTTTTGTTGCCTGGCTGAGTTCTTAGAAATAAGTAATTCACTTTATTTTAGCATGACACTCATTCCCCTTGCCCACGAATTGATAAAGGGCACAAGACAATGTTTATTGCGCTAAAATAATATCTCACAGCTTAACAATTTAGCTCGTGATGCTAATTATTTAAAATTGGAGTCAACATGTTTGTTTTAGCAGATTTTGAAATTTTAGCTATGGAATCAGAATTGTTGCTCTTAAAGCAAAGCCTCTACAGGGGTCCCTGGATGACACAGGCAGATGCCCTAATTTTAAAGAGCATAAAATGAAAATCTCAAAATCACTGATGGAGAGACACTTGAAATTGTTCCCCATGGCATAATACTTCATAACAGACTTGCTCTGCCACCTGGGGCAGGAAAGTCCCAGACTGGGCTCACTGGTTTGACACTGGATCTCCAGACTTCTCTCAGCAAGGGCAAACCTGAGTTTTGCTATCTAGGGGTGATGGGCTGAGTGTCCCCGACCAGAGGAAAGGAAGGGGAGACAGTAATGAGAAGAGCCTGCAGTGCTGATTTCTCCAGGTTCCTGGGAAGAAGCAGCCACTCATATAACTCAGCTTTCACCCAGCATCTGCACCAGCCTGACCCAGCTGTGAAAGGCAGCTTCCCCCTTTGCCTGGATTTACAGGGCAGCCCTTGTCCCATGGTTCAGTTTATAACTCAAAAAAACTATTAAAACAGAGATCCCTTTTTTAAAAAAAAGGGCTAGTGGAAATGATCAAATACCTCCTGAATACTAAATGAGTTATCTGGTGAAAAGGAAGTATGAGCCACAGCTGTGCACAACAGTGCACTCTACAAGAAGAGTGCAACACTGCTGCTGCTGCTGCATCATCTGTGGGGTGCCTGCTTATTCAAAGACACAGGAGGCTGTGCTGGAGCTCTTCCCCAGAAGCCCTCGGGGCAAGCAATTTTCACGAAAATCTGAATAAGCATGTGGATTTTTTAAGCACTCAGAAAAGCTTTCTGCGTAAATCTTGATCTTTAATTACAGCGGTGCTGTTCCCCCACTATAGCTAGCGGGGTGTGCGTGGGAGGAAAACTCTTAAATTGCCTCTGTCTACCTGAAACTTAAAATAGAGAAATACAGAAATAAATGGCCAGAGACACAACTACACTGAAGTGCAAAAAAACCATGTTTGTAAGTGTGTGTACATATACACACACACATATACATATTCTGATTTGCATTACTATCACATTTCTTTTTTGTCCCGAGAAGGCAGCCCTCTCTTTCAGGCTCCAGCTATAAATTTCCTAAGGCATTGACTTAATCTTCCCTTGATCTGTCCTCATTGCTGGGATCATTGGGATGGAGGCCTGGAAGCAAAGCATCCAAAACCTCACAGCCAAAGCAAAACAATGTCTCCTTTCCCCAGCCTCCTAATAAGTTCAAGAAGTTATGTGAAACCAAACAAAGCGGTGACCTGGTCACATAGCTGAGCACTGCAGCCCACGCACTGTGCCATGCCAGGGCATGCCTGTGCCTCCCTGCCTGGGCTGGCAAGCCCTTGGCAAACTCTGGGACACGATGGCAACTGCAGTGCACGTGGGATCTGGCAGTGAAACCCACGCTCCAGTGGGTGGGCTTGCAGTGAGACACCCCAGGGACATCAGTTCCTGCCTTGACCCCAGTCAGTGCTGCTCCTGGGGTCCAGGCTGTGTGCCCTGCACTGCTGGGCCACCGTGGTCTCCAGAATGCAGGAACATGTCTTTGAGGAAGTCTGGTGCTGTCTGGTGACATAACAAGATTTCCAGAACAATTCTTCACTTTATCTTTCCATAAAGTCTCCTGGTTTACAGCATTCTGGCATTATTTAGTCAGAAAGACTCACACTGGTTGCTCATGCATGGCAAACCAGAAGAGCAGAATTACTGCAGTGAATAGTTTTTGGGATATGCAGGTGTTTTCTTACAATTGTGTGAGTCATCACAACACATTTGAGAGTTACTTACCTGATGTTCCCATCAGTACTGTAAGCCTTGGTTTGCTTTGTGTGTGGTTTGAAGAACTTCTGTGTGAAGAAAATCCTTTCAAGCAAGACTTTGTGTGGTGCTTCCAGACCCTGAAGATCACAAATCTCACACAGGAATTTACTGTCCTTTGTTGTGTCATCCACGTGAGTGGCACGGCCAAGGAGGTTGAGCTCACTAAGTCATCACCTCAAAGCTGAATGTCTGCTCCTAAGGCATAATGGCACCTTAAGGACATGGCACTGCTAACAGCAGTGAGAACTTTGCTCTGTTTATCAGAGTTACCATTGAAAAGCCTTTTCCCTTTTTTTTTTTTTTCAAATTCATGTGGAAAAACCCCGCCTTTCTTAAGAAGTTGAACTAATATTGCTTATTTTCAAGGCTTTGCTCTGGCTGCTCTGACCTGCTGATAACTCAAAGCTTCAGTTGTAGCACAGTGCAGCTGCTCCTGAGCATTCATACCAGAGACAAATCAAGGAAAGACCACACCAAGTGGCTGCAGAGCAGATGCTGTGGCGTGGGCCCTGAGACAGCCCCCAGCACAATGGGATGCCCTGAGAATGACAGGTTTTGGTGTCTGCATGGAAATCAAGGGCCTCTCCAAAACTTCCCCCTATTTTGGAGTGTTATAAAAAAGTATCTCCTAATACAGCTGAGCAGCTGGCCCATGTTACAAGGTGTTTGCTGGGTGGCCAGGCTGCTGGTCCTGCCGTGCCATGGCTCTGTGAGTGACACCAGCCCCCTGCCCTCCTCTGGGGTGTCTGTACTGGCAGATCCTGTAGGGCTGTCAATGGCACTGGCACTTTCAACACGTGGGGCTCACACCCTTGCCCTGACCTCCCCAGGCATCCCTGTGCTCAGCTACACAGACCCTCACACTGGGGTGCTCTCCTGCCTGCCTGAGAGAGGAGTAAACACTGACTTAGTTTATGTTAAAAATAGTCATTGTGCCCGAAGAAATGAATCCTGCATTGTTTTTTCACTTTCCTGCTGTGCTGCTGTTTTTTTTCATCTTGTCCCTCATTAAGTGTCTCCCTGCCACAGCGTGGGCAGCCCTTTACTCCCCAGTTTCCAGCTATGTGGTGTGCTTTATAGTTTTTCCCAACTACTGCATGAGGACTTCCAGATGAATTCTTGGCATGCACGCTGCCTTCAATAGAGCCTGAGAGATTAATTAATCTTTCCAGTAACCTCAGTAGGTGGGTTAGTAGTGGTCAACACTGCTGCTCCTGTTGTGCAGAGGACTGCATCAAGTAGCTGGGGCTCTGAGCAGCTTGCCCAAAGCTGTGGCAGAAGTCTCAAACTTTGGTTACCAGGCCTGAGGTCTCACTTTCTCATTTGGTCTCAAAGATGTGGTTTTCTGTGACCTGGTTTTCCTTCAGATTCTCTTCTGTAGTGTGTCCAGATTGGCATGAAAGGCAGAGGGACCTTTTCCTGGGGGTCTTTGTAGTCAGACCTTATTTCTTCTTGCCTGGCCTATCATTCAGCCTCAGCTTGCTGGGGACAATGATGTTTTATTATTCATTACAGAACTTAAATTTCCTGAAAAAAAAATCAGATTCTTCCTTAAGAAGCTTTTAATTTAAAAGGTGAAATGTCAGGGAAAACCAATGTTAGTCTGTTTCCTCTCTTCTTCATTATGCACTCCATTACACAGCTTCTATATTCTGTTTATAGGTTGGTTGTGTGTTTCATGTTTTTTTGTTTAATTTATTTAAACTTTTTTATAAAAGAAGCATTTTTACATTTATAACATAAAACAAGCTCGGCTGAGAACCAGCACTTCAAGAAATGTGTTTGGCTGGAGCAAGGAATCTGTGAGACCACAAACATCAAGATGTCCCTAGCAAGAGGCTCTGTGGTGGGACGCCATGGAGGGGAGGTGGGCGGGGAAATCAAACATGTTCCAGACAATTTGCTGATTGCAAATCTTCAGAGGTATAAAATGTCCCTAATTGTTATGTCCCTTCTTGTGGTGTTAAGAGAGGTCTGATTGCCCAACCTGGAAAGAGAAAACCACAAACAACTTGTTAACGTTTCTGTCTCACCCCTACTGGGAGGAGCAGGAGAAGGCCTTTTCCAGTTCATAAACACTGCCTGCTTGACTAGAGGGATGTTCTCACCCGGATGTGGGGAATTTTACAGCCATGTGAATAAGAAACAGAGCACGCAAAGGAAAGGATTACATTTTAAAGGGTGATAGAACTTAGTGCCACCCTGCTCCATTCTCTCCTGTCCCACGTTTTCTCAAAATGCCCATTGAGAGCCTTTGCCTTTGGTGAGGCAAAGAGGACAGTAAAACAAAGTCTGGAGATCAGTAGAGATGCCATCCAGGCTAATGTATTTATTTTCTTTGACTAATGGAAGATAATAGCCCACAGCTAGATTGAGAGTGAAGTTTTTCATTTCTTTTTCCTTTGATTTACCACAGGATTGCCCAGCAAAGTTATTTTGTTGCTGGATGTCTCAGTTTTTCCCAGTGTACTGTGGGGACAAATCTTGTCCCACTTTGGCTAGGGCTATGAAGGTAAATTTACCATTATTTGTAAAGTGCTTTGTGTCACAAAGGGCCAAAGTGTCCAATGGGACTGATAATGTCCAATGGACACTGATAATGTTGCACTGTTAAGCCACCTTCCACTCTGCAAGGCCAACCTCTGCATTTTCACTGCTCTTCCCTTCATTTGCACACATTGCCCAAATATCTTAAAGTAGTGGTAAAGCCTCCAAAGCTTTCTAGCATAGGAAGACAAGCAAAGGGAAAACAATTTTTAGGCAGCTCTCATTGTGGAAAATGGACTGTCACCACTCCTCAATAAAGAGATTTCTGACTGAAGAAATTACTGAGCATTAACAATTCTTCCACAGAAAGTGCTTCATTTGGATTAGTTGTTAGCAGGAGCAAAGATCTCCACTCAGGATTTACAGGGAAGGTCCCATGTCAAAGTACAGAGGACTTCTTCCATCATCCAGGTTGCTCTTCCACCTGCAGATGACAGCAGGAAGGTGCTAGTGGTCTGTGATAGGGAGTGAAAACTAAGGACTCTATTGCTAGAGTAACCAAGCAGAGGCAAGTTAGTGAGAGAGAGAAAGGCAAAAAATTGATGATTGATGTGATCATGACAATGGTGACCCTACAAAGAAAGGTTCAATAGCAATGAGTAGGATCATTAAGGTTCCATATGCCTTAGGGAACAGGTCAACAAGGAACCAGGAAAAGATTCAGCAGAGGCACTGCTAGGGGAAGAGGTTGGAAAGGAAAACAGAGCAGGTTGGGAAGATCTCTGCTAAAGTAAAGATGGTGGGGAAGATGGCATTGCTGTGCCAGTTGCTGGCCTGTCACACACCAGGATGGTTTGTGCTGCTAAAAGTAACACTACTGGGGAATGCGTTTTCTGTGGCCTTTCCCCTGAAAATGCTTGCTTGATGATAGCTCTCTGTTGTCTCAGAGGATAGAAATGTTTGGGGCTAACTTGAAAATCACATCTAAACCCATCGTAAATCAGACAGCTCCAGCCAGGTTTCTAACTGAGAGATCTCCTGATACGGAGAGGAAGGCAATTCCTTATTTCTCTTGAGCATGTGCAGACCGAAAAGGGAAAAAGCAAATAATGGGAGAAAAGAATTCACAGATTTCAAGCCCAGAAGTAGAAATACAAAAATACAAGAAACATACAAGTCTCTTTCGCATGACTTAAATGCATCAAATGGTGGGGTTTTTTGGAATATTTGTCAGTTTTACTGAATTGGTAACTCATACAGAAAATCTAGGGAAAAAAACAACCAAACAAAAAAGATGCTATTTGAGAAAAATCTCATTTTGCCACTTGAAGCTAAAGAGTTCTTGGTAAGCTGGTCTCCTTGCCAGTAGCAGGTGGTGAGGAGAGCAAGAGCCATGGTTTTGAAATTATCATCAATCAAACAACTACAATTTTTTTAGAGACTGAAGTTTGGATCATCTGGAAGCACTGAGTATCTTTCTGAAAGACAGAAAGTTAGAAAAAGATATAATGGTGGGGATTTACATAGATTTTCTTGGGATGGCCACCAAAATACTGATTAATGTAGATTATCTCTTTGCCATTGTTAGGTTTGGGTTTTTTTTTTTGATAGGGAAAAAATTTGGACATGTTGATGAATTGAAAACATCTCAGAAGCTGCTCAGGGTTAATTAAGCAATTCCAATAAAATAGGTCATTCTCTGACTCCCGTCTCCTGGGCCATACCCAGAGAAGTTTGTCTCTGCCAAAAAAGGATTGGTTAAATTGTGGATCCCATAATATACTCTTTAGGAACTCATGTCCTTTGTTGGTTAAATAATTGGATGCAAATTAATACTCTCCTTCAAGAACACTTACAAAAAACCATTTAGTTCACTTTTTGTTCTATTTTAAAAGACTACAAAAGGAATTTTTTTTTACTTTGTTGCAAATTGTAGTTAGAAGTTCAATTAAAACCAGAATGCAATAATTTTATTTAAGAATTAGTTTATTTGACTCTAAGTCTTTAAAACTAAAAGACTTTACAAATTAATAAAAAAACCCTATATATATTTTATTTTAAGACATTTTGATATCCTTACTTACACTTCCTGTTTCTTACCATTGAGCAGGGAGGTTAAAAGTAGCTATACTTTCTGATGCAAAACCAAGAAAAAAAATACCCCACCCCAAAACCCTTGAAGGGCAATCTTGCTCTGGAGATTAAAGAAGAAAAGCTAATTTTCCATAGGATCTATTGGTTTTCCATAGTTTTTTTCCCCATTTTTAAATAGGCTTAGTCCATATCTATTGTTTCTGTGTTTTCTTAAATACCTACTAACAATCCCAGGCTGGAACACCTTCTCATGTGTGTTAGCCCTGGCAATGTCACAAAATTGTCCCTGCTGTCAGGGGCTCCCGTGGGCATTGCTCTGCACTGGTGGAGTGCAGAAACCATCCTTCCTACTGGATAAGCTTCAAAAATTCAAAAGCCTGGTTACATGATCTGTCAGGCAAGGTACAGCCCAAATCTAAATAACTTCTCTAATGCCTGAAATGGCTTTGCTTACACACCCGAGAAATATGGAAACACTGGAAATGATGTTAATTGAATTTTCCCTCCTCCTTCTTTCGTCCTCAAACCCCGCTGCATTTTAAAAAAAATCCTTTTTAAAAATAACTATCAGAGCTGGAAATTAAGCCCACATGAAGTGAGTTAAGGATGCAAGTAAACTGCAGATTAAATTTACTTGGAAAAAAAAAGAAAGTACCACTGAAGATGGGAGGCCAGAGTCGTGTAAAGCAGCATGGGCTGAGCAGCCAGGAGGTGTCCAGTGCTGGGGCAGCTGAGCATCACACCAGCATCACCCATAGCTCTCCCTGAGTGGTGAGCTCACATACCTGCAGTATGTGAGCCCAAACTGAGGTTGGGATTTCTATGAGAAGCAGGTTTACCCCTTCCACAGGCTGTGTGCTTTTGCTGGCGTGAGAAGCAGCTTCCTGCCTTTTGATAACCAACACTGGCTAGAGCAAAATTTCTGCCTAGTGTGCATTTCCCAGAGCTTTGTCACTATGATTGAAGCAATATTCTTTCCATTGCTCCTTCTGAGAGACTTTCCAGTGCTTGATACATCTGTCTGTTGAAGTGTTGCCTTTAGCATCCTCTAATTACAGTTTGAAATTAAATTTATTTTTTTTTCCACCCTGGCTTCTACTGGTCTGCTGCTGGGAGGATGTTTTTGGGAGTAATTCATAGCAAATGAGTTTCAGAGGGGCAATGAATAGATAGAGAAGGGTGGAAAACCTGTCTGTTTTGCTCTAAACAGACACAGTGTTTGAAATGCAAACAGTGCCTCTGCAACAAAGTCTCATGGGCAATGTAATCTTCTGGATTATGAGCAACTATGAGAATGGGAGCTTGGTGACTGCACTTGTCTTGGGCCTCAGCCATATCTTTCTGGCCCCCCTGAAGTGCCCAAATTTTCTAGTTGTTCTTTTCTTCCTTCTTGTGCACACACTGCCCAGACACAATCCTAGGTTCCTAAGCAGAACTCAGTCTCAGTTTCCTGAAATCAGTTGATCTACTCTCCCCACAATGGTTGAGAAGGGGCCTAAGACCAGCCAATGAATACTTCTTAAAGACTGAACACAAGCCCCCACATGTGGGATGTATCCCATAATGGGACTGCACAGCTGTCGTCTCCACTTTCCCTACGGCAAAGGTACATATTGTTTTGCACAGGGGTACCTGAAGGCAGAATACCTGCCATCGACAATTTCCCTAAGGTAAGAACTTGACAGGAACCAAAAACTTTAAGTTGAAAGCATTTCTTGAAACCAAAATGTCTCAGAGCTTAAAAAATGTGCTTTGCTATTGCACAGCCAAATGGAAAGCAAGCCACGTAAATGCTTTTTACAAAAACACTTGTCCACCTCTTCCCTTTTGTTCTCCCTCTCAGAAACAGAGAAAAACAACCAAACATTTTCAGTGAGCCTGGTGGCAAATCATTCACATATTACAGGCAGCAGAGCCAGTAGCCACATGCCCCACATGTACAGAATGGGGCTCCATACCACTCTGTCCAGAGGAGGCAAAAGAAGGTATGAAGATTTGCCATGGTTGGGGCTGTGGGCCTGTCTTCCCTTGGACTTCTTCCTGCCTCTTCCCAACTATCTTCAGATATGGCACCCCACATGTTAGAAATATTCCTTGTAAATCAGCCACTCCTGATGAAAAACTATTTTGAACCCCAAATTATGAGCCAGCTCTCCTGGAATCGTGCTCAGTACCACATCACCCACCCTGCTGTTGGCTTTTCATACTCTCTGCAGCCAGACAAAAAGATTTTATTTAAGTAACAATCTGAAAAGAACAAAAATCTAATTTTGAAGAGATTATGGGGAACCTCTTGTAAACTGTGCTCAATAAGAAGAGGACTTAGAACAGGGCCTATAATGGGTCTGAGTGACTGTGCTGGGGAAACAGGTCATTTCCTGATGGTTAACAGCTAATTTTTCTAACAATCAAAACACAGGGATCATGCATATAGGTTTCTAATGGACACTCGTGAAACGGTAAGAGGACTGATGAATACCAGGTGGCCACACTTCACTTTCCTATTGTTGAAAACTCCATTTAACTCAGCAGGGAGCAGGATCTCTGACCACCTGAATCTGTTTGGAAGTGTATGGGCAGTTCGTGGCCATACACAGTTTATACCTCCTCTCCTGAGAAATAAAAACTATTGATAAATGGCATCACAGCAGTAGCTCCATTAGAAAGAGCACCATCAAAAATATCCAGTCCTGGAACTCAATCCTCTAAGTATCCTGGAGTCACCAGAGGCACCACTGTTAGTTAACTCTGTAACTGCTGGCTCACTGCATTGTTTTGCCCCTAGAAGCAACAAACCAGGAATGCTGTCTCCATGGGATCACCACTGCTTCAAGGGTTGGCCTGCAAAATTCACCATTGTAGGAACAATAAGGGAAATAAATACATTAGTATGGCTTTTTTGTCAAAATCTCTTACCATTCTGTATGCTGTTGACAGTCCTGGTTTTCAGGAGAAATGTTTGTGAGTTCTGCACACTGTTCTCTTTTATGGCACAGTTTAATATTATTAGTATTATTTGTAATGAGAGTAAGTTGTGGGGTTTTTTCCTGAAAAAATATGGTTGCTCATTGTAAAGCGAGACCTTTTTTCCTATGATTCTGAATATTCCTATTTGCATAAGTGCTTTATGTCAGAATTCTGTTTGCAAAAAACTAGGTTGGTAGACTCCACATCATATTTTTCACGCAAAATACAGACTAGAGACCCATTCAGAGCTTTTTGCTTATTTTCCTGGCAATAGTGTCTGTCTTGAAAAAGATTTTGATTCTGAAATTCAGAGTTCATTCAGGGCTGCAGCAGTTTGATCATTTAGATTTACAGTTTGCAACTTGCTTTCCACTTTTACTGGCCACCTTTCTTGCATTCAAATTTCACTTGCTTAGTGGCAGTCTGGCTTCACATCCTGAAAACGTATCTAGGAAACTTCTCTTGGAAAGCCTGTAGAATGCATCCTTCCCCTGGTGCCACATCATATAGGTTGCACCCCTTTGCAATATGAATTTCCAAGAGACTTATAGATATACAATGACATGCAACTTCTAGAAATCCTCCTGAAATTCCTGCAGAGTAGGAAAACTGAAGACAGAGCCTAAATTTCTTTGGAGTAGGAATCTAAAGAGTAATTAATTTCTGGTGAAAATTTTCTGTACAAAACAGCTGATAGGTACAGTATACTGAGCAGTTTTATTATATGGTACTACATGATAAATTCTATGGGGGCTCATGCTCCACAGTGGTTAAGAGCTTGGCTTCCCAGAGACTGACATTTCCAGATAAGCTATGTTGCCTTAACAATTCAGAGAGCCACAGGCATTTTAGAGATCTTCCCAAAGAGTTTAGAGAAAAAGGACTGGGTAAAAGACAAGATTCTCTTTTTAAAGATGTAAAAGGACAAACATCTGGGGAGGTTGTGGGAAGACAAGGAGACGCAGGAAAAATGGAAAAGAGAGAGAAGATCAGTGAGATCCTGGGCAGATGTGGGCATGGAAGACACATTCTGCTGCCCATGAATAGTAATGCAGCAATCATTGTAGAGCCTGTGCTGACTAAGATTTGCTCCTCTGCCTCTCCTGTATCCTTCCAGTGGAATTAATTCCTCATGTTATGTAGCTGCTTCTTGGTCCTTCCTGCTCTTTTTGGTATTGTACAGATCATGGTCTAGTGGTTAACACTTAAGATTGGGAGCCAGGCTTCTTGGACTCTGCAGCTTTGTGACTGATATATTGTGCAGCTGTGGGCAAGTTACTTCATCTTTCTGCACCTTGGCTCCAATGTCTTCAGAGGATAACAGTACCAACTGCTCTACTGGAGAGATTATGGGGCTTAACTAAAGCATCTTTGAAAAGCTGTATCTGACATCTTGGATGAAGAGCAAATTGGTAATGATGCATTTTGCCCCTCATGATGCAATGCAGTTATTAAGAAAAGATGTTTGCAGGCTCTCGGAAGGGTTGTGGAAATCCTAAGGAAAATTATCTAAAGAAGGGTCACTCACAGGAGTACCAAAGTCCAAGTTATGCTTTTTTTGAGTTTTCCAGACCTTATGAAGAAAAGAACATGTGGACAGTGGACAGAGCCAAGGCATTCCCTGTCTTACAGAAAGGGAGCTCAACCAGAGCTCACACTCATGGCCAGAGGGTTTCTCACCATTCCCTAATACAAGTCAGTCATCAAGCACACACAGAAACAGTTTTTGTGCCTTTATGCAGGAAAACACAAATTCAATCCAAGAACAGCTGTCAAGACCTTCATGTGCTTGAGCTAAGGATACATGTCCTAGTCCTCATATGCCACCAGTGCTGGAAATCTCTGTTTCTCACAGCTGGAAGTCGAGGTTCAGAAAAATAAATTTCAACTTTGAGAGAGTCTAATAACAAAATTTTCTCCATATGCAAGTGATGAAATGAGCCAAATACAGCTGCCTCTCACCAGCCCAGAATAACAGCCTCAACTCCTCTAAACTGTCAGCAGTAAAATTATATTTGCTTTGAGCAACACCTTGAAGAATGGAGTGGAATGATGTTTTAAGGAAATTTTGCAATATGTATTTATTGTACACACTACCTTCCACTAAATATTATGGAGTAATAGTATCAGAGAGCTTTGTATTCTTACAGTGATTTCCTCAGTGTGCCTTGGTGAGCTTATCTCCACAGTCCAAGCTCACAGCTCCTACTCTTGCCCTCACTTTGTTGAGATCACACTTGCAGACTGGCCAGAGGTTTTCTCACCCTTCCCTAATGCAAGGCATTCCATGAGCATACACAGATCATCCATGATGACTGTAGATACAGCATTCAAAGGCTAGGAAGGAAACATTTTTACCCCTCTTGCTGGGATGTGCCCAAACCTGCAGTCTCTGAGCATGGCCAGACCCTGGGATGGCTGCCTCCATGGGTAGCAATTGCGAGTCTGGGCACATTTGCATCACTCTTCTTTTTCCTATGAAGCATAGCCCTAACACAAGAGAGATGATCATGCAAAGATCACATGTGGATGCTAATTTTTTGTGTGACCTGCACCTTCCTCGCCACCTTGTTACAGGGGTATGAAAAGAAGCTGGTAAATTTACCTTACATTAGTGTCGTACCTGCCTCCCTTTCCCTTTGTTCCATGCCTAAACACAGTGATCTCTGCTGTCCTGTGAACTTGCAAAACTCCTGTGCTGTGTGATGATTTCCCTAAACCGGACGGGGCTCAGAAACATTTCTTTTTCTACAAGAGGAGACTGCAGGATCATATGTCTGTGTGCATGTCTGCACAGCTAAGAGAGTCTGGATTATCACAGAGGGCACAAAGCATCCTCTAGGCATGCGATGCTGCTTATGTCTTCTGCAAATGTTAGCAAGATAAATGTGGTTTTGAAGTAGCCAAAAGAGCACAGAGGACATACAGACAGATTTTAGTAGAGAAATGCTTCAAAGTTCTAGGACAGTAAGCCAGCTTGGATTTAATGAGGAATATGTGCTTTGCTGAGCAGAGGTAGCTGCCACATCCACCTGGGAGCCTGGGTAAACTGGAATATAAGGTAGTACATGTCATTACTAGTTGCCTGTTTCTGGCACAGAGGTGTACTTTGCGAGCTATGGAAGGAATGTTAGGTACCCAGACACCCCTATGGACATATTTCTGGTAACTGAGGGTCCTTACTCCATGATATATTGGCTTGAAAAACACATTAAGTCCTAATTTTGTCCAAAGTGTTTCAGATAAAAAAACCCCATAAAATAGAATTCTCTCTTGAAAATGGCAACTGGTTGGATATATTCAAATAAAACCCATGTCTATGTTATACCTTGGCATCAAGAAAGCTCTCAGATATCCTTCCATGCGAACAGAAAAACATGACCAGGTTGAAGACAGCACAAAACTGGTTAAAAAGCATCAAAGATCATTAGCCAAAACCATCATGAAGTTGCACAGCAAAAAAAAAACCTCCCACAAACCTTATTTTGCAATGTGGCAAAATGAATGTTTTAGGCAAGGTAATTACCCTGTTGTACTCTGACTTTGAGGCCAGAGTACCAAGCAACTCTTTGTAAGGCTTAAAGGCATTATTCTGGGCCATCCTAAACGCTGGGCTGTGTTAACTTTGCTCTAAATTTAGTCTCCTGACTACCCTTGAATTGGGGTTCCTTTATACATGTCAGGCAGTTTGCTAACACAGCATTAGCTGAGAGACACGGAGGTGCTGTAAGCAGACGGGCTGCTTAGATATTACTTTTACTTTACACCCATATTGCAGACTCTCTTGTATTAGGTATTATACTTCAGGAATTATGACAGTCCAGAATAATAAGAGTTAGAAAACACAACTCCCAGGAAAGAGCAAAAGAATTTCATGAATGTTCGGAAAAGAGAGAATGGTGGGGGCAATAGAAAGTCCTCCAGTGTGTAAAGCTGCTTCTGGAAATAACAGTGGTCTTTCATGCTCCCTGTTACACTGGGCAGAGGTAGAAAGTATGTGTTCAGTTTGCAGTGAATAGGCTGTTTGAAATCAAATGAAGCTATTCCAAGTACTTTCCGTTCAGCACTGGGACAGGCTGGGGGTACTGGGGATGCTCTTCTTAAAGTGCCGGAAGAAAAAGTTAGATGTCAGTTGGTCAAGAATAAATTGGTTTAATCCTAGCTTAGATATGAGTGCTGAGCTAGATGAATTCCTCTCTTTCAGCCCTGCATTTCCACGTTTTGCTTGACCCCTTAGTCTAAGAATCTGGAAAGCCCCAGAGGCTGGGTTGGCATAGGAAGAGAGCCCTTCTGGGCTGTATAGACTGCACTGATTGATTTCTTGTCACTGCAGTGTATTTTGTCTCTTCTCTCTGTCCATTTTCCAATATTCTTTTCTAAATGGCACAGCAAATGTGGGTCTGTTTCTCAGGGCAGGACTCTTGGAACAACTTTAAAAGGCAGCCTGATGTATCAGCCCATATTGAATATGTGCAAATAACAACATAATGTATCATATACAGCTTCAAAACTGGTTATTAGGAAGATTGACTAACGTTTTAGTTATAGGGTCTTTCACTTATTTAGAACTCTGACAACTTCAACTGTTTGGTCTTAAATTTTAGGTACAGGGTGTCTGCCTTAAACGGAATTATTTACGGAAATTTCAGCCAAAATGACATAGTGTTTCTGAGAAGAAGCCTGGAAAAATACATTGTTTGCCCTGTTACTTTTTTCTTTTTTTTTTTTTTTACAACCTTTTATTTGGAAAGCCCTAGAACCCCTGTGCTTTGGAAGTGCAATCGGACACTTGGCAGAAGAGGTGGCTTTTGTGTTGGGGATGGGTTTTGTCTGTCCCTGTGAAAAACTACTCACATTTGGCCAAGTTATAATACTTAGAAAAACTTCGTGGAGAGGATCTGTTACTTCTGCTGGCTTAACTCCTGGCACAGCGGCATGCCCTAGAAAGTTGCCATCTTGATGGCAAACCCTGCAGATGTCCATGGTATGGGTACTTTGACATGCCTATGCTGTCCCCTAGCTTTCTTTGAAACACAGGAAATAAGGCGTCCTTGTCCCAAGGGAAAATTATCAAAGTTTTCTATTTGATCACTTAAAAGTCAGAAAATGCTTGGATTAGGTCTATGCGCAATGGTAATCCCACCCTTTTGGGCAGATCATGTGTTGAAGTCTTCTTGAAGCCTTTTTCCCACAGGTCCCCTGGCACGCTCCAGCAAAGAGGGGAGCTACCAGCCCCTGGGCTCCTGCAGGTGACAGCAAGTCAGAGACAGCTGAAGCAGGATGAGCAGTGGGAGGGGCTGGTGCTGTACCTGAGGAGCTGTGAGAGCAGAGAGGGTTTGGCCCCGCAGAGATTTGGCCATGCTGCCTACAGTGAACCCTTCACTGAGGTTCTCATTTCCTGGGGACCCAGCCTGAGACCCTGGGGACCCAGCCTGAGAGCCTGGGGTCTCAGCTGGGACTGAGGTTGGCAGGAACTCTGCTATGAACATCTGCAGTGCTGGCTAATGACAAGCGAGAGGAAAAATCAAGACCTAGGCATCTCAATGACAGGATTTAAAATTAATGCTTACCACGGATCTTGTAGACACACTGTTGACCATATGGCTATGTCTATACTGTCAAAGGCCCTGAGGCTGTCTTCAAGACTAGATTCAATTTTGTAAGTTTGCAAGCGTGGCCAGGGGGTCAGGCAGAGCACATGCTGAAGCCAGATGTAGCCTGACGGACCAGGCAGGCACTGTTTGAAACAGTCGTGGGGCCTCAGAGGACACCACGGCTTTAGCTGCTCAGTAAACTGCACCCATGATTGTATAGACAGGGTTTGTGCTTTCAGTTCAACATTTGGAGAATGAAGAAAATACCAACTCGCCTCCTGGGGCTGTAGCAAAAATAGACTAATTAATCTTTAAGAGACACTTTGATACTATTGTCATGAGTGCTATAGAAAAGCCCATGAGAAAACAAAATGATGTTGTTTTCAGAGGAGGATTTGAATAGTGCACAGTCAGTAAGGCTTGAGGTCACAAGCTGAACAATGAAGAAAAACAAAATCTTGAATAGCTGTTCCTGTAATGAACAGTATCCCTCCTGAGCACAGAGCGAGGCAGCCATCCCATGGAAAAAGCCTTGTCCTCATGCCACAGAAGGCTGTGTCATGAGTAAAGCAAACACATGAGGGAGCCCTCCTAAAGGTGCACAGGTAACTGAACTGGACTGCGGAGCTTCCACCTCCACGGTTTTGCAGCCTTGATTTCACAGGTTTTCGCCCATCCGCAGCTCCCCCTAGACATGTGCATGTATACATTCCTCGCGCATCAAAGGTCAGCGGCAATGTGGTTACTAGGCAAATTTTCCCCATTAAAACCTTACCAAAGGCAGATGTTTAGGGGCCTACAGGATTTACAGATTTGCTCTCCAAAGAGCATATTAGGGAAGATGACTGTTCTCCTGTTGGGTCGTAGGCTGTGTTTTTGAAAGCCTCAGTGCCCACCCCAGATTAAAGCAGCATGTTGCTGGAATACTGGGCCTCCAATGAAGATGCCTTTCAACAACGCAAAACCACTAATGAGAAAACATAGACAGGAGGAGAGCCAGCCCCTGATGGCAGAGTTTCTCAGCTTCGAGCAGCTTCCAGGGCCATCCATGGCACTGGCCTGATGGAGCAGTGGGTCAGAGGAAAATGAAATCTTTGCTCTCATTGGCTCTGACTTTTGTCTGCAGTCGGGACACAAAAGGAAAGAAGGAAAGAGAGCAAGTAAGAGAGAGAAAGAGAGGGAGAGATCCTGGTTGGCCACATATCACACATGCAGATAGTGTATTGCATTTTCCAGGCTATGGAGGCCTTCTTTTCCAAGTGTTCCAGTAATTAACCTCACTTTCTTGGCTGGTGTTAATTTGTTCCAAGTATTTGGGCTTTAGATCTAACCATGGGAATCTCATTCCCTGCAGAAGCCTTGCCAACTATTACTAGACATTTTACCACACACATGCATGCCAAAAAAAGCAAGGCTAATTACAATGCTTTTTTGCATAGTGAAGTGTATTTGTTGTAAGTTTAATGTCTCCTAATAAAGGAGAGGAGTGGGAGAAAGCAAGGCAACATTTTTTTAATGTCTGCCAGTGGGAGGAGGAGGCAGGGAGGAACGTGGGTCTGCCTTTTGCTGTGCAGTACCTGCAACACAAATCCTCAGTAAGGCTTTAGGAGCCAAGGTGTGACGATCCACAACATGAAACCAGAGAGGAACAGTGCTACCAGGATTTTCAGCTGTAAATAACTTAGCTCAATTATTTGATACCAATGGGAGTTCTCTAAGTAAAAATTTAAATAGGGGAATTATTCGAACCAGATGTGGATTTCCCAATACTTTCTTGTTTCTCCCCCTTTTGTGCTGTATGTGCTACCTGTTCAGGATAGAGTGCGTATTGGAGGAAAAATGTGTGTTGGAGAGTGTGTGTAGGGGCTCTCTCTGACAGCGTGACAAGCAACAAAGTCATACGTTACAACACCTCCAGCAGAAAAAATAAGTTATGAAAAACCCCATGAACTTTCAAGTCCATGTGCCTGCAGCTTTTTGACCCATTCCACACTGTAGGGGTTTAAAAAGGGCCAGCAAGGTAAAAAGGTTTTGAGGGGCAGTCCTAATGCCAGAGTGTTGACATTTGGGATCTCTTATCAGGTTAAGTACTTAATTTCACTGAAAGATTTTTTTTTCTCTTGTTATTAATTTTCTAGCTTTTGAAATTAACAATAAAATGTAATAATACCTAACATAAACCCTTTTATCCCTAGACCTCAAAGCAGTTCATAATGGTGAGTCAGTACTATTATCCACACTTTAAGCCCATCTACAAATAAGTTTCTTCAGGGTCTATCTCTAAATTTGGCTTTGTAATCTTGTGCTTAGTGCATTTGAATTTATTTATTTATTAAGTGGGTAAATGTAAGTTGCTCAGACAAGCTTCTTTGTAACTTCTCTGGGACTGAGGTTGCTGAGTCTCAAACAAAACCAGACATCTCTAGTGTTTGGGAAGGCTAGAAAGCAGTTGGGAAGTTGAAAGAAGCATTCACATTTTTCCTACAACAAATCCAAGCTTTCTGATTTGTTCAGTGAAGTGGATGAAATGCTTGCTTCATGAAATAGTTCAAGATTTGGGAATTCAATTCTGCTCCAAATCTGATCAACCCTCCCCAGGTTATGATCTCTATGACACAAAATTCTACAGAAAAATATATTTGGGATCCACTGAAATACTATTATTGATTTTAAAGTTCTAATGTTTTAAACTTTTTTATTATCCTAAATATTGAATTAGAAAAAAAAAATCAGCAAAACTTTGTATCAAAAAGGGAAGGGCGATTCCTCTGTTTCAGAATATTAAAATGTCTTGTGTTTTTTACTGGCATTGTTGAAATTCCTTCCCTTCCCCCAGGTTTCATCTTCATATAACAACAGCAGTATCAGTTTTATCTTGATGGAGGGGCATATTCTTCCAGAATGCAATTCCATCAGCTTTCTCTGACCAGTGTCAGTTGCCAACTTTGCTTCTCTGTGATTTATATTAGAAGAAAGGCTGAGGTTACTCCCCTATAATCCTCATTCTCTTCACTTTGAATTGTTCCCCAGAAGAAGGTCAGACACAAGGCTGCTGTAAATTAGCACAGCTCCATTGAAAAAAGTGTCACACCAGCTGAGGGTTTGGCTCAAAAGCTGCAGTTAGAGGAGTGTATTTTTGCCTCCATAAAGGCTGAGACTGGTCCAGCCCAGAGGTGATCAGCTCCATCTCAGCCTCCACACAGCCCCATGTGCCCTGACCAGCCCTCCATGCTCTCAAGGAGGAGACACCTGTGAACCGATATGGAACAGCCTCTGCCTTCTCTCTGTGCTGTCCTACTTATTGGTAGTAAATGGTGTGTTTAAGCCATGATGTCCATTGATAAGTGTCTACTGCTTCCACATGACTGTGTCCTCATCCGAGTGTGTTTTGCCTGAGGAGTTTCCAGGCTCGCAGATGACCTCTTGGATCATATACACTGCCTAGAGAATTTATTCAACAGTACATCCACAGCATGATGTTCCCCAGTTCTTCCTCTTTGTCTCTTCCCTCCATTCCAAAATGTTTATACCTTCAGATAACTGTTTATCTGTATGAATTTTAACAAAGAGACAGAAATGTCAAATATTTTTCCCCCGATCACAAGCTGGCTGTGAATTCCAGGCCAAAAAATTCCTCTCCTGAAGCAGGGGCTGAACAAACTTCCTGGAACGCATTCACATTTGACAGTGCATTTTGAGTAATTTTGCTATCTCTGAAAATATCCAGCCTCTTTTGAACCTTGTCATATGTAGAGGGTGATCAGGGGCACATGTTGATCTCAGAGATGCCCCTTCTTGTACAAAGCATTGCATAGGAACACCTCCTACAAAGCATGTGTCTCTGAACACCAATGTCTGGGAAAGGCAAAACCCTAGAGCCTGGTGGGATGCTCGGGTGAGCAGCTGCTCACTGCTGTGGTGTCCCACCTTGGCAAAAGAAGGTCAGAAGATTATACTGGGGAGAAACAGAAATCCTGTGCACACACAGCAGAGAAATGCTTATAATGAGACAGCCCTGGGATGACGGCACAAGTTTTTGGCTCCCCTCAGGGCCATCAAATGGTGAGTGAGAGCCTCTGGAGCCTTGTACGGCTGAGCTGAGATGAGAGGAATTTTTCAACACCCAAAGCTGGATCAAACCCTTCTTCCTGCCTCTAGTTCATAAAGCTTTTTAACTTTTGAAGGGGAGAAAAAGTGATCCCAGATGTACAGCCCTAATTACATACTTAGATGAAATTGGATTAAGGTGGCTGCTGCCTGTCCTTTTCCTCTGAAGATGTCTGGGACTAGTGCGGGACTCTGGGTTACTGATGCTGGGGCACAGACAAGGGGGATCTGATCCAGCACTGCACTCAATGAAAACTCCACCAAATGCTCCCCTCTGACTCAGGACGTGGCTTTTGATCATTAGGGATATTATCTATTTGTCTAAAATTTGCCCTTCTACCCCCTAAAGCTACTTGTGGGCATGGAGGGAGGATCTGCAAGAATCTTCCTAAAAAAAAAAAAAAAAAAAAAAAAAAAAAAAGGGAGAAGTAGCAGTAAGCAGGGCAAAATATGCACCAGTACATTTAATGTGCTTAACATATGTCAAGTTATTTTCATTTCCACTGAATCAGGCCAATGTTGTATATCTCTATTGTGCCTGCCTCGCACCCATGTGCAACACATTCCAGTCAGCATACGTGAAAGGCATGGGAACTGTCTTTCCTTGCTGTGAGCTGAATGGCAAGGCACTGTTGAGCTGCTCAGGGGAAACCCACAGCTCCCTGGGGGACTGTGAGGTTGCTGACAGCAGGAGGACGTCAAGCCAGCCACATGGATCTGATATGGGACTGATGAACAGGCACTATTGGGGTCTCCCTGCCCACTCACAGCCGGATGGTATTAGCAGGGCACAAATCAGTCAGCTCTATGCTCCCTGTCTGAGCAGGATTTTCTCAAAATGAATATTTATGGTGTTTTCATATTTCAGATAAACCCCTTGAGTCTCATTATGCTGTTTGAATCCAAATGAGGCTGATGGCTGCGGCACAGTGCCCTACCACAAAAACCAACTCTTGCAAATCTGACCCAGAGTATAGAGGTTTAAAGCTAAACCAGTGCAGAGGTTTGAATGATCCTGTGGTCAATGCCAGACCAGCATGGTGGTGGGCCCCCTATGGAAACACGGGCTGAGATCCACAGTTTTAGGTAGGTGACCTCAAAGCCAGTTGTCAGATCCTTGAACATAGAAAGAACCTCTCCTCTCACCTCCTAGTCACTTGGTTGAATGTATATTTATATATTCTATACTGAAGAAAGGTGAGACTTTGGCTCAGAGAAGCTGTTGGTAGAATTGGATATGTTGTGATCACTTTTAATATTGCTCCAGTGTCTGTTTGGATGCTGTTTTAAGCACACAACTGTAAAAATGCCTCATAGAAAATTGTTAAAGCAGAGATAAAGACAGAGGGGCTAATAGCTTTATTGAAACATAATCTAAAGTTCACAGAATCAGGGTCTGAAACTTATTTTTTTCAGTGGGTGGAGGTTTAGTCTTCCAAACTGCACAAGTTCCTGGAACTTGTAACCTGTGAACAGCTCCAAGTGAGATAAATTCAAATCTTTGAAGGTTGCAGTGCCATCAAACTCATTCCTGTGGCAGTTGTGACTTCAAATAACCTTTTGTTGCAGGAACAATAATTCCCTTCTGGACAAGTATTCTGCTGTATTGAAACTATTTGGCTAGCATAATAGGGGACAAAAGACAGTCCTGAGAGCCTGAAGACACGTAGCTGGTGGCAATAGAATAGTGATAGAAATTCAAGAGGTTCTGAGTTTCCAGAATTAAACAAAATAGCGCTGGAAGGGGCCTTAGGAAATCATTTAGGACAGTGTTTAGCTTAGGATCAGGCGAACAACTGCTGATCTGAAAGGCAGTACAAGACGTTTCACAAAACCATGGGGGGAAATAAACCTTCCTTCTTCCTGATATTCTCTGGCATCTGAGAAAGCAAGCAAATGTGTTGGGCAGCATTACAAATCACTAAGCAAACTCTTAAAGGTCAGTCTAATTTGTATTTGGTTGGAAATGGGAACCACTGTGGCTCATGAACTTTTTTCTGGAAGTTTCATTGAGCTAAAAGCCACCAATCTAGCCCAGTCTCTTGCCAGACTTTAACACCAGCCCACCCAGCCATTTCCTTTTGACCTTCCCAAGTAACTGCTGTAGCTCCCCTCTGTAAACCCTCTTGGGATTCAGCTGTCTGTGAACCAAGGAGTAGAGCCCTGCTCTGGTTTGACACAGCTTCATAACCTTGATTCAGGCTGCTGAGGAAGAGCTGTGAGAAAGTCTGTAGAGACATAGGAAATGCAAAATTACTGACAGAGAAAGCACTGTTGAGATGGGCTCATGCATAACTCAAGGATTCAGTAGGGAAAGCACTATCATGAAATGTAGGAATTTGTAAAGCACAAAAATACAAATCTAAAACAAACAAGCCATCAAAGAAAACTAAACCCCATGGAGGCTTATGAGGAATTGCGTTGTCCCTGTGTGGAAAAGTCAGTGTTGTTGCTGCCAGTGAAGCCAGGGGAAGATGACAATGGAGCAATGAAGGGACTTAGCTCCAAGGAGCTGCAGAGGCCAACCCAGCCTCTCCAGACTGGTGCCTGGCTGGTCAGACAGGACTCTGGGTGTCCTATCACAGTGATGGGCACACTGATTTTTACCCTAATGGATTATCCATCCCCAACTATCTATTCTGTGAGCCAGTAAATTCTCGTGTCACACTACTAAGTGTGCATATCCTGTTGTGCCCAGAAAGCTGACCCCAAGGAAGGGCTGTCATGAAGTGTCTCTATTTGATAGTGGGTCAAGAGGAAGTGACAGCTCTGATGGGCTGAGCTCCCAGTGGGCATCAAAGTCTGGCACCAGGCCCAGCACCTGAAGTGTGAGCTTTGGGAAGAGGGAAGTGTGGTGCCAGCGCTCTTCTCTCCATATGGCTCCCAGCCTCTGTGAGCAGAGCACAGGATAACTGTGAACACCCAGTGGATTTGTCAGAACGTCCCCACCTCAGAGGGGTGCATTGTGAAAATTAATCAGTTTGTGTTTGACTTTTTGACTTGGCGCTGCCTCAATAACTTCTTCACACACAAACCCACAATAAACTAATTAGGCCTATTTCTTTGACAGGCTGTTAAAGAAGAAAGAGAAGAAGGATATGCCTAAACTGCTTGAAAGACAATATTGGATATATATGCCAACAAAAGGCATCAGTAGCTCTTTAAATTCCTTCATTCTGAAGCTGTGATGAACAGAAATAGCAAATGAATGGCTTCCAGAAATGATGGGATCTTGTTCTTGTTGCTGTTTAGCTTGTGTTTCTCTTTAAGGGATAAGGAGAACTAAAAGAGGAGGGAGAGCTATGAAAAAATTAATTTCAAAGAAAGGAAGTATGTTAAACATATTTTCAAATAACTTATTCAATTTGAAAAATAGGGTAATACAGGCTATGCTCACAGCTCAATTTATGTATATAGATATATCTACGTGTATATTGTGCAGAACGCAAAATGTTTCCATCTGGAGCGCTGAGTATTGTCTTGCACAAAAGGCTTCTACTTGAGTCATTAATAGTATATTTTATTAAAGGAAAATTGGCTTCAAAAGTGGTTGGGAATTGTGGGAATAAAATTGGGATGAAAGTAATTATCCCCCTACCCTGTCTCTTCCCTTGTGCTCATTTTTCTGTTCCAGACACAGACGACAACAGCAGCTCCTCTGTCTTCTGTTCTGTCCATGTTTGATCTTCTGCCTGCGCTTTCTTCTGCTGGGTCCTGGAGCCCGTAGGAATGAGGGTATTGTGTCCATATTGCATGTGATGACATGTGTTTGAACCAGCACCAGGGCAGCCTGGCAAGAAGAGCTTGGAATCCAGCAGGACCGAACAGCAGGCCAGGTTCCTGCTGGGGAACAGCTCGGCCACTTCTTTAAAACCCTTTGGGGATAAAAGGAGCAATAAGAAAAACTTGAACCTGCTGTGGCACCTGCTTTTTTCTTCTTCTTAGAAGCTTAAGGAGGTCAGAGACAAAACAGGGTTGAGCATGTCTGCCTGGTCACGGGTTCCAACACATTAGTAAAAAATAGGATACAGAGGCATTTCCTTATATGGGGAAGCAACCTGGGAATTCCCATATCAAGATGGATGTGCTGAGTACCAAAGAATGGTGGATCACCCCAAATATCTTTGCAAAGAAAGAGGAAACAACAGGCGGCAATGAGGGTCCTCCTGGGCAAGACATTTTGTGTTGAGTTTTTGTAGCTCGTCTCGGCCACTCTGGCCTGGGAGATGGCCAGTGCAAAGGGAGTGAAAAGACACTTCCTTTAGAATTCAAGAAGAAAGTGAGTACAGTTCTTGGGTGGTAGAATGCCTCTGTGGTTGAATAATTAACTTCGAAAAGCTACAGAATATTTTGTTTTTAACACAGCTAGCCCCCTCTTGCTTTTAATCAATACAATGACTTATGGATTGAAGTATCTTTCCAAAATGTCTACCCCATAGATTACTGGTCCTTGCTGAGAGGACTGGTCATGAATTCTTGATGATGGTGGCTCTCATTTTACCCAAAAAAACATTGTGTGTCATAATTGAGACAATAATTAATGCTCACTGGCAATTCTGGATACTGGTTTATAAAAAAACAAACTATAAACCAATGGAGCATAATGTCATGTGGAAAAGACTATTTGGCTCAGCAAAAAGCTGAGAAAAAGGGAGAGACAGAAAAAGCAAGAGTTCAACAGAAACCATGACTCTTACACAAGGCTTCAACTGAGAAGGAAGTGGGAAAACTTACTTTTCCTCTTGTTAAAATAATCCAGTCAGTTAGTACTAGGTCAGGACAAAAGGTCAGGGATATTCCATGGTTAAACATTGCAGCTGGAGCACAGTATCATAGCTGGGGGGGAATATACAACAAGTATTCCAAGAAAAAAACAATCCACTCACAAAATTAAGTAACAAACAAACAGTGTGTATTAGTTTATGTGTCATTGTGTATGTCACTGTCTCTACACTAAGGGTTATTTTTATTCGCAGCACAGTAGTACTTAAAAGATCATAACTGAGATCAAAATTCAATTTCTCTTGCTGCTGTGCAGAGGCACAGTTAGAAGTACCCTTTGCTTGAATCAAATGCTCCAGCCACAGTGAGTGAAGAGACCCTAAATTATCTCCCTTTTACAGGTGGAAAAATTGAGGCAGAAAGGCACCATAAACCTGATAACAGAAGAAATCAATAGACATTTAGGAATCAAATACCTTGATGCCTCACAGATCTGTCCTTGCATGATTGGCTTCCTTAAACAGGAAGCCTACTGCAAAGCTGAGAATTGAATCCAGACCCCCTGGATACTCAGCCAGAGCCTTTTCTAAACCCCAACTTTATATGTATGTGCATAAGCCACTGTAAACTGTAAATGAACTCTCATTATGTCAATTAATTTTTGCTTAATTAAACAAATCTTCCACAAACATATGTGAGATGTTAGCTCCTTTTCTGTATGGAGAAGCAGACAGACAGCTATATATGCTGAGGGATGGGCTGGTGACCAATTTTAGTAGCATAATCACTGATCTAAAATACAGCAGCTCAGTTCACAAGGGCAGTCTGTGCAGCTAGAACTGTGTCCTCTTTTGACTCTCAAGCATGGAACTGCTTGATAATCCAGTGCAGCCTGAGTAGTTATGTGAGATCCTGACTATTGAGCAATCTGAGCTCTTTCTCTGCAACATAAAGTAGAAGCTGATAAAATGCAGCAGGCAGTCACTTGCATCCATGTGCCACTTGCAGCCAGTTGGCACCTTGTCTGCAAAGGAATTTTGCAATTGTCACCACGTCTGGCAGAATCAGCTCCTTGCTCCTTGGCCAGATCTGTCAGCCAAACATGATGTTGGTAACTTAGATGGGGTCTGGAATACTCCATTGTCGTAATCCTACTCCAGACCATCCCTTGAATTGGGAAACCAATCCAGGTGTCTGTTCCAGGAACTTCTTGTTGTGAAAGTGAATGAGAGATTGTTTTAGAGGATGTTGGGAGAGACTTGCATTTGCTGTCTACCTTCTCCTTGATGCCCCTTACCTTTAGATGAATGAAACTTCTCCCTAAATGAAGCTTGGATATCACCTGATAGAAATGATGAGAGTTATGGAGATGCAGGTTGGATTAAAGATCTACTTAAATGATTTTTGTGTTATAACCAATAAAAAAATGGATTACAACTGTAATCTCTGGTCTGAACATTTATCCTTTAGGATTAAGCTGAAGACCTAAATCTCAGATTTTATGCAATGAATTAAATTCCCCTATCCAGTCTCCTCTGAACTCACCAAGAGAGAGTCAATCAGCCCACAGGAAGGATGAAGCCCTATGACATAATGTCAAGACTGCTCCTGGTACCTAAAGAAGAAATTCCATGTTTACTTTGAGAACCACTCATTTAGCTGCAGTGAAGGGTTGTTTTCACTGTGATTTATACCCAACAAATATATCTGAAGTTAACACCATAGATGAGGACTTGAAACATGAGCAAAACCACACCAGCATCTCATGATCTATGTAGCTTTGCACAGAAACTTTGCTACAGGAAAAAAAGAATAGAGCCTGAATGTCTATGTACTCAGCTCATGTGTGGTTATACAGTAAAAACAGCACAAAAAACCCCCAGAGCAGCGTTCTCCTAAGAAAAATGTAGGAATGGGTCTGATGCTGGAACATACAGTTAGAGTATTTGTGGGTCCAAAATTCCTATTGTTTATAAATGTGAAGGCCAGACTCCTTCACAAGTAGTGGCAACCACACTCATTTTACTAGCTTTACTAGTAAGGTAAAGATACAAGCTGACCATTGGAGGTTTTCCCTTGTTCCCTTGTTTTCCCTTGAGTTAGGTATTATAGGAAGGAAAAAAATTCAAAGTTCACATACATTTCATATCGGATTAAAATAAATGTTGGAAACTAGTATCTTCATCAACAAATAACTACAAATGCTAAAAATTGAGAGAAGGTTTTCCAAAATCTCCATCTGGCTTATTGTGTCCTTCTCTCTTCCTTTCTGACCTTTCCCATACTATGTTCAATGAACCTTCCCATTTCTTGGTTTGGAAACATCTTCCCACCAATGTAGCTTTTTTTTTAAACTCCAAAATAAAAATGAAGCACTCACTAAAACTTCAGTGTAACTCCTCTTCTCAACTGATTTCAAAGAAAATATTCTGTGCAGATCTCCTTAAATGAACTGTCAACAAAGTATGCTCCAGGCAGCCAGAATTCAGAAAAGTCACCCAGTGTGCTGACTGGGGAGTACAAAAACAAACCAGGGAGCTGCTCCCCCAAAAGAAGCGGAGACAAACCTTGTCCCACTGGACCAACTCTGAACACTGAAGGTCTCCCTCCGTGCCTGGCTGAGGAATCCAACCCCTCACCTCGCTAACTTCACCCTTGGAAAGGTTATCTTGCAATCAGAAATGTTGCATTGCGTGACTTGGATCCATTGTTTATAGAATCGTCTAACCGACTTCATATGTATCTGGTCCAGGGAAACTGATGTTATTAAAACACAACACTGAGACATTGAGCTCTGATAGCAGTTCAACATGAACAAATAAAGCAAGAGTTTTCCCCAAAGTAAAGCAAAGCAAGGATCCCGGCCTTCGTGTGAACTGCAGGGATGAAAGGAGGATGTGATACCATCATCTGAACATTGACCTTTTCACTGTTGTTTCTTTTTCCAGCTCTGAGCCCCAGTCCTGGGTCTCTTCCACTCTCTTTTATCCCCTCAATCCAACTCCTAGCAAACCCCTGGAGCAGGTAAGCTATGAGCTGAGAAGGTTTTTCTCATGTTTTGACTCTTTATTGCTTTTGCAGCCTGGTCAGAGAAGCGTCTGGATTTTTAGTTCTGACCTTTGACCCTCAGTATCAACTCTGCTTGCAGAGAGTTCTGCAGCTATGGATGAAGTGGGCATATGAACTGAAAGGTAAAAACACACACTGCTTGGCTGCATTTGTAAAGCATTGATATCTTATCAGAAATATCTGACTATTTTTTTTCCATACACTTTGCTCAATATTAATATCAGAATTTCTAGATCTCTGGTATACCCGATTACTATGGAATAAGCTCACTGATGTCTCTGATAGTCCTGCCATTGGTTACAGAGGCCTCTAACATTGGGCATTGCAAATACCAGAGAAAACTCACTGTAAATCCCTAAAATGTTTTGTGCTCTTACTCTAGACAAATACTGCCCCTGGAGCTGTACTAGAAAGTGAGGAAAGTTTGATATTCCACAGAGAGGTGCACAACTGATGAGTGAGAGCTTTTTGATGAATGAAGAACTTGGTTTGATAAGATTAATTAACTCACATATATCTAAGAGCTTTCATTCAGAGATCACAGAGCTCTTAGAAACAGAGGGCTAGGGAAATGCTTTGGCTATTTCAGATGTCAGTGGAAATATTTTTTCTAACAATGCAGAACATGATTATATAATGGCCTATGCTTTGCCTTTACTGCAGAAGAAATTTCGACAGGAGCAGTATGTATCAGCACAGCTAATACCCTTTTCAGCAAGAAAAAAAATAGGCCACCTTATTGGTAACAAGTACAGGTTTTGCCTCCAACTCAGTATATTGTCACTAGATTGTAGAGGAGGTTAGCAAGAAGCTACCAGAGGGAATGGCAGCACTCTTTTCTTTGTGTCAGTTGAACACTGCTACTCAGGACTGCTCTCTATTCCCATACCACTCTAAATCAATCAAAAACTCAGACTAAAGATAAAATGGAAACTTTCCATGTTTGAGTCCCCTGGGCTGAAGAATGAAGGGAAGAAGAGACATCTTTCTGTATTTTCAAGTCTGTGCTACAATACAGGTGAGATACAGGACATGTGAAGAGCAAGGATAACTCCCACTATTAAGTGTATTTTGTGCCCAAGAGAGAAGCAGACAAGGATAGGTGAAAATATCTATTTATTTTCTTAATTTTCTCTTAGGAACAGAAGCTACTCTGAAAGCTCAGCTTGCTTCTGTGTTCAAAACCAGATGGATTGTAATGGTAATAAAAGAATTAAATCTTTATCATCTGGCAGAAAAGCCAAGAGGAGAAGAAAAACCAAGCTCAAAGGGTTTGAAAAGGACTCCACATTCCCCATAGAGGAAACAGATGTAAATCTGGCAAGCGGTCATTTGGAGATCCAAGATCTGTGGGTTGAAATGAGGTCTGAGTTATTCAGCCAAGTTTATTGCCAGCTCAATGGCAGTTGTCATTTTAGTTTACAAAAGATTGCAGTCCTGGGATATCTGAAGGTCTTTTTGCGCCACCAAGGGTTATCAGACTTCATAGAGTGACTACTGTGCAAACTTGTTTGTGTTGTGTTATGACAATTTTTTTAAGTTTCATGTTGCTGCCTGATGCACTTGTGATACACAGACATCAAGATTTGATACTGATGAAGCTGCCTTGCTCCTCCTATCTGAACATTACTGAGGAAGTTCCACAATCCTATTGAGGGGAAAAAAAGAGAAAGCCTCATGATTTCAGTAAATGAAAAGGTGTGATGGAAATGTATAGGATGTTGAAAACCATTAAGTCAAATCAGTATTTTTCTTAAATAGTTGCATCTAGTCTACAACACCTTTATTCAGCAAACAGTCTTAGCTTCTTAAAACATACTGCAATAATTACTTGTTCTCACAGAAACATATATCCTGTTCTTTAGCTTTCCCTGAACTATTTTGCCTCAATATTGTTGTGCCTTTGTACTATACCAATAATGTAATTGGGAGGAAAATTCTTGCCTCCCTTGCAGGAGAGAACTAGGAATTCCAAATGATGCTGATTTATCTGATCAGGTTGGTGGGATTGAGATACATTTCTTCATGTGCTTACAAAATGTCAGTCCTTCACCAAACCATCAATATTTATAACCATTACTATAGGTTTCCTTGTTCTTGCATTGCTTCTACATTGACAGGATGCTGGGCTGGTGGAGCTTTGGGCTGGCCATGCCTGGCTACTCTGTTATTTCCCTTGTAAGTGCTTGGAAATTGCTGCATGAGAGATGCTGGTTAACCAGTACTGCAAGATTTCTTAATAGACCCTAGACCCCTGTGGGCTGTGGCAATTTAGAGGTTGAAAACAGTTAACCCAGCTCCCATTCACTGCCTGCCCTTGGCTGAGAAGTCTCTCAGGAAGAGTAAGTATATACAAACAATGCACACACAGAGGCAAGTACCCACACCACACTCCAATCATGAACACCCTGCCTGTACAATAAAACTCAGGAAAGCATCACTTAAGTCCTGTTCCAGCCCTCTGAAAAAAACAATGGGCTGGCTTCTACTGCTTCAAAGTAATATAACTCTTCTTTCCTTGACCTGTGATTCTGCATCAGGTCCTTGTATATAGGTGCAGGAAGTCAAAGGGAAACTGACCAAGAGCTCACACCAAACGCTAAAGCATCCTTGAAGGTAAAATAATATAATGTCTCCAGTCTGGCAATAGTTTTGTCTTCACATGCTGGTGAAACAATGAATCTGTAGATGGTCTTGAAAAGTCAACACCAGGAATGTTCCAGAGAAAAGGATTGCTCCTGTCAATGTTTGCTGAGGGATGTCAGGGCACCAGCCATGAACAGGTTCTGCCTTTCTATTCTGAGGTGAGGAAGCTCTCTGATATCTCTGCATGCCTACAATTCACAGGAAAACCAAACAGAGATTTGGTCAAACAAAATGTTTTTCTTGGATTTTCACTTTGGTTTTGTATCAATGAACTGTGGGAGAACCCTTACCTTTTCCTTGCCAAAAGAGGATAAGATGGCTATTGTTTCTCCTCAGAGTTCTGATCTTCAGACCAGAACAGGCTTTGAAATTAGCCCTTTCCTGGAACTGAAATTGTTCTGACAAAACTGGAGCTTTCTAAGGGGTGTATGCGTGTGTATGAGCTTCTTCAGAAAAGAAGCCCCAGGCTCATGGGGTAAAGCAGTCCTCTCAAGGCACCAGCACCCGTGTCCTGCAGCTGGGTGGCAGTGGGGACTCTCAGCAGCAGACAGAAATCTGCTCCCATCAGCATCAGGCCCAGAGCTCTCCAGCAACTTCAAGTATTAAATACCCTCCTCAGGCTATTACATCTGGGCAAAACAGTGGGAGGTGAAGCAAAATCAACAGTTCCGGTGTTTAAGTTATATAACATTTTCAATGTAAACCAGGGCTCTCCTCCTCACTTCCCCTTACCCTGCACATCTCTTCAAAATTGCTTTTGTCAGTCAAACATTGTTTCTTTTAATATTCATGCTTTTCCCTCTTTGACCTCGTTATCTTGGCACTCAAGGCCCAATTGCTAGCCAAGGTAACTAAGTTTAATCTGTGGATCAATGCACCATTACCATGTGTCAAGCTTAAGAGGAAAAAAAAAAGAGGGGTGAGAGAAATTTATTGAATATGCATTTTAAAATATGTATGTTTGAAAATTCTATTTCATCAAACAAAGTGACCTCTGAGGAAGAGCTGGTGAGAGGAAGGGTGATTTTTCCCCTGACATGTGAAGATATTACCAAAGTATTTTTGTATAAGCTATTATAGAGATGTAGTGATCACAATTCTCCATAAGGAAAGTGTTGGCTCACTGTTGGCCCAGCAGATAATCTTCCATCAGTGCTGCCACCCATCCCATCATCCATGGAGCCCCACCTGACTTATATTCGAGGAGCTGAGGCTATAGAGGAGACTGAACGTTAAAAATGAGCAGTTACAATGCAACATCACTGCATGATGGTGCCATTTAGCAGGACAAACTAATCACCAAAATACCTGGTTTGGCTCCAGCTGTGGTGCCAAGGCATCATGTTGTGAATACCTATCATGATACAAGCTGCAGTGTTGCTTTTTTGCTCTATTGAGTGCAGACAAATGAAAGGAGAGAGAGATGAATAGCACACCTTGGACTAGTGTCAGTCAGTCCTGAGCAGCTGGCTTGTCCCCATCCTGCACCTTCTGTTTTGTCAGTCACTAGGGAAACCAAGGCAGCAGGTCACTCACTCCAGTGGGGAAGTGCAGAGCCCACCAGAATTTAAGGCTTCCATACTTTGTAAAAGATCTTTTTTCCCTATAAACCAGATCAAAATGCTGGATAAAGCACGTGTTTCTACTTAGGTCAGGAGTGAGTCAATACAATCTGTGTTTGAGGAAATGCAAAGACCAGGCTAGAGAAAAACTCAGGGGAGAACTAGAAAGCAAGTGAGCTTGACTGAGCTTCACGATTGGTTTCACTCATTCAAAAAGCAGTCACGGGTGACCTACCTTGTGCAAGGTGTGGGGTGCATCAGCCTGTGGGCTGTCTCACAGACACTCCTGCTGAAAGGGCCTCAGGTTACACAGGCAGGATAAAGCAGCCATCAGACTCCTTTCTGCATCCTGCAATTAAATGAGTCCCAACATACAATGGCTCCAAAACCTCCTGAGGTTTCAGGCAGCCAGAGCTGCTTCTGACAGCATCTACTGCTCGTCTGAGCACAGCTGAGGAAGTAGAAGCTGTTCTTATGCACCCTTCAGTTCAGTTAACAACAAACAAGAAAAAGAGGACAACTTCTGGCAAAGTGTCGGTCTCATCTGTTGGTTATAAACTTGGAAACAAAGTTACAAAAAGAAATCCCCAAAACCCCACCAAAAAAAAAAAAAAGGAGTGAAAAAAATGAAACGCTGACTGCTAACCTGCATCCTCCTCACCCCTTTTTCTAGCTCACAAGGAAGGTATGTCAGCTGTAGAGGAACAGGAGTAATTTGGAAAACACTCACTTATTACCTGTCTGTATCTAATCTCCTTGAAACTTTATTTATCCATGCAAGACCATGTTAATTCTAAAGGACACCTTTCAGTGATGACTTTTAAAGCTAATTGTGGGTGAACTGTTGACCTTGTAAACACCTACCCCTACTGCAGGAATAGCTTTCACTGGGCAGACCTCCTCAGAGCTACCTCTTCTCTTGCCCTTCAGCCGTGATGAAACTCTGCTTTTTCAGTTCCTGCCTGTCTCCAAATGCTCTTCCCAATTCTTCTGTTCAACAGGAACATAAATACCACAGAGCAGGATTGTGCTGATGATTTTTAGACAGATGTTGGGATTAAAGCTTTCTGGAAGTGAGGGTAGCAAAGCATAGCCACAAACTGCTTGAGGAAGCTGCAGAACTTCTACTGCTGCAACTACTATGGAAACAGTTGGACAACTGTTTGTCAGGAAAGACACAGAACTAGCCTGCCTTCCCCTGGCTTCAAGACTGGGTAATGCTTCAAAGTTTCCTCCAGGCTGCTTTTCTAAAAGACTTGCAGTTCTTTTTTTTCTTTTCCAGTCTTACAGACCCACATAGGACATCATAATTATGTGAATGACCTCTAGCAGTTGGCCTCCAGCATGTTTTTCAAAGTCACCGCCATCCCTACCTTTTCCTGAGTTTCAGGGCTATCAGACAAACCTGACTTTCTCACTCAGCGCTACCAAAGGGCTCCAACTGAGGAGACTGAATGTTGATCCTAAGCAATGTGAACACCAGGATCAACAATTGAAACAAATACACATTTACCACATAGCCCAATATAGCTTTCCTGCCTTCTTATTAATTAATTTGCAAGACCACAAATAAAATAGCTCCAAAAGCCAAACCTTAAGTAGTTTGTAAGAATTTTCCTGGGTTTCAAGGCATGGACAATGAAAAAAGTCCAGTTTGGTTTCAAAACTACAAGTTTTTCATATGCACTTGTATATATGAACATATGTCTAGGCATGCATATAAAATAAAGAAGTGCTGGGAGGATGTATATATGTGTGTGTGTAAATAAAAAAATAGAAAAGGAAGAGGGAGACAGACAGTGTGTTTCATGTGCATGCACTTCAACATATGTGCATTCAGGCACATTCACCCCAGAAAGTGCAAGTTAAGAAGAAAATACAAAAGTCAAATCTATAGAAAAAAAAATGAAAGTTGCACTTTTGGGGAAATGAACATGTTTATATCAGTGAAACATTAAATACCATACAACCAGGCAGTCTGCCAAGAAGGAAGTGGTCATCATGTAAATGATTTAGAAAAGAAACCCGACAGAAAAGTGATGTGTAAATGGAAAATAAGTAAATTTAACATAAGGCAGTCCTGCTTCCAGACTTGTGTTAATAAAGCAGCTATTAGGTAGAGACATTGTGGTGATGCTTGAGTTGACTTGGTTGGGTTTTTTCATTTCTTGCAAGACCCTAATCAGTGTTACTTGAAATGATTATGTGGGTTTTAAATAGCAAGAAGCAGTAAATTTTAATGGCACGTCTGAATGCTGTTCCATTTAATTTCTATATGGAGCAATATTAAACCTCTAATAAATAACCTGTGTCTGAAATGGTCTCCCTCTCTCCCTTTGACACAGACACACACACACAAAAGCCAGCTCCTAGAAACATCTTTGATGTTTTTGCCATGGACTGGGGAGAGATGGCAGAAGGAAGAACTAAGGTGGGGTATGGATCATATGAGGACAGCATTCTACAGAGAAGAACTATGTTTCCTAATTTCCCCTTACTTGTCCTTTTATTTCATTTTATTTTCTATAGGAAAATATAATTTAGGGAATAGTGAATGAAAATAATTTCTCTGTCATGGGGCAGCACAAATTTCATTTTATGCTAAATCCTGCTTTTTAGCAACTAAAAGCCAAGATAAGTGGTGCTTGAGTTATTGTCAGCCTGGGGTGCAAGATCCAGACAGCACGTTCTGGGACATAAATAAATGAGGGCTTTCACTTCAGACAGATATGCAAGCTGAGAGTTTTCCATTCTTTTGGGTCCCAGCATAGCTAGATGACTTTAATAAATGACACAGAGAAATGTGCACAAAGGTACAAAACATGTGATCATGATACAGTCCCCATGACATCATTCATGTCTCTGTCCTAGATCCCAAGTCGGAGTATCTCAAGGATAATCCTCCCTTGAAGCGCCTTCCTTGTGATATTTTCTTATTCAAATGCTGGCAACTCATCTTGTTCCCCATGTGGCACAACCAGCCCCTGGATGAGAAGGGACTGATCCTACACAGGCTGCAGAAGAAGCAGTGCATCAGTGCCCACCCATCCCCAAGCATTCCTCCTCCTGCTTCACTTCTCTCCTTGTTTTCGCCTCCACCATCCCAGTCAGTCTTATCTCCAGTGCTTTCTGACTGGAAGCTTCTTGGAGCAGGGAGCAGTGCAGTTTAGCCCTGTGCTAAGCCCTGTGCCTTGCAATGTGCTGTTTTGCAGCCCTGCAAATGATTTTTCTTTATTAACAGTGGCAGACTGTCCACAAAGGATCTGGATGTGGATTAAAATAATCTACTTCTGTAAACACACCAAAAGGACTTGCAGAGAGAGTAAAATATTGTAATCAATGAATCCAATCTGGAAAATCATAGGAAGCAAGAGGGAAAAAGGAAATGCAGGAGAAATTTGGAGGACAGAAGCAAGGATGCTGCCTGCTTGTCTCTCTCGAGTGGGTGGCTGTTTGAAAGCCGAAGGCTATAAGTGGAAAATCCTAGATAAACACAAGGGTGTATTTATACCTTCCTCCAAGCTGGCTGACACAGGTGCTCACCAGACATGGATTACCTGGGTGGGCTGATTGTGGGGCCACACTGCTGCAGGGGAGGCAGACCTCTGCAGGGAGCATTGTATGGCATCTGCAAGGTGTGCATCTGAAATGTGCTGCCAGCCCATCAGGTACCAACTGCAAGAGCTCATTTGAACCTTGATGGTTCACTTGGGGAAATATTACATCCTTTTTATTTTTTGTCCCTAACAGTGATACTATTTCCCCACATCTATAGCCTGATTCCTCACCTGGGCCTTCCACATCTGCAAGGCTTTTGTTATTAATGCCATAAATCATGGGTAGTAATAAACAGCAGAGAAGCTCTCAGAAGTGGGAGGCCAATTTCCCCACCAAGGTGGAAGCCCCAAAGTTTTGGTTCCTTCTCTTGCCCTAGTGGTAGCTGTCTCCAGCTCCAGCTGCTCATGGGCTTTGTGTGTGTGGCACACAGCTCCTGTGTGTCCCCGTCAGGCCTGATTGTCACTCGGGAATGAAGCTGTCACTGCAGAAAAAGCCTATGACTGTTCTTGTTGGCACCCTGGGGTTGCTGCATGCTTACCAACCTCCCATCACACTATGGAGGGACAGGCCTTTTTTGAGCTCTGCGTGTGTTCAGCACAGAGAAAAATGTTTCCACTTACTTTTCCCCCTCCTCTCTTTGGAATATGAGGCACACACTTGTCATGCTTAAAGGAGTGGATTTATGGTTGACTCTGTCTCTTATCTCCCCACAGAGCTCACTGGAGCTGCTCTCCAGATGGGACCGTATTACAAGCTTCATCATATAAAGCCCAGTTCAGTCTACAGCCCAGATGTTCTTTGTTCCCAGAAATACTCCTTCCCAACAGTAAGTAAAAGGGAACTGGGGCTGGTATGCAGTCCCTACTTCTTCTGTTTGCATTGCTTGTTTATTGGTTACACCCCCAGTTCCACTCAGTACAGTTAACTCCCCAAAAGCCACTGATCAAAATTGGCAGTGCTGGGGGATACGTGGGGAGATGGTGGAAAGGATCCAGCAAGTCCCTCACGGACTCAGTTACCATTGCAGACTAATCCCAGTGTGAGGGGTGCCTTTCTCTTTCAGGCACAGATATGGGTTTCTATTTTCAGGCCTAACTGAAGGAGAGAAACAAAGCTCCCTTCACCCAGGTTTCAGAGGGGAAGATGTAGGACCTGGCCAATAGGAGATTCTGGTTAAGAAAACCACTCAAACGAACTCTCAAACAAGTCCACCAAAGGCAGCAGTGTAAAGGCAATCCTGACAGAGCATGCATTTGCCACAGCATCTCCAGGACATGCTCTGCTCAGGGTTGGGAACCATACTGATAAAAAACATCAGTGCCCTCTCTGATGGAATCCTGCTGCTCATGGAAGCTGGTTTTCCCACTGCTAAACTTCTGCTGGGACCCAGGGAGCTTGCTGCAGCAGATGTGGAAGGACGATGTTGCTGCCTGGGTCAATAGGGATGCTCTTGGGGGCTTGCAGGACGGCCTGGCTGGGCTGCCAGCAGCATCCCTGCCCAGGCACAGCCCCACAGCTGCCCCTGCAGAGCTGCACAGCAATGGGGCCAGGCTGCCTCGAGCCCTGCCCGGTGCTGGTGGCCACAGAGAGCTGGCCTTGCCTCATCACGCTGCGTCCAAAGCGGGCAGGAACGTCCTGAGGCAGCGGATCATCCCCCTGATAAAGACTTCATATTTATGCGGCTTTCCCTGTGCCCTGAACTTTGCCTGTGTCTCTGGCAAAAGGGCAGTTACCTCAGGTCAGAGCACTGCCTCAAGCCAGTGCAGGGAATCGGCTTTCAATTTCAGCAGCGACTTTCCTTCCCTTTTTTCTCTTATCCCTCCAGCCATCACAGAATAATTCCCATCCCTATTAGCTTACCCCCCTCCCCCTTCCTTTCCCTTCCCCTTTGAAATCCTCCCGCCTGTCCCCGGGACGGGGCAGGGGGAGGCGGGAGGCGGCGGGAGAATTCCTCCAGATATTACACAAAAGCCTCATGTATCCCCAGTGTCAACCCCAGAGGGCGGCTGAGTAATTTAATTAAAGCAAAGGAGCTTTTGTTTTACTTGCTTTCTTTTTTGATTTTCTCAAGTTTAAGACAAGAAAGAAAAGAAAGAGGGAGAGAAATGTTAGCCCTCAGAGGAGGCGCAGCGATTCAAGCTTTCCCGTCTCTGCTCAGTCTCTTGTTGAGGAAAGACCATGGGCCTGTCACCCAGAGTCCGTGGGGCTCCCCAGCCTTGGATGGCTCCCCTCCCGCAGCGGTGATTTAAGGGACTGGCATATTCCAAGAATTCTTCTGCAGACACATTCATGCCATTCCCTCCATCTACCCCACATCGCTCTTTGTCCTCCTTGGTATCCAGTTCCTTTGTGCCTGTGTCTCATCCTCTCCCACTGTCCCTTCCCGCTTCCTTCTCCTGTTCACACTGCCTGTCCCTCCTCTCTCTGTCCTTTCCTGCTCTCCCTTTTCCTGTGCTCATGGCATACCCACTTCCTCTCCTTTCTCCCCTCAGCCTTCCTCTCCTTGATGAGGCAGCCTAATTTTTTTTTTTTCGCAATTAATAACATCTTTATTCCTCTGCCTGATATTTATTTAATTGCAGATTTATCACATTTGATGAAGGACATGCATGGCAGGGTAGACTCAAATGTGGGAGAAAGCAGTGGCTGCTTTCAAGCATCATGATGGGCAAAGCAGCTGTCCACACCGGTGTTAGTGGCAGCCGATCTCTCCTCTTTGTTTCATGCCTCAGGAAAAAGAAATGGCAGCACTGAAGAGCTGAAAGCTGTGCAGATTAATCTGCTTGCTCATCAGGCTGCAGCACAAGGACATGGGGACATTGTATCAGCCCTGTGCAAGGGTGAAGTCGGCTGGCAAGTCCCTTTCTTTGCCCTGGGGCCACTTCTAGTGCTGGGCGCAAGTCCAGCTTTGGTCCAAGTCTGCAGCATGCTGGAGGCTGGGTAGGGAAGCTCACAGGGGAATGAAGCCCTGAGGAAGCCAAAGTTACCCCTGGTGTCAATTATTAAACCTGCGAGCCAAAGCGTGTTCCCGGTGCCCCATTACGAAACCCTCCTGCAGCTGAAATGTTTGTCCTGGTTCTCTTGTCACATCTCCTGAGGGAAGGCTGAACCCCACACAGGACACTATCCTGCTGGGAGAGAAGGGCTGTCCTCCCTGGAGCCAGGACAGCCACGGAGTCTTCCACAAGGATCTTTTTGCTAACCTGGAATCCTGTTCAGGGTGAGAGCTGAGCAGGCCTGTTCATTCATGGGATCCCCTTTGCAGATGCCTAGCACTCTTACACGTGCTCCTTGACCTAGGGACTGGGATCAGCCCCAAGGAGTGGCTTTGGGGGACATGTCCCATGCCACCAGATCAGCGCTGTTGCCCCATCACCACATCTGGAGGGGATGTTCCCCTCACTGAGGTGGCAAATAAGTTTTCAGCACTACCTGCATATGAGCAGAGGCTGCTTACTGCTCTCCCTCAGAGCCACAGCAGACCCGTCCAAGGGAGTGACAGCAAATTCCTTGGGCTGGGTTTGGCTGGCCAGACACCCCTCTCCTCCATTCCAGCAGCTCTCCTGGCTCCTCACTGACTCCTTGCCTCCATGCCTCTGCTGCCAGGCTGTGGCTACCAGGCTTCTTCCAGCCCAGCCCATCCCTGCTCAGAGCCCTTAGACCCACTCTTCTGCCATCCCAGCGCACACAGCTAAACCTTCACCATCTTCAGAGCCTGGGGCTGGGGGTGGTGTTTATTTGTCTTTAGGTCCATAATCTCCCTGAACTGTTCACCCTGCTGCCTCCCCTCAGCCCAGTCCCCTTGCCGAGGAGCTGAGCAGGCCCGGCCTGCAGAGGTTAACACAACACGGCAGGGCTGTGCCAAATCCCCCTTGTGTCACTGCTCCCCCAGCCCTGCGCCTCCTACGGGCTCCACGAGCCCCGCGTCTGTGGCAGCCTTGGCTTATTGGAGGGGACGTACAGACCAATTAGTTGTTATACAATAGCTCTGGAGAGCCAGGCAATGGGACCAAGGGCATTTGCTCAAATTAATTGATTTAACTCCAGGCAAAGAGGGATAAAAAAAAGCTAATTCAACCTTTAGTATCTCCCTGGTATCTCCTCAGACAAAACAGGACAGGTTTTCCTGGTACCTATATTGAATGTGAATGTATACATCAATACACGCTGGTAAAAGCCCTTGTTCCTAAACAGAAAACTTTGACTTTGAACTAAGAAAAAAATACGTGTTTTCCCTTGTGTTTATCCCATCTGTACAGGAAAAGATCCTTACTTTTGGAAAAAAAAGTGCTCTTAGCATAGGAGGTTCTTTTTCATGAATAAGGAGTTTATTCATATAATAGAAAGCCCAGGAGCGAGGGGTGGCAAGGAACTTTGCTGCTTAGAAAGCATGTAAGCTTCCATCTTGAGAGTGCATCTGCAGCCACTAAAATGTGCAGCCTGAAGAGATGGGGTGGAGGATGCCCTAGGAAGGACAGAGCCAGAACATTTGCAGAGAAGGAGAGAGCCACCTGCCTATAAAGTGAGCAAAGGGCCTTGGGGACACACCAGAGCACACCAGCCCAGCTGCCGCTGTCTGGAAAAAGCCCCCCACAGCTCCACAGGGGTGACACCAGCTCACATCTCTCTGGAGCCATCTGCCTCGCCCCCCAGTATGTGCTGCGGACACTGATCTCCTTTAGACATCTTCATTTGGGTCTTGACATACTTAGAAAATACAGACCAGGAAGAAATGGAATTTTCTCGAGTGGCTAAGTTCTTTTAAAAGGAAGCAAGGCCGGAAGATGGCAGAGACACGTTTCCTACAGTACATGATGTTCATATAAAATGTGTTTTTGGCTCCTTTCACACGCTGTTTATCCCGCCTGTGAAGCAGGAGGCAGAGAAACGGCACATAAAACTGTCCACACAAGCTGGCAATGCTGGAGGCCCTACATCCTGCTAGCTTGGCTCTCATGGCTACCAGGCTGTGTGTCTGTAACCTTTGCTGTTCACTGCTTGTGTGCTACCCTCAGCCTTACAGAGAGGCTAGAGCTGAGATCCAGGAACCTCCATAGTGCCACTGATGCTCTGTATGAGAAAACAAACCACTTCTATACTGCGTAGGAATAGGATTAGGATTCATACATTAATCAACAGCTGGTCAAAAATATTAGAAGTGCTTTGCAAGTGATTTTTCAAATTAAAGCATTGATGTGATGTTGTATTGCTTGCTTGCTAGAAAAGTTCAGATTAGGATGAGATACACAAAGAAACATGCAAGTCTCCAGAATTTCACAGATTTTAACAGCATGCATGAAACACTGAAAAATTTGTAGCAGCAGTTTTTGGCCAGTGATTACCCTATTGCAACAAAAGAAAGCTCTCCAGCCAGGAAAGAGCATCTGCCTCAGCCTTGATCTGTCTTGCAGTGCAGAGGATGGTAGTACACATTATCATTCCTACAGATAGAAAAGTAAAGTAGTTGGAGAGCTAGCCTGCTGAGCCACTCTTACTGTATCAGCCAGTGAAAATGACATCACTCAAGAAGGGGCAAAATGGTAATTATCACAATTTTGAATATTACAAATGTTTAAAGAGCTTTTGGTGGGAAGTGTGAGAAGATCTGGAGGCTATTGACAGATTCCATTGTTATGGAAGGCTTTGGATTGACAGCATTAAAAAAGAAAAGCTTTTTAAAAAAAGAAAATAAACCAAACTATGAATTATATTGTTCAATTATGTGACCCAAGTAAGAGAATGATGGGAGGGAGGTTTGTCTTCAGGGAGCTGTGATTCCCTTAGACAAGCCTGCCTGGAGAAGTAGTCCATTAGGAGAGTAAAAATAACCCACTTTCTGCTGCCTGCTCCCTTTACTGGTACCTCTCTTGTCCCAAACACACTTTGCATTTTTAAAGGGAGTAGTAACATTGGGCTTTTTCTACCTCAGAGCCCCAGTCAAACCCCAGAAAGGAGCAGCAGGATCTCATGTGGCTCCTTTTCATCTTGGCAGCTTGTTACTTCTGACACAATGCAGAAGAGAAAGAGCATCCTTTCTGTGTTTCCTCTCTATCCTGGCCTTGCAGCCAATAGGCATGTGCCCAAAAGCATGCATACAGCTTTCTATGAAAAAAGAAGCCGTAGGAAGTACATCAAGCCAAGTTGTTGCACTGTTTGATATGCTGCCTCTATTCAAATAATTCCACGATCTGCTCCTCCAGTGCTTGAGTCAGTCAGCAATTTATCTTTGACCGTTTCCATTAATGACAAGGGTGTGTTTGATGGGCTGTGGGGCAGATGTGGGGCCAGGAGGGGAGCAGCTCTACTTGTTGGAAGGTGGGATGGAAATACGTGGCTCCTCAGTCTCGCCACTGCTGGTGCCTCGGCTACACCACTGCCCTCAGAGAGGGCTGGAGGATTAGGAGACTGGGGAGAAGGGTTTGGGAAGAGTGCTGTCTGTGGGAAAGCAGTCAAAGCTGGCGGCTGAAGTTAGCACATGCACTGCAAAGCGTCATCCTAGCTCTTCTCCCTCTCTCCTTTCACATACCAGCTTCCCAGAGCACTTCACAAGAGCCTGGGAAAAAGCCAAAGCAGCCAAATCAGAAAAAAAACCAAGGCATCTGGCACCCAGTAATTCTGCTAAGGGCTCCCTTGCTTGGTGTCTCTGAAGAAGAGCTGTCACACCTGCAGAAGCCAAGGATGACAATGAACTTCTTTCAAGAGTCTCAAGTGTCTGATTGTACAAGATGTAGGGTTTTTTTTTTCTGCATGCATTGTAATGTGCAGCAATTTAGCCACACATTTTCAGGGTGGCCACCCTGCAGGCTGAAGGGCTTCAGGATGCCTTGCTGCTGCCAGGTGAGGGGCATGGGCCAGACCCAGATATTCCTGTTGCTGCCATGCCTCCAGAATATCCTGTTCTCTTCTGCAAATCCCCCACCAGCTCCTCTGCTCTGATTCTGCATGTATCACTCTGCATGTCTGTTCTGGACAGCAGGTTCTTCTGAGGACAGTGAGTTTTGGAGCTTCCCTGCATTTTGGATGTCAAAGATCTTTCCAAATGTCAGAAGCTGAGCAAAGTCCCTTTATAGGTCCAGTTTTTCAAACAACTGGTGTCCGAAGCACACCTATTAATTCCTGCACATAGTACCTGAAATTAAGCACCTTGAGCTTCTCAAAGCAATGCCAACAATATCCAAACAACTTGACCTAAAAATAAAGAAGAGTACCAGCAATTGATCCTAAAAACCCCATTTAAACCGAGGAACTGGAAATGAAACACTAACTTTACCAAAGGGCCTTGACTACAGTGGTGTTTTCATTCTGGTTTGCATACAAGCCTACTATTGATATACCAGGTCAGAAGTCATATATTTCTCTCACTTTGTAGTGCTGAACTCTCTGAATGAACTTGATATTAGAATTAATTTTTTAATGGGAAATTCACTTAGAAAGCATTAGGAGAATGAAAGGACTAGCAAATATGAGTTAAGATATGAATATACTCTTCAGCATAAGGGCTGAAGCTAAAGTACAGAATTCTCATAAAGCAAAATCTGAGTTTTCTCTTTGAAATATGTAGTTTTATTTCTTTTAATGATAAAAGAAATTTGTTCTTTTTTAAAAAAGGAAGATAAAAAGAGAGGACTGCATTTCAGTTTGTCAAAAGGTGAGACAAACATCATCCAGCTGCAGGTATCCACAACTGCAGATAACCTTTCTGAGAGTCTTTCCTGGAAGGTCAGAGGAAAGAGAGAAATTTTTCTGAGGGGAATTTGGCACCTGTGCAGGACATGGAATAAAGATACAAAGGGCAGTTGCTTCCCCAGTTGCCCTCTGTTAAAGGCCATGGGAACACAGATTTTAGTAGATTTTTTCTAACATTGCTAAGACAGAAAACACAGAGAAGTAGGGTTTAAAAACCAGCACAAAGTTAGATTGTGGGGACAGTATGTGATTCTCAGGACTGACATCAGTATGTAGGAGGGAATCGGACAGGGGTTTAGGGCAACAAAATGGATTGTGTGTTGATGTAATTTCTGGTATTGTAACTCGGACATAAGCTTCCTCATTTACATCCTTGGGCAATGATCTACATTCTTAGAAGGTGAGTTTGTATATAAAGAATGTGAGCCACATGAACAGGACATATTGTCAGGGCAGTCTGTTACAGATATGTTCTAACAGGTATGTCCTAATTTTGTCAAATCCAAAGTGCGCAACCCTGCAGGAGCTGGTGGCAAGCACACTGAGATGTTGGGAAGGTGGTAAGAGCACATATTCAAAGGAGGGCTCTACTCACAGCAAAGATGTGAGCTGCTGTCAGGCAGTTCCAGCCCAGATCTCTTCCTGGAACTGCAGAACTCCTCCCTAGCAAAGCCCTGTGAAAAGTTCTGGCTGATTGCTAGCCATTTTTCTAGGAAGGCCTGTCTCCCAAAGTGTTCATTGTCTTAGCAATCCTGCCCAGCGTTGTGGCCCATGGAAGCACTGCCAGCAAGGTTAAGTTCTGGAGTCCCTGTAAAGGTTTCTCTCCAGCTGTGGCACCAGCCTTATCGCGGTTGTGCTTTCCCATGTCGTATTTACCCTCTCAGGTTTCATGTGTTTTCCTTGGGCTCCCCTTGGTAAACGTTTGGCTACAGCATATTATTAGGGAAACAAGAGCTTGGTATTAAGTGATGATTATGCTATTTATTCTGACAGCGAAAAACGTGAAAAGAGGAAATTGACATTTGTGATTTTAGTTATGCGCTGACAACTAGAATTAATCTTAACTCCAGCAAGTACCAGATAAGTGAATGTGATGGGAAAGCTTGCATTTTCATTGCTGCCGCCTAGGGACAGCTACTTAATCATGGCAATAAAATGGCACAAGTTAAGGAATTAAAGAGGGCAGAAATTTTAAGCTAGTTTGAATGCAAATAGAAAAGAAAGACATGAAAAATTCAAAGAAATTCAGATGCTTAAAATGCACAAGTGAACTATATTGAAAAAAACCCCTGTACAAGGGTAAATTAGAAAGAGATAATTTTATAAAATAAAAACAAAAATCTTTCAAAAATTCAGCTAAGGGCAATTGTAAATAGAAACAGGAAAGGGCTGAGCTTAGATCTAATAGACAGAAAAAACCAGAACAACTATTTTTCACTTTATTGATTTAGAACCTTTTATGAAGCTGAACTAAGATTGATCTTTTAAATTTGTCTTTTGTGAAGGAAAAATTGTTTTTTGATATGCCATTATTCTAAAATGAAAATGACTGGTGATTTTGCAACAAAATACATCAAGCATTTGACATGATGAGGCCTAAATCAGCTTTAAACCCATGAAGTGAAAACTAACATTTTTTTGGTAAGTCCTGGCAGGAAAAACACCCCAGTCCTTCAACCCATTTAATTTCTGTTCATTGTGCATCAAATTAAGGATGGTACCCACTGCCTTCAGGCAGCAGGACAGGCTAGATGACTTCTTAAGGTCGTCTTTCCCTCTGCTTTCCCCTGGTTGTAATTGAATTGAATAGGATACATAGTGTTCCCTTTCTCTTTTCCCACTAAGCTTTTTTCTTCAGGCTTATTTGAAAAATGTGCTTAGTGCAGGGAGAATGCCTGCTTCACAAATACAGCATTGACTGTGGTCCCTAGCACTGCCATCACGGAGATTAGAAGAGGAGGAAACCAACTTCTGAGGAACATTTCAGAGGTGTTAGTATCACCTGCATTACTCCCAAGGCCATCGGCTCTTCCACAGTGCAGCTCTACCTATAGTTTTGGGTATCCTCTGGCTTCTGGGAGAACCAAATATACCTTAATTTTTGCATAATTTTGTAACAAAAAGTTAGAGTGAGCCTGTAGTGTTCACAGCATGTCCTGTTTGGGTGTATCCCTGTACTTGACTCATGGCTCCTGCAGATGGTAGAGAGAAACCACGGGGCCAGTGCTTTGAGACATGTGTCCCACAGAATATGTGCCACTCTATGGAGTGCCCAGCAGCTGGTCCCATGCTTCCTCCAGATCTGAAATTTGCAGAACTTTCCTCTGTCCCATTTTAAAACAAGTAAATTCATGTGTGTACCCACACAGATTCTACAACTTACTGGCCTTCTAAATGTCCAATATTAACTCCTTTTGACATCTTAGGCACTCATTCTATATCCAAACTGAGATTTACAAAATCCTGCATTTACAGCCAGACTGTGGAAATGTCAACCACAGAAAGTTGCAAGTCCAATGCAGCAAATTAAAGAAAAAAACCCCAGTTAAACACATTTATGACTAGCATTTGGTTATATTTAGGATAAGAAAATCTGATGCTCCATGGCACAATGCCAAACATGTGAGGGTCAGCTCTACCGCAGCTAATTTCTGTGCATTACTGCACAATTAGACAGGTGTTTTGTGTGATGTTTAACCTTCCTTTAAAAAGAAAAGGTAGTGGTTGCCACTGCATCTATTAATGAACACCAGCAGTCTAATCTGGCATTTCATTAATTCCTTCTTGTAATTGTCTTCTAAAAAAAGCCAGTGAAAGAACTGCTGTTTTTTTTTTTCCTTGGGAGCTTCTCTTTGCAAAGCAAAAGACATTAAAAGGCAAGTATAGGAAAAAGAATCACTCCCCCCTTGCATCCATTCACTGAGACATGGTGTCACCATTTATGAAAATGAAGGCTGTATTTAAGTCCATGGGAATGATCATCCTGGGCAGCAAAGTACACTTTACAACTCCTCTTAAAGAAGATTATTTTTTAAAGGGTCACCTATTCCATCCACCTGGTAGATAAATCAGAATAAAGGAAGAGATATATGTTTTTTGATCAAAATCTCTGATTTTGACCTGACTGGAAATTAGGCTACCAGTGCATCCTCTTGTACAGATCAATAGGTTACTTTTGCAGGGTTAGAGCTGACAGCCTACAGACTGCAGTACGTTATCTAAGCCATGGCAGATCCTTAACTTCTACCTCCAATACAAGGAAAATATTCACTGGAATAAATATTAAAATTGCAGCAGAGATAATTTTGTAGCAGTGCTTATATTCAAACAGTGAGATGTTTTAATAATATGTACCAGAATAACAATTTGATTGAGAAATCTGATGTTTTGGGACAGATTTACTTTGACATTCTGTAATGTGTTAGAGCATAGATAACCAGGTTCATCAGCTCATTTAGAACTGCTAACTCTGGACTTTTTATCCAATTACATGCCCAAGGGAAGACATGTTAACTTCCAATAACTTGACTGTTATGGTATCTCAACAGCCCACTGAAGGAGTCTGTATGCTGAGGGAAGGTAATAGCTACATGTGGGTCATGTTACTCACCCTCTTAGGATGATGGCTTGTCAGAACATTTGCCTTTTTTTTACAATGGGAACCACTGTAGAGAGATATAGTGATATAGATAGATGTAGATATAGAGAAAATGTGTCACCAGTTTTGCAAAAAGGTGGGAATTCATTGACAGGAATTTATTTCAGCTGTCTTCTCTTGTGGCTGAACTTGGTTTATGCCTTAGAAGGAGGAGTTGCAGTAGTTATGAAGAAAAGTTATTGACAAGAACATTATTCATGTGAATAGAAGTCTGCTTTGTTTTTAGATCTGACAAGACTGGCAGCTTCCATTTATTCTGCAACAACCTTGTATAACAATAGCATTAGAAGAAAACATTCAAGGCTAGTGGTAGAACTTATGAATTCACAAGTGAATCTAGGAGAAAAATTAAAAACTCCAGAACCTGAGTAAGAACTTGACAGGTAGGTGAAAACAGAACCATTTCTCACTGCAGCACAATCTTAAATAACTGTTCCTATTGCTAAAAGAAAAATAGAAAAATCCACCCAGCCACATGATTTTGAAGTGATTTCTAGGCTATACAAAGGCTGTAGTGGGTGTACTAACTGTAAGACTATTTCTTAGTCTTGTAAGTCACAAGCAGGTCTGAAAATGAGAATTTCACTGTTGTGTTCTGGGCTTCATCATGTACTAACCATCAGAGTTTGGGACGATCTGACAGGGTGTTGGTAAAATAGAGGTAATGATGCTCATCTGCCTGCTAGGGGAGAGAGCTGAGTACTGACATTCAGAACAGTGATATCAAGGAGCTGTGTGCAATTTTCATAACTGGTTTAAAAATAGTGTCTTCAAGTCAAGATAACCCTTTCTACCCCTCTCAGAAAAAAAAAAAAAAGAAAAAAGAAAAAAGAAAAAAGTTTGAAATACTGTAAGAAAATGTAAGAAACAAACAGAAATTGTGATATTTGGCAATACTACTTTGCAAAGGTTTTCAGTGCTCTTTGACAATTGGAGACCTTATCTGGTTCAAAGCATTTCTCTCTTAGCCCAAGTTTTATTTCAGAAGTAGCTTCTTTAGGAAAGGCTAGCTGTCAGTCCTAGGCATGGTGTATCTGCACTGATGAACAAACATTTGGATCTGCAATTTCAGCAGGACTTGGAGAAAGCACTGCAAATTAAATGGGTTAAACATTTCCATCAACATACATAGCACAGACAGATAAAGTTAAAAGACAGTTGAGATGATTCAGAGGCCATGTATATTTCCAAATAAATTCAGTTTACCAAGACTGACTCATAGGTGGAGCCTAGTGTCAGTAAGCCTTCTAATGGAAAACGTGCAGTCTTTGTACTTCCTGTGCTGAGTGAGTACCAAACCAGATGGCACTGGGTCTGGGATGGAACAACCAAGTCTCCTTTCCCTGCAGGGACAAGTGTGCTGACACTACATAATCTTACAGGTGTTATTCGATATAACAAACACTAATAACAGACTTTCATCTACAGGAAGACCTTGCCTAAAGGCCTCCAAGCTTCTGAACACAAATAAACCCCAAACATAATTTACATTAAACAGGCAATATGGCTGAATGAGCCACATAGCAGGAACAAAGGATGGGAGAAAACTTGGCATACTTTAATCATCCATCTGCTATGCTCAGTGGCAACATCAAGAGCAAGAAAAATGCAGTTGCCTTGTGTACTGTTCCTCCTTCTTGTGACAGGAAGGAATTTCTCCAACAGGGAGAACTCTGGCAACAAGGAGCAAGCTGCAAGCAGGTTGGGCAATCCCTTAGAGAGTGTCGTGACTTGTTACTCATTCCCTCTAAGATATATGCTGGCCCCAAGGATTTTTCAGGCTTGGGTGTTATCCCAGTTTCTTAAATAGTCTGGGAAGGAGGCTCTGCAAAGAAAAGCTGTCAATCTCTGAGCCTAGGTCTTTGGGTTTCCTTCTGGAGGTGAGAGGTGGTTGGCACTTTTCAAGCTGAATTGACCCTTCTTCCAGCCCAAGCAGTTTTTTCCCTCCACACAGCGATTTTTGGGGAGCCTACAGGCATTGATAGCAGCAGCTGAGGTTTGTTATTCTGGGGTTTTGCTGAAACCATCCCTATTCATGGACTCAACTGTGGCTCCTTACTGTTGGCAGACAAGACATCAGGACACAGTCTGAGAAAAACAAGGTCTTAATGATGAGAAAAGGTAAAGGTTGTTGTATTAAGCAGTGATTTAACTGAGATTAGCTCTCAATACTCATACAGGGCTAATGCCCATCTTGGAGAGGATACAAAGATCTGGATCAGAACTACTAATGACCCCTGTCTATTCCAGATGGGTCACTTTGCAAGTGGTTTGCTGGCATAAACCCAGAGACACATAAAGCATCAAGTCTTCAGTTTCTGCTGGAGGAAATGAATTACAAAGAAGATATTAAAGCAATGTGTCTGCACTCATTTTGCATCAGAAAGATGGAAGGAGCTCATTTCAATCCTCCCTCCCCCTGTCATCAAGTGTCCTAACACCAGTGAAATCCCTTTCACATCAGGTCAGGCAGATCGCCTTTCAGCGGCTGCTTCCCGCAGCCAAGAGGGAGAGCAGGGCTGGCCAGGCAGCAGCTGGGAGCTGGGCTAGGCAGCAGGTGCCGAACACTTGTGGATCCCTGGAGTTCCCCAGCCTTGGGACTGGGCAGCCAGCAGTGGGCAGGGTTTTTATCAGCTCTTGCTCTGGATGGGGCTGGAGGAATGCTGCCCTGCATCTGTGTGCATGCTGGGGCAAGCAGGATAGCCGGATGTGAGGGGTTGCAAGGGCACCTGGGACGGAAGGAGGTGCCAGTGCCAAGCCATTTGGGGCTGCAGGAGAATGAGTAACTCTTGGTTGCATGAACAAGATTGGGTTAGATGGGGTGAAATTTGCAGAGTCTGCCCCTCTGCGCTATCACCCCATATTGAGTCTGTTTCTGTGCTGTGCACCTGCCTAAACACACATTCACAAACTTGCTTGCTGTCAAGCCATTTAAACCAGATGTCATATGGACCAAAAGTCTTCTTTCATGTGAAAGGAACCACTGGCATAGAGCAAAATGAGGTCTGAATGGTGGTGAAAGATAGACTTGCAGAGCAGGACCCCACTGCACCTGTGGCAGTGGAAGAAACCATGATGTTGCAGTCCACAGGCTCTGGAAAGGATAAGGTGCCCAACACCCTTGTTACAGAAGAGGTTACATCAAGATGAAGTGCAAAATGAAGGTGAAACAAGATGAAGTGATCACCAGATAATATGAATCCCAAGCACATTTTGCCACTAGTGACGAAGATTAAGGCCTTGTTAAATACAGCAGGCCAAATATTTGAGGAAGATAAATTTGTGTTCCTGACATGTTCAGCAGAGATTCGGGAAGTGGCATTTTCCCCTGCATTCACAGATGGGAATGGCATATGGACAAAAGAGGAGGTGCAGCCAGTCACAGGAATCTGATGCTCACAGACACTTGTGTCATCACTCCTTGGTTATTGCCATGTCCAGGTGCCTCGCAGTACTTAGGCAACCCAGTCTGCAGCAGTTTAAGAACAAAAAGAAGAAAAAAACCTGTCCCTGAGCATATTAAAAAGGCAGCTTCTCTTCCTTGGGCAGTCCCTGCTGGAGAGTGCCTTCCTGCAGCACTGCTGTAGATTTGTCTTTGCTCCGCATGCAGTTTGGGGCACTGTCAGATATCAGATATTGGCTAGACTCTGAAGGACTGTTTAATGGTCATTGGAGCTGGATAAATTAAATTTCTGATACAGGCCCATAATAGAGCTGAAGCCATGCCACTGAGCAAGTTTCCATTGAATTATAACTAACATTTTATTTTGAGCTCGAGGAGTAATTTTAAAACTTTCAATCCAAGTCTTAATCCTTACCAACACTGAGAACTTGGATTAAAAAATTGCAATTGAAACTCCGGAGGTGAAGAGGTGATATTATCTCAGTTGTTGCTTACTAAATCTGGGACAGTGAGAGTCCTAAGCTGGTCCAGAGGGAGCTATGCTTGCCTTGCTTGACCTGCTTGCCTAACAGCAGACACAGGACTTTCCTGGTTTAATTCCCAGTAGAACATGTGGGCGTGCAAGTGTTGTGATAAAGAGGGGCAGTAGATCTTTGTCTTGGCTCATATTTCATGGATCATGGGACTGTAGGACAGTGCTCCATTGTGCCATGATTTCTTGATTGGATGATAGGACTTCGTAACTCAGATGTTCCTAGGATGTAGCACTATTTTCCTTCTTTTGCCTCACCTTAAATTCACAATGACTGCAACTCTTCTCCCTGCTGCAGCTTCAAGTTCTCCTTGGCCTGATTTGCCAGCTCTTGAGGCTGAGTCTCAGGCATGACCAGAGGCAATGAAAGTCAGGCCAGCTGAGCAGCAATGAGGAACTACGGATTTTCAGATGGGCTCCACTGAATCTGAAACCCAAACCTTCTGGCAGGGATTGAGGAGAATAACAACACTGAATTGCAGTTCACTGTTACAAATGTAACAGTGCAAATGGGACATAATATTTAAAGCCAGAAATGCTATTTGCGGAGAGAAAAACAAGAATCATTTGTACTTAGGCTTCAATTCAAGTTGTCCTTTATTGCAATAATTCAATTAGAATAACATGAATTGTTTGCCCATTCCAGAAAAAAATTAGATTTCTTTTTAGTTTCCCTTGTTCTTATCCCAAGGGTATCACTCATGCATCCAAACAGTCTTCTCATTACCTGAGAGGAATATTCCTAAATTCACCCTCATCCTTTGTGTTTCCATGGGATATATAACAAAGGAAAGAGAATGTGCTTGGCATATTGCAAAACCTAACAAACAGTATTGCTCATCTTATTAAACACAGGCAAAAGATGAAACTTTCAACCTCAAATTTTCTAGGTTCTGAGGCAGGATTTCCTACTGCTCTGCAGTGGATCATCTCCAAGAGCTTAACAAGAACTTCTCTGGTTTGGAGGCTACGAGGAAATATCCCTCAATATCACATATCAAACTAGACTCCTTTTACCCATGCCAGAGGAGTTGAGCTGTCACTGGCCTCTCTCTTTCAGGTTTTTTTTTTTTGTTTGTTTGTTTTTTTTTGGTGATACAAACCAGGCACAAGAACTTCCTCACTACCTAATTTTTCCATTGCTGTTCCTACCATTCATTTTCCACAGGAGTTTACTTTTACAGAACAGCTGCTTCTCAGTTACACATGAAGAGCCATGAAAGGTGTTGCTGAAGAAAGGAAGAGCTTGGACTTCGATCTTATATTTTCTCCTTTGTGGTGGGATCTCTTGTTGCTTGAGAGCCTTGTTTATTGATCAGTTTGAAAGCAAGGAAAAGAAAGGAACACTAGTATTTGCCAGATACACTCACTCCAAGATTCTTCCATTTGTATGTGTAGAAGCATCACCAGGAGTCACTGGTGTGGGGAGCTTCTCTGCCTCTCTCAGGTTGCTATGAGGATACCTTGCCACCACAAACTGAAGCCTTTCCTCTGTGGACTAAACCCTTGCATTTTTGGCAGAACAAGGCACAGGCACTCCAGAGCTGATGTCCTTTATCAAGCAATCTTGCCTGAAAAACCAGGGCAATTTTATCCCTTCAAGCCTATCCCTTTCAGAAAGGAAGGAGACTGAGGGTTCCTCTGCAGAGAGGTAACACATTGTCGAGTGTGACACAGTCCCAGCTGGACTGACCTTGTTGAGAGAAGGGGAAGAAAAGATAAGCTAAGCGGTTAACCCTTGGTGCATGTGGTCACCACAAGGGTGATTGATGGGTTGGTCTGTTTTTCAAAATATCTAGGACACTTTAGCTGCAAGATGCCAACCCCCTGCTAAAGGGGCACAAGTCAGAAACTGCAGAATGAGGACATCCAAAGTGGATAGTGATTTGAAAAACCTTGGAGGGAAACCGATCTTTAAAAAAAACAATTATTACTTTAGGTGCCTCTTTACACATTGATACACATACTTTCATTGTTTTTCGTTAAAGTTTAGTCATATTAGCAAATCAAAGACTTGCTTTTTCTCATCTAGAAATGCAGAGCTAATGCTATTTCTATGGATGTTGGAGGACAACCCTACTAGATAGACTTCTGCAAATCTACTAGTTTATCAAGGGAAAATGCCATCTTCTCTGTGCAGGCAACTCATGAATGCAATGGAGTGTGATTTACGAGCTCCAGTTTATCAGTATAGTGGCACCAGAATGCAATGCTTTTCTAGATTAAAAACTTCAGTGGTCTGCATTTCCTTTTTTGAAGTTTTTTGAAGTTTTGAGGAAACTTCAATAGTTTGTGTTTCCTGTGATAGAAGAAAAGACCCACCAAACTGTAGTCTTATAGATTTGGTATTTTTTGTTTTTGACTCTTCAGTTCTGGTCTGTGATGTTGAAGATTTGCCCTCAGAACTTGTAATGTTGATCTGATCTTCTAACCTGAAAGCTGCAGTGCTGAACATATCCTGAAAATTGTCATAAGAGAGATACCTTATAATCAGAACAGCTAATAAAGGATCCTTTTGTTGCAGGAATCTTTTTGTGCAAGCTGTACGCTCTTCTCCATTTCTCCTGTCCCATGTGGGTGGTCAGATCTGGAAGTAAAACATTAAAAAAAAAAAATCTAACAATTTCAAATGCAAGGAATTTTAAGTTCACAGACTGTGGCTCATTGTCAGTAACAATTTCCTCTGGAATGGTGAAGAGAAGTTTTTTCTTTCTTAGAAAAAATGCCTCTCCTCTATCTAATTTTTGGCTTGCTGTGCTAGAGAGATGTACCCTATTGAAGAGTTCAGAAAAATAAGTTTTCTTATAAAAAGCTAGTTAAAATATATAGCTTAAGATAGTATTGCCTTCCTCTCTCTTCATCCTAATACCTACTTTTTTCCCATAAGATTTTTTTCTTTTTTTTTGCTGAAAAAGAAGCTCAAAATGATTCCATTAAAAAAATCATACTTTCTAAAATTCAGTGCTGAGATACATTTTTCTTATAAACAGAGGTTAAGAGAGCATTTGGAATAACAACCACTCGGTTCAAAATTCTGTTTAGAAAAAATGTAAATTCTAACCAGTTGTTATGCACTGTTACATGGAGTAAGAGCTGCCACCTGCTTCTCAAACCCAGTACTATTTGCACTTCACAATAATTCCCAAGAGGATGACACGTGAGGTAGTGGGGCTTATGGAGCAGCCTCCAGTCCCACTGTTCCTGTCACCCCAGGAGCTGTGCTTGTGGGGTTCAAGAAGAGCCCTGGCACCAGCTGGGGCAAAAAATGGTCCTGACACTGCTGTGCTCTATGCAGAGTATTCATGAGTTTAGTGCAGTCTTGGGCAGTCTTTCCACTCTTAGGCTGAAAGAGTAAAATCACAAGGAAGTGGAAAAGTAAATTTCAATAAATTTAGAAATGCGAACCCTGGAGATTATGTCCTTGTTGCAGTACATTGTCATCTTTGACTTGCCCTTGAGAGGAAAAAGGAGATTTGTAATTCATCTTTTGATTAAAGTTTGTTGAATTATATAGAATTTATTGTGTTGTCTTCAGGAAGATGTCATGTCTAATGTATATTTTTCTTTTAAGTGTGGTTAATCAATATACACATTAAATTAAACAGCCTGAAAATATGACTACTAAGTATATTTAACTTATGGGTGGCATTTCTACTTGAAAAATCCAACCTCATCCATACTCCAACTTGCTTCCCAAAACTGTCCCAGAAGTTATTATTGTTATTATATTATCTTTTTTTTTTTTCAATCAGAGGAAACATAGCCCAAATTAACCAATGTGACTGAACATGCAGATATGTTTCCTACTTCCTTCCTCCTCGTTATCTTACTTTTGTGAGCTCAGAAATATGCCCACCAGAAATAAACAGGTCTCAGCTGTGAGCAGCTGGCTCTCTACTGCTGCAAGAAGTCCCAGGCCAGGGCTGAGAAACTGTGTGTGAGAATGCTTCTCCTCTTGCCTTTGCAACATGCTGCCATTCTGTGTGTGGACTTTGATTCATGCACCCTACTGGAGGCAGTCCTAGGAATTTTTCAGCAGCTTCAGATAATTAAAAATGAATAATGCCTTCAGCACAATAACCCTTGTGCTAATTGCTTGGATATTAAGCTACATTCCTTTCACTTTGCCCTTACACTTACAGATTCTTGCATTAACATTGCAGTGGTAGTGTGGAAGTGGTTAGGGAGAAAAATAGAAAAGTTAAGACATCCGGCTACAAGAAACCAGAACATCTGATATTTAGAGTCGTGTGGAAGGCAGCGTGGGACACCAATAAACAAATTCTTTAGCTTTTTTCTGATAAACGATGACCTCATATCAATCAACAATGGTAACTGAAAGTCTACAGACCAAAGTGTTCGTCCCTGCTTTGTCACCAGCATGAACAAGGCCAGATGCACCTCTCAGCCCTGGTCTCCCACCAAGATGTCCATCTCCAACAATGCTTTGCTCTGCAGAGGTTCACAGGGTGGCCAAGTTAAGCTTAACAGGGAGGAAGGCTTTCTACTGTGAAGTGAAACCCACAGCTTTTATTTCTCAGCTTCAAAGCCGGGGTGGATTTTAAAGCCTTAGCCTATAGCGTTGGCATGGCATTAACACAGCTGGAAAAACGTGCAGAAAATTCATTGCTGGGGACCTGGAGCATTGCTTATGACACATGATCAAGTTTCAATATCAAATTCACACAGATCTTAAAAACAAAACTTTTTTGATATTATTGTCAGTAATGTCTCAAGGAGAGCTCTGAATGGAGCAGGAGAATCCTTTGGTTCCCACAAGAAGCGAAGGACCATTTCAGCCATCAGGACCATGTGGCAGGAGAAGATTATGGAGGGTGAGGATTGGTATGGATGGAAAGAAGAAAGGCCTCAAAGTACACGGACAGAAAGACACTGAGGGAAGCTGCTCTCAGCAACAAATGAAATTTTGAACCTTATGAGCTGATAAGAAGAAACGACAACTGTTTGTGTTAGCATGTTACACAAAGATTGAAAGGAAGGAAGGTCAGAAAGGAGAGTAGATGCAATAAAGGCTTTTATTCATCAGTGTAGGAAGTATTCTGAGCTTTCATAGACTGGGCCATACCTGAAACATGTATTTTCTCTGAGGAGCTCTACTCCAGCACATCTGGAACTGATTTCTAGGAGAAGCCAGAGGCAGTTTGCTGCACTCCTATATGAGATACACCTGTGAGAGGCCCACGAATCACCTTAATAAAAGTGTGCATAAAAAGGGTCATGGGTTTATGCAGTGGGAATCCATGTGGAGGGCTCAGATGCATGGTGGTGTTACTGTACATCAGCTGAGCCCTCCTGATCCAGCCTGGCCCTCAGCTGAGGTTGTGTGTGCTCACTCACTCTCCCTGCCTGCAGCTCAAGCCCTGGGGACCTCCCCAGGTGTGCGGTGGGTTTGGGGCATCCAGACAGCTTGGCTGGTATGTGAGCCCTGTGTCTCTGCCTGAGAGGGTTTTGGTGGTGCTCTGTGGCCAAGAGAAGCCACAACTATTCATCAGCAGCAAAGCTTGTTTCACATTGTGGGCCACTGTCTTCTTCTGCACCTACACAAGCTGGGGAGAGAGAGGGACTTTAACAGGCAGGGGGAGTTTGAAGGCCTCATGTTCACCCTCCATCAGTCCAGGAGTGTGCTGAATTGGGAACAGCAGTCAGAGCCACTAGAGGTTTCACAAATTATTTTAAATCTTGTGAAGAATAGCTGCTGCCAATATCTATTCACTTCAGTTACTGGATTTTGTATCAGGCTCTGATTTTCTTCACCCTTACTTTCTTACCTATGCCACCAAAGCCATCTTCCTTCCAAGCCACTGATCTTTTTGTTTAGAATTTCCCTTCCTGTCCTGTGCCATGACTGCAGCCTAGCAGGTGAGGTGGGCAGGATGCTGACTAGCTATGGAGGAGTGGCCCGGGCAGGAGCTTCATGTGGGGGAGCGGGCAGCAGCATGTGCTGCAAAGTTTTGCTGCAGAATTGCAAAGGGGAACAAACAATTAGCAAAAGAGACTGAAAAAGGAATGAGAAGGAGGTAGAGATTAAGCCACTCTTTTTTTGGTTCATTAGCCAAACAATGTTGCTGCCATTGTCTGAATAGCAGTTAGTTGAATATGCAGAGACATGAGAATGAACTGAAAAAGATTCAGGAAGTCTAATCTTCTCACAGTCTTTGATTTCCACTGTACATTATCGCTAGAAGGTGTTTCTATCCAGTTCAGTTCCTCTCAGGAAATGCTACATGGCTTGAACAGATTCAGGGAGTCTTCACTTCCACACTCCTGATTTTTACTGTGAAATGCTGCTGATCTGCTGCTCCTTATCCTAATATGCTCTCATTGACTGGGTCCCATTCAGGATTCCTAACCAGGCAAGGAAACAATGCAGCTGGCAGGCCCAGTCCTAGTAACTCTCCTTTAAGTTTTTTTGGATGAGATCTCATGCACTGAGCACTTCATGGCACTTTCTGGAAGCCACTGTGGTTACAGCTGTGTGGTTACTCCAGTGTGCAGAAGGGGGTCAGAACTTGGAAATGTGCATTTCCTGGATGATGTGCCCACCTTTAGTGACAGCAAAGACATGGTATTGCATCTTTTAACCAGAGGCCCTTTGCTGTTCATTCTGGGGCAGCCACTTAGTCCAGGGAAAAGTGCAGGTAAAGCTAGGCTCAGAAACCAGGATGGTGTAACATGGAGGTGTAATGAAGGTAATATGCAGAGACTCCAGGCAGAAGCAGAGTTTGGACAACAGCAATGGAGAATTTCTTTAGTCAGAGAGAGTCTCAGGATTATACATTCAGAAAAATCTATCTCTGAAGCAACCAGAGGCCACATGTTACATTTCCCACCTCCCCCATGTAAGTGTTAGTGGGCACAAGCTTGTATCTCTACACACTTCATGTGTAGGTGTAGTTTGCACACACATCTCATAAAAGGCAAACTGACTTTTTCTTGCCCTGTCACACACTCACAGCCCCCCAATGCTTTGACACCCACAATTAGTTTTCTGGACAAAACCTCATCCAAGTCCTTCCCAGAGCCTGTTCACACCTTGATTTTTCCTTGGCTGAAAAGAAATCTGCTGTGTTTGGAGCGTTTCCTCTCCACTCCATGTGATTCTGATTTCACTAATTGAAGTTAATCTGATAAAGGGAGGAACTGCGGAGAAGAATCAGAGCAAAGAGGCAGGCGAGCAGGGGTCACCCGGCGTGCTACAGAGACAGGGCTTTGTGGCCGGGGAGCTGCTGCGGGGCACGGAGGGAAGTGGCGTGTTCAGGCACTTCATCTGTTTGGCCCATGGGCTGGACTGAACTGCCGGCCACCCTGGCTGCCCGTCCTGACCTACCCACTGCCCTGCAGCACAGCCAGGCACTCGCAAGGTGGGATCTAATGAAAGGCATCAGGGAACAGAAGGAGTGCTTCTGCCTCCTGATTGTATTTATCCAGAACAAAACCAAGTGTGGGCTGGCTCGGGGGATGAGTAATGGGTAACAGAGCAGCTTCTCATGTCCAGGCCCCTCCAGGCTGGTGCCTGGAGGGCAGCACTGATGAATTCATTGCCACCTGATGGTGGTTGAAGGGTTTCTGAAGGAAATGAACACTTGGATTTGAAGATAAAAAGTATCTTCTGTGGACAAAATGGTTGTTGGGGTAAGGGAGCGGTGTGTGGTGATGAGTATGCCAAAGAGAAAGAAGCTGCTGTTCATGACTTTACCACACACAAAGCTACTTCCCTCCAACACTCCTAGCAACATCACTATGTGGAAAAAGCACATTGACACATAACGATGCAGCTCAGTGGGAAAGACACCTGAGAAGGTGTCATGTCTACCACTCAGAGCGGGCAAGGCCATAACATTCCACTTCATTGTTCAGGATCTTCTACAAAGAGCAACCCAAGATCTTTGTGTCCAGCACACTTACAGTGGGGGGGGGTGGGGGGGGGGGAATCTTCAGAGAGAAATGGCCACTCAAGCCACACAACATGCGTATATGGAATATCAGAGGCTGCCTCCTGGAAAGTTGGGAAATGAGGTGAGCTCACCTTCCTAATTTTTCTGAAATTATCTTGTTGGTGGTTGGGTGCTAGAATTAATTTGTCTGAGCACAATGCAGCAAATAATCTAAAAGCATCAGGGATTAACTTTGTCCAGCTCCTGTCTGGGCAGCAAGCAGCCATAGGTAAGGCAGGGCTGGGAGCAGAACGGCCTCTTGCCCCAAACCTGCCAACAGAGCTGTTTGCAGAGCCTCTCTGCTGAGGCACGATATTCACACGCAGCTAGAGATTTCCCACTTCTCTGCTTTCTTTAAATGGCTGGTACATACATCGATTTCGACAGCACCCCTGCCCCGCCTCTGCAAACTCCATTCATTGTTAACTCGTTTAAATTAAACACAAGCATGGCCAGGATCAGCAAGCAGCCGTCTGTTTTATTAGTGCTTCTACTTCAAATGTCAGTCTTAGTCCTTTCTTGCTGGGCTCTGATCTCTCATGACAATTTGATTAACTTTACATTTCCTTTTATTGTTGGAGAAACATTTGGAAAATCTTAACATATCCTACTGGCTGGTTCAGAGACCAAGATGGTGATTATGTCCATGCTTAGCATCATCCATCAAAATCAGGCATCTGACAGTCAGACCACCTGAAAAATGTGTCATTCCTGAGAAGTTAATGGGCAATAAAATGTTTCTTACTTGTGAACAATCAAAGGACACTCCTTTTCTCTCTACAGCAATATTTTCATTAGGAAATGGTTAAACATCTTCATTAGATTTCTACTTTGTACTGGTTTTCCCAGATAAGAGGTCCTTTTCAACTTCCACCAGCTAGGAACCAGTATCTGGGTTTTTCTAAGAGCCACATTCCTGTCAGGACTCCCTGATGGGAATGTACTATTAATGAGGAACTACCAATGACAGATCCCAGGGAAAAGGATGCTCCATTTCAACCGAACAGAACAGCTCAGAACTCTTTCCCCTTTCCTCATGCTCACACTAATCTGAGTCTCAAGCCTCTGACACATACTCATGGCTACATTTCTGCTGACCTCTGAGCTTCTGGATTTTGGCTCAGCTCCAGAGTGTCAAGGCACCCGTGGAAAAGGCTGGAAGTGAGCCTATTTTTGTCTTTATGTTTCAATACCAGGATCAGAAATAGAAGTGGTAAGAACCTCATGGAAAAAAAGCCCCATTTCCTGGCACTTTTGATGGAGTCAATTACCTGTAGACATTTAAATTCTTTCCCTTGCATCATTTTCATTAGTTTGAAGGTGTAGATACTCGGTTGTTTTGAAAACCCACACCAGTTAACTTTTTTTCTGAGGTCATGGAATTGTTCTTCAGAAAGCACTCAGATGTCACAATTAAGCTGATGCCATTAGGCCATGATAAATCTACCCCACACCTAAGCCATTCATTTACTTGTCCAGTAAAAGCTAAAATCAGTGCTGTCATATTATAGCTCCCCAAAACACATCTGGGAAAATTCGTCTCAGACCCCAGTCCCTGACAGGAACTTCCAGGGTCTCAAGCAGCAACAAGTACTGAGGGTCTCTTGATAGTTAAGCCTCATATCAAATTTCAGGGTGTGTGTGTCTTACAGCACACCAATCCCCAATGCTTCTTATGGGATTTGCAGCTGCTGCTGAACACTGCAAGTTGATGATCCTGGTACTAGGATCCCCCTGATGGATAACTGTAATAACTTTATTCTAGTCTATAATTTTCAGTCTCTGGTGAATTCCTGCTTCAGTTCTCTGTCATTTCTAATATTCCTTTGCTGAGGCAAGCTGCCATTTTAGACTTCAGGAACAAGCAGTTATCTTCCCACTCAGATAGAGGATAAATTTGACTAGCTATAAAATAAGAGCAGCTTGAATTTATATTTATAAACAGCCTCAAACTCTAACACTTCTGCAGTCAAATCCCTGCAATGGAGAAGCCATATTAGGCTCCTTATACCTCCAAATATCTCCAAGTATCTGTACAATTTTTCAACACAGTACTAAACCTCTCTCCAAGAAGAAAGCAAACTATTCTAGAAAGAAGAAACCACAGCCACGCTAGAGTCTGAAAAGAGTGCATAATGAAAGCCCTGGAATCTGGCCCCTTACTGCCACGTCTCCCTGCCTGAGTCCCCATAAATCCCAGGCCTAATCCAGCATCTTGCTTCAGTGCAATGGGTGCTGGGCAGGGTCCAGCCCCCCTATCCCAGGGAAGTGATAAAACCCCATGTGCCCGTTAATGCACTGCCTCTTATAGGCCCATGCAGCAGGTGAGCAATTATCACTTGCAGCCCAGCTTAATGCTTTACAGGGTCTGAGAACTGTTTCCAATTAGCCCCAGTATGCCATGGAAATTAACTCATTTGTGTCACCTGGGCTTGCAAGTGGACTGTGAGGAGCTGGTGAAACAGCTGGAATTGCATACAGGTGGCACTTCACCTCTCCTCCTGCTCCTTGGCACACCTTGCACTGGATGGGGTGCTATATTTGATGGAAGAAAATGAGATGGAAAAACCATTTTGATCCATAACCAGGACCTGGGGGAGGGCTTGATCCATCCCCAGAGCCTTGTCTCCATGACATTTTTCCAAGCTGGTTCTCTGTGTCCCAAGAAACAGGCTTTCAAGCACTTCCCTTTGGATTATTTAGTAATCTCATGAGGCCTCTAAAAGCTCTTTTTATAAAGAACTGTGTCATATATGTGCTTTATCTGTGAGTCTTGTTTAATGAATGTTTTCGGACATTATGAGCCGATTTGGAGCCTGCTGTAAAGCCAGCACCATTCCATTGAGCTTGCCACAGTGTCGTTACTGCCAGGCATTTTCTCTTAAAAGGATGTTCTGAAAGTTGATGTCAGGGCTAAAATTAGGCTAAATACTTGCAGGGATCCTTCTGTGATCCTAGTGTAACTTCAGTGCCCATGAATGGTGTGCATATCAAAGGAACTATGGTATGCATATAGTTCATGGACAAAGACTAAGAGGATTGAGGAGCTCTCAACTCTTTTCTGAGTTTCGATATGAAGAGTTACATGTCATTTTGAGCATGTCACTTCATCTCTCTGTGCTTCAGTTTCCTGCCTTCAGAGGTTACAGTAATCACATTTTGTTGAGTTAGCTAAACACATTGTGATATTATTTAATGTTAGTATTGGAGAGATTTCTTACTTTGATAGTTTGATTTTGAGCTTGGCAAATTCTGCTTATGTGAGCTTCTTACAGCACCTCACTCTTGAAGAAAGGAGACAAGATATAAGCTAATTGCAATAGTCTATCCATCTAAAATTGTCTGTAAATGACTGATTAAATTTTAGGGATGGTGTGCCTGTGTGTTATATTGGAATAAAATATAAATTAAAAAGCCAAATTAAGCCCTCTTATTAAAAGATCCAGTTCTACTGAAGAACTGATCATAAAATGACTGAAGAAGGGACTCTGAGTTGTTGACCCTGCTTTTATGGCCTGCACTTTGAATGTAAGATTATCACAGCATGTAAGGGTTACTGTGGGGTCTGAGATGTAGGCAGATGGCCAGAGATTTAACCTGAATTCCCAAGATTCATTGCCATTTGATAATTTGATTTTTTTTTTCCCCGCGAACAACACAGAGCTGTAGAAAGCTCAGTCTGTCTGGGTCCCTCACAGGGACCAAAATGCCCCAGCAGCATCATGGAAGGCTTGTGCCCGTCACTGCAGCAATTGAATTAGCAGCAGTAATGACAGGCAGGGGCTTCTGAACATCCCTGGGCGCGCAGCCTCTCCCCGCTGCAGGGCCACCCCTGGGCTCTCTGCTGCCGAAAGCTCTCCTGCTGCTCCTGGGATGTTCAGAAGCCCCTGCCTGTCATTACTGCTGCTAATTCAATTGCTGCAGTGACGGGCAGGGGCTTCTGAACATCCCAGGAGCAGCAGGAGAGCTTTCGGCAGCAGAGAGCCCAGGGGTGGCCCTGCAGCGGGGAGAGGCTGCGCGCCCAGGGAGGGCAGCTTCCCAGAACTGGAAATGTCAAACTGCTTCACAAGGAGAACCCGGCCCGGGCCCAAACCTAAAATGTCAGGCCGAATCTGAACTGCCCCAAATTTGGATCTGGATGTGAAATCTGTGGCTTGGGACCATTTCTGGTTTATATTTGAAAAGCTAATTGTCTCTTGCCATGGGTAGCTAAGTGTCGCAAGAATGGACATGGAAGCGGCAGATTGAAATCTGCTGGGATTCTATTTTGCAGTAGTTGGAAAAAAACCTCCTTTCCTGGATGCAGGGAACAAATTTTGCCACATCTGCAAGCCAGGGAAAATCACTGGAAACTCTGGAGTGAATAATTATACACAAATGTTTACAAAAAAATAAATAAGAAGAATGTATGCATAAGTGAAGAATAACAAATGACATGTGGCCAAACCCCTGAATAGCTACTAAAGCCTGGGACTGGGGTATGCAATTTTCACATCGTTTGCAGCTTTGGGCAGCTAGAAAGGATGGAGAGGTGATATTAGTGTACAACGGCTGCTCAGTACCCCGTATTTATAGTAAATTTCCAGAGGCCAGGGAAACAGATCACACAAATCCAGCCTGGGACAGGATAGAAAATGCCCAGGAAAGCCAGTTTTCTGGCTATTCCCAGTGAAGAGAGAGGATTTAAGCAGTGTACTTGTCTGCTTCAAGTGTGCTGATACCTAAACCCAGACTTCTGCTTTCATTGCTGTCCCTTACTTGCTGTAAGGCCCTACAGTGTCTGTTCTTATTCTGTTCTTTTTTTTTTTTTTTTTTCTTTTCTTTCTTTTTCTCTCCAAGGACTGAAAGGTCTCATCTTCCAGTAGATATTACTTCCTTTCATGTATTTGCTTCCAGCCTGCTTATGCATCCCTGGAGGATGGAGTCTGTCCTTCAGAGCCTGCAGGACTTTTGCTTTGGTTTTGCGTTTTGTAGAAAGCAGCTAAAACCTGAGCTCTGGGTTCCCTGGGCAGTTTGGATTCCTCAGAGTTCCCACCTACCTCCAAGATCCCAGCCCTCTCTCTTGGGGCTTATTTCTCTCATGCAGAAGCTCAGGCTGGCCTGTTGCTAAACTTAAGCAAGAAAGAAGTGCAGGAACTCCATGTGGGCAGAAGAGATTTCATTTCTCCTGCTCTCAAAAGGAGGTGTAAGGTCAGCTGCCTAGTGCAACCAACATCATTCCACTTTGGAAATGGCCTGTTCCCAGGAGAAATTGTCCCTTGGTTGTTTTCTCTTCTCAGGGCTGAAGTAGTGAGCACCCAGCAGTGGTACGAGCAGGCTAGAAGCTCAACCATCTCTCAAGGAGCGTGAGAAAAATAATTCCTGCTCTTTTGTGAAGTTACAGGGGGATACTCTGCAGACCCCCATTCATGCTCAGTAGCAGAGAGCTGAGCTTCTGGAATAAGGCAATATTCCTAAGCACCTCTTTGCTCCACCCCATAGATTGCTGCGGACCAATTTTCCATTTACTGGCCTTATGAAAAATAAAAGACAGAGAGAAAATTAATTTGTGCACTCTCAGAGTGAGCAACTGTAGCTTTTTCAGAGCTGGTTTTATAACAGCCTGTTTTTAGGTGACTCTTGGATGGTGCAAATGCCTGCCAAACATATAGGAAATGAGAGCATGGAGAGGGCTTGAGGCAATGGGATGGAAGCAGCACCTCACTTTCCTCTTGTCCTGGGAGATAGCTGGAGTTCAGCTGGAGCAGCTTGGGGGAGAATCTCCTGGGTGATTTCAAGTGATTACCTCCTGCCTATAAAAATTTATTATGCATGTATATGGAGAAGGGCTGTTGACAGCAAATCAGAGAGTAAAGCAAAACCATATCAGCCTTTGGAACTGGCCTGCAGAAGATGATGCATTACGAATTACATTGCAGGGATTTCCTCCTTGTTACTGCACAGTAACAGGGCTCATTGCACACCTAATTTACAATATCTAGGTAGGAAAGCATGCAGGATGTGGCAGCCACATAATGCTCTTCACCTTCTCCTAACTCACAGCTTACTGCAAGAGGACAAAATTGCTACAAGCTGCATCTGAAAGTAAATGGAGTGTTTTAATTGCAATGTGACTCTGAGGCTGTTGGGCAAGAATTCAGTTTTAGTCAGAAATGGTCATGACCTTGGACTAGATTCTCTCCAAAATTAAAGGCTATTTTGATCTGGGATTTTCAGTCAGGCCATTTGAAAACCTTTTCTGTCAGACCCAGGGTGAGATGCAAACACTTCCCCCTCCTCACCTCTCCTTATAACCAGTTCAACAGACATGCACACAGGCACAAACCCAAATCAAAAACCTGCCAGGTGCAACAGACTGCAGCTCCCCTCCATCACTGTAAGGCTGCAGACTGCAAACCACCAATGTTAACAGGGCTTCTCTGATAACCACACTGCGACCTGTTGGAAGACCACCACATCAGGGTGTCAGTGGTTGGCTGAAATGGTTGGGATCCAGTGTAAATACTAATGGCTGGTTCAGCACAACACAGGGGATGGAAGAGAAGCCACCCATCTGCCACTCTCTTATGGTGACACAATTCAGTGCATGCAAGGCTGGATGCTGCTGAGGAGGAGCAGCAGGATTCTTCTCTCCCCCTCTCTGAGACAACTGAGATCTATAGAAGGTGTTGAGGCAAGGAACACCATCATCATAAAAAAAAACCACAAACCAAAACAACTTTGAGAAAGAGAGGTAATTTTTGAGTTCCTGGTTGTTCTTCAAGGTTGGAAAGTTTTGTGGGCTTTTTCACTGTTTATACACACTTTCTCATTTTCTTATCTTCCATTCTTTTTTTAATCCTTTTTTTTTCCACCTCCCTCCATTCACATCTTCTTTCTATTCAGGGAAATGCAAAGACAGCTTTCAGAACAATAAAAGTGCAGTATCGACTGCCAAAGTACAATATCATTTCAAGCCCGTACCTTGTGATTTCTCAGTTTTGTTGAAATAAAACCGCAAAATAATAGACTGTTATTACTAGAATTAATCATTAGGTTTTCAATGAAAGAAGGCCATAAATCACACCATTTTCTCCAAAAATAACAAAAACCCTGAAGACAACAAGCAAAGAGACCCTCAAGATGAATGAGAGACCCCCTCTTAATGGGAAAAAAACCCCAAACCTTTAAACATTTTCAGCTACTTCTAGGAATGAATGATTGGCTGCTGCTTTTATCTGAAACCTGGACTTGGTTTTTAGCTTGGCAGCTTTAGAGTAGACAGCAGGACATACTGATCTACAATGCAGGGCATGTGAGAGCACAGTGGGCAGGATGCAACTCCCAAGCTTCCCAGTTCTCAGAACTATCTGGATTTTAAAGAATCTGAAAACTACCAGCAATGACAAGATGGTGCATATTTTACCTGCTTCATTTGAACCTATGAACATGAAAGCCTTCTGTTTTCTGTGGAAGACCCAGTGTCTCAGAAATAAGGATAAAATAACATTTTTGCCCCAGCAGAGGATGCTGAGCAGCTGTTCCTGCATCACTTTCTGGGTGTTTTCACATTATCACAGCTTGTTCCTTTCCGTGTTTATTATTTGGCATCTCTTGACAAAATCAACCCATCCTTGGAAAAGCTCTTTTCACTCTGTTCCTAAACTTAGGATGTAAAATCCCATTGTCTTGGAAATCCATAGGAACATTGCCACTAACCTTCCTCGGACTAAAATTCAGGACATAGTCCTGGACCTCAGTGCCTTTGAGAGTGTCTCCTGCTCCATGGAAAGGACTGTATTGTCCCTTGCAGGCATGTCCTGCTCCAACAGCAAACTTCTTAGGTGAAAACCCCTCTTCTCTTGATGTTGTGTTTGTTTTCTGGTACTACATCATTTTGAGGTTTGTGCCACCAGCAGGTGTCAAGTGACCCTTTAATTTCTAAACTCTCCAATACTCAGTTGCTTCTCTTAGCTTTCCTTCCTTTTGCCTACTGATGCTTTTGGCTCCCGTTCCAGCAGCACTTCACTGTCCTGTACATCCTGAGCCTAAGTGAATTCGGGCAGAGTCTCTGCCACCTGGGGTCAGTAAATAGCTGTACTTATCTAGCACAGGGCCAAACCCACTGATTGTCCGTGGCTGTTGAATCAGTATTGGCACTGAACTTGCATGAGAGAAGAATTCAGCACTGTCTCCTTTCAGCTTTTGCTGCTTGTCTCTGCAAAGTGCCTGCCTGCACAGCTGAGGCAGAAGGGCTGTGCCAGGTTTTGCTCCGGAGCATACAAAGGGACTTCATCTCATCCCCTGCAGACAAAGAGTTAACTCCCTCCCCAGCTCCCCAGCAAGAGGAGGATTGCAGCATCATTCCTTAGGCATACCCAGATGCTCAATATTAACATAGGCAGCTCTGTGAAGACATTTTTCCTGCTACCCATCGGATGGGAAAAATATTTGGATGGAGTAGCGGTTTGGGTATCACTTTGCAGGTCTGGAGTATAACTCGAATGGAAAGACATGTAGCTCCAATTTCTTGATGTAATTCAGAACACAGAGGAGCTGCCTCTTGCTAAGTCAGTATTTAGTTTTTGATTAGCTCTTACTTCAGTGGTAAAAGCCACAGCAAGCTGCAATCTTGAGCTTTTTTTTTTGAGTGTACATATGTCTGTAAGTGAAGCCAAAACCTCAATCTCAGTATCCTGAGCATCAGAGCAGACACTGAGATATGACTCATAGGTGTGTATTTAGCTACAGTCTCTAATGAAAGAAGAAAAACAAGACAAGACCAAACTAGAAATTAACCAAACTCATTAAAAAATTCCAACAAAACAAACCACCAACAAACCTCCAATCTTTCAGCATTTTTCTGTAAGCTTATTTTATTCCTTTTCATCTGGCTGGGTCATGAAACTGAACTTCTCTCCTGGCAGTGTAATGAAGTTTCATGCCACAGGCAGGTATTGTTTTGTTTGGATCTCCAACACTACTAAAGTTGTTTGTATACAGCCCTGTTTTCATCCATCTTGAGAATAAAATCAACGTCAACAGAATAAAAAGTGAAAAAGAAAGCTTTCCTTAGTGGTGCTGTTGTCCCTTTTATGACAAAGCTTTATTATGAGCCTAAACTAAGCTGATGATATTCATTAAAATTTTATTATAAATGTATTATAATCTATTCATTAAAGCAGAGATGGAAAATAAGCAACTTGTCTGACTTGGAAAACGTCACTGATAAAACAGGGGATTTAGTTATCTCAAAACAAGAGGGAACCTTAACTAACCCCCTGGAGTACTCAGGGGCCAGAAAAAGATCTTGATAAGGAACAAAATGCCACAGAACCTTTATAAAAGTACAATGCTGCCTGGCTGAATAGTGTGAACAATTAGCTGTGAACAATTAGCTATGAACATGTGCAACAGGATCAGTAAAGTTAGGGTTTTCCAGAAGGGTAAACCTTGCTTTCCATTTCAGAAGCAAGTTTTGTTTCAGAGTACAGTGTGTTCCAGTGACTCAATTTAATGCTGTAGCTTGAAGTAACCTGAAATATACTGGGGAAGATACCAGGATAGATATTTGTTCCAGTGCAGAAACCTGCAACACTTGATAAATAACAGAGCATGATCCCAAGCTGTCTCCTAGATTGTCTGAGCAGAAAGTATTCCCCCACAAACCTCCAAGGTTTGTTTTCTGTTTCTAATCATTTCAACTACAGGCTCCATGAGGCAGGGACTGCTCTTTGTCATCCTTAGTGCCTCTATGTGCCACAATTTAGTTTTGCCCTCTCCCAGGTGACAAGGGAGGTCAGTCACCTCAGTCCTAAAGTTATTTCTGTTCCTCATTGTTCCTCTATTGCATTATTGGCCACTATATACATCCCAAGGAAAGAAATGGAGGTTATAAGAAGAGGTAATAAAGAGTTGGTTGGCACAGTTAAGCTGTCTGCACAAGCTCTACACGTTCTTTGCATCCCTATTTTGAGTCCAAGCTTTGGCTTTATACTGTTCCAGGATCACCTTTGATCAGTCTTCTGTGAATTTACCTCAAGACCTGGGAAAACGAAATAACTTGTGCCAGTTTCATCATCACCTTTCTAAAAACAAAACAAAAAGCAACACCAAAATGTTGAGCTGAATATGTTTGACAGGCCATGCTTCTCCTCCTGGGCTTTAAAGTCCAGGCAGCACAGACTATGCACAAAAATGAGGTGGTTCTCTCTCCACCCTTCCAAAATTATTTAAGTCAAATGAAGGGTGCCTGATTTCCAACCTGATGCAAACTCCAGAAAAATGCGAGGCCAATTTTGCTGTGTCACAAGCTGATCTTTCACAGATGCTGAAAAGCTAGGAAGTGCAATTATGGGAAAATTGCACTAAGGCAAACAAGTACATGCCAAGTTCTGCCATTCTCCATTACTCACCTGAGCCCCTTGATTGTGGCAGACAACGCACCATCTGTATGTGCTTTGTCAGAGGGGGAAAAATAATTCCAAGAGCAGTGCCTGAGTGGAGAAGTGGGGGCAGCTCCCAGAAGAAGCATGCACCCGAGAGCCACAGCAAAGCAATGGTGGTATCCAAGAGCTGTGTGCTAGTTCAGGAGTTGTGGTGAGCAGAGATCTTCACCAGGGTAACTCCAGGCAGGGCAACCTCAGTACTACCACATGGCAGTCCCCATTGTGTTTGGCCATCAGGGGTTTCTCCAAATCCCTGAACAATGGCTTTCCTGAGCATCCGGTGTGAAGCTCAGTTTTCATGAGAAAACCTTTCCAGGCATTTGAAGATGTCAGATAATTCCAGCCCCTTCTTGGACCGGAAACAACTCATGACCTTCTCTTCTCAGAAAAAATTACTCATATTCTGGTAATGCTGTTTCCTAACTGGGCTGGATCCCACTATATCCCACTATTCCTGAGGTATCAAAACTCAGAGAAGAAGAAAACAAATGAAGAAATAGCTCAAGAGGTCAGGGAAATGAAAGAGATACCCATGTTCATTGAACCTCAGAGATCACTCGGTTTGCAAGTCCCCAGGGGTTTATCATTATTACTATTTACAGTAATAAATAGTAATTGGAGCAATGATCACAATAAAACTGAGGGACAATGCTGTTGATCCCTAAAACTGAGAGCTGGCACTTAAAGGTGGGTGCGGCACCTTCCTCCATGGCGCTGAGCAACCGTAGTGAAACATGAAGAATTTTTGGTGCAAACCCTGAGAGAGGCTGGGGAGACTCTGCTCCCCTCTTCCACTGAGGGGGATCCTGGCCAAGCCCAGCAGACAGAGCCCCCTCTGCTCTGCTTGCAGCCCATGCCTGCCACAGGTGACTCTCACCCCTTTGGGAAACGAGAGCCCAAGGGCAAGGGTGGCAGAGAGTCCTGAGGAACCTCAAGGACCTCCTGTGAACACAAGTGATTTCTGTGCGGCTTTGTCCACATCCTCTCATGCTGATGTTTCACAAGTATTTCAGCAAACACATTTGCTTGCAGGAATGTTGGCAGATCAGCAGAATTCAGAGAATATCCAGGGCTGGGCCCAGCAGTGCTGTGAACCGGGGAGGTGCCTGGCGTGGGGAAAAGAGGCTGTGTAGCCATGTGTCACATGCCTCAACACATTTGGGTGGTGCCTGAGGAGCAGAGGGCAGGCTGGGACACCAGTCTCACATAGTCCCTGCATAAATCTGCTCATGCATTGACAGAAAGTGTTATGTGAGTACGAGAAATCACAAAGTAGAAGCACTGGTGCTGGAGAGTTAGGTGCAGTGTGGCAGCACAGCTCATGCAGAAGCCAGAGTGGAAATACTGAATCCAAAGTAAAAAAGGGTCATCCTACACCCATCCCATGCCAAATGTATGTGAAAAAGAGACTTTGGTATGCAAGTAATTATTTTCTGATGAAAACCCTAGAAAAACCCTAGACAATTTGGGTTTTAGCATGACTGTGATCAGCACAGTAATCCTTAAGGGTCATGGCTATGGGAAAGCTTCCCTGTGCTCTGCTCTGTGCTCCCACTGTCAGCTGGATGGGGCTCTTGAATACATCTGAGATCCTCTTGTAACCATGGCTTTATTCTGGCTCCAATCAGGACCTGGAGAATGGAAATGAGAATAAAGCAGGAAACAAAACTCGCACCAGTTCCCTTGCTTCAGAATGAGACTTTTACACTCTGCTCTTCCTATTGGGGCAGCAGAGTAAACAGAGAAACAGAAAGCATTTTGCAACCCCAGAGGAAGCAAAAAATCTGTGATTACTCTATTAGCCTAGTAATCAATCTTTAATCCCCTTTTACTCAATACACAAATAGTTGGGCTTTAGAGGTTGCAAGAAGTAAAATCATGATGAGGCTTGAGTGTTTATGCTGTTTTGGGACCTGGAGAAATCATCCTGGCTATTTTTCACTCCAGCAGGATCTTGCAGTGGCTGCCAATGCATGTGAGAAGAAGCTGGTGAGGAGTTACGGACTTCTGCATGTGGAAGAGAAACTTGGAGTGGATGAGTTCCTCAGAAGTGTCCATCTTGTAACATGTGTTCAAAATGATATAGACAGCTGAACACATCACTATTTGGATTGTTTTTTGATGTGCTCAGAAATCTCTAGACAGCCTCCTAAATAATATATCTGGGCAGGTGGGTGAGTTTGGACGAGAAATCATATAGATAAATTCCTGAAGGCTGCTGCTAAAACCCAAAGATGTACTTGAGCTTCTCTGGACTCAGCTTTGGATGAAGATTAGGACTTCTGCTCTCCTTGTCGGACTGTGCAGTTCTGGCCTACGGCCACCTGGAAGCTGAAGGGACCCATTAGTTCCTTATTTCTCCTCAAATCGTTTCACACTCAGCTACTAGCCAAGATTGCTTGTGGACAAGAAAACCTGTGGGTTTGTAGGACCAGCTGCAATAGATGAGTAAAGGAATCAAATCTTGTATGCTGGAAGTGTCAAGACTCATTGTCTTCCCTCTTCAGTAGTTTCAGCAGTGCCCCTGGTGCTTTTCCAAGCTGATCACGTTCTAGACCGCAAGAATTGTTCTCAGGTACCAGAAAGTCCAGCAGCTGCAGCCACTGGCAGCCTCACTGCTTTCTGGGGTGCCAGGTGCGGGGAATGGGAAGATAAGGGTAGTGGAGCAGTTTGGCCCAAAATCTGTGTTTGGAGAGATGGCAGAGCTCTCCATTTCTGCTCACAGAATACAGCCTCATAGAAGCTCACAGAATAAACTTTTTCCTGGCATAACCTACTGTGTTCCTGCAGTGTAAATACCTCTTTGTAAGGGCAGGAGCACAAGTTCTCACACTGAGCTGAAACTGGCTGTGGGTCTAGAAAAACACACTGGAGTTGTTTGAGCTGGATCATCTTGGATCTTTATGACGGTGCATAGTTAGCATGGCTCCTGCAAAAGGGCATTTCAGTAGGTGCTGGTCCAGTCTCAGTGTCTACTACTGAAGCCACAGCATCTCTTTCACATCACACAGATTTTGTTTGAAGTTAGCTTTAGGGTAAGTCCTACCCCCCCTGGACTGCAAAAATCCCTGGGCTCAATCTGGTCACTCTGTGTATCACTGCTATAAGGGAGGTCTGGCCAGGAGGGAGGAAACTGCTGCTGTCATATACTGGTTGCTCCAAACCAACATCCACTGTGAGAAGTAGTTCATAATCTGAGACTACATGTTTTATTCTGAATGCCTTTGCCAGTAGAACCTGGAGTTTCCTCCTCTGTCTTTAAACACTTATACTGTAGACACTTGAGAGTCTTCTTGCAATCAGCTAGGGAAAGAAAGCACAATCTACTTCACTGACATAGCAGTTCTATCTCTGTATAAGGTACATTACACCTTGGAAATATCTGTTTCCCTCCAGTTAGGAACACCTTGGGGAGGACAGCCAGCCAGTGCCAGCCTAAATATCAACATATTTAGCAAGAGTCTAAAGCCAGGCAAAGGAATCATTGGTGTTTCATGCTCAGCACTTGACTGGGCTGCACCCTGGTATCTCACAGGGTGACCCCTGCATGGTGACCCCTACCTGCTGAACAGGGCCCCGGCTGAGGATCTTTCACTCTGGAGTCTTGTAGGCTGCATTTCTTGAATAGAGGTAAAGCCATAGGTAAGAAGCTGGGTTTAAGGGGAGGGAAATAGGACATTAAAGGACTAACTATGAATGTTGCTAGTTTAATGTTCCTTTTATTGCCTCCAGGGGAGCATGAGATAATGCTCTGATTTGCTACAGGCTAAGCAGCATTGTGGGTTTTAATAGCTGTCTAGAAAGGACATTTCTGCTCAGATGCATGAAGGCAGCAAAATTTGTGCCTCTTGGCTAGACCATGGGCATATCATTGAATGTGGGTCCTTCGTGGCCAGCTCTGAAGGCTGTAAGGTTCAGCCAGTTTTTATCAGAGCAGGGAAATGAGAGCTCTTTCCAGCATCTCCTCTCTCTAAAGGTTTGCCTTTCCTCAATTCCATGTGTGAAGTATGCCACATTACTGGACATTTCTGTGACAAGTGGGGCATTTTTCTGTCACAGAGAGGTTTTAGAACATGAATGGATACCTTTAACTCAGTTTGTTCCTTTTGGTTGCTTTAGTTTATGTTTCTAGATAACGTGTAAATCTTACTGTGGATCACTGCTGCCATGACATCTGTATGCTGGAAACCAGATCTGAGACAAAAAATTTTATTGCCTTTGTCAAATTGGAATGGATTTACAGATTATTGAATAAAATTTGAGAACTTGGACCAGTAGAAATTTCTGATTTCACGTAGGTGTTTACCTCTTTGAGGAATGTCTGCAGAGTGAGTAAAAACTCCCAGGTGTTAACCAGACCCAGCCTGACCCCCTGCACAGGGCAGCTGCAGTGCCCCCATTCCGAGCAGAGCACGTGCCTGGTGCAGCCACGGCACCACATTGTGGGTGTTCCTGCAGGAGGGAGGGTCAACAGCACCAACACAGTAGGAGCCAAGGCAGGGTTTCTCTGGTGAGGGAAGAGCAGGAGTTTTAGGAAGCTGAGGATCTTTGAGAAAATAGAGAATTCTTACTTCAGGAACAAGCATGGGCATAGCCCATGGGTGCTGGTTTGCTATTTCAGTGAAGTTTTCTCTGTTCTTACAGCACTTTAGGCCTGATCAGGCAGCGCTCCCACATCTTGAACTCTGAAGACATAAATACTCTTTTTGAAGTCCTTGGTTATTGCAAGGCTGTCCTCTGAGGGATACCCTTATGACAAGGAAGGGAAGGAGAAAGAGTGTGGCTTTGGGTGTAGGCAGAGCAAAAGCAGTCTGGTGTGCCCATGCTTGCCCAGGCAGACCAAACCATGGCACTGTGAGGTGTGACCCAGCCTTCTTCATGCCAGGAGACACCTGGGTTGCCCCTGTGGACAGGGAGTGGAGAATTACATGCCCTGCTCATCACTGCTCCCTTCATGGCCTGTCAAAGGCTGGACAAGCATGGGCAGCAGGGCCATGTGTGCCTGAGTGCCCTTTAGAAGAACTGCTTGTGATCAAGTCCTTCTGGATCGAGCGTGAGAGTGTTTGGTGAGCTGATTTGCATGCACCCCATAAAAGCAGAAAATGAACCTCCACTACCAAAAGGTATTTTTGCTTGAAAGTTGACACCAAGTGAAAGGGAAGAGAAAAAAGTGAGTGTAGATCTAACTTCCTCTCACTAGTCTAAAAATTGCACTGGCAAGCTTACAGTTGGCAAAAGACAGCAACGGATGCGACTATTTTTTTGCATTCCTATAAATTTAGCATGATTGGTCTAATTTAGGAATTTACAAGCAGTTCCCTCACTTACATCAGATCTCAATATACCACCTCATGCTTCTTTCCATTCCCTACTGCACTCATTCAGTGCAGGGACTATCTTCCTTCCCTCTGCTCCCCTCTGGCCATCCTGAAGTCATTCAACTGGCAACATGAGGAACATATTTACTGTCTTTATAGTTGCTTTTGCATGCAAGCTGGTATGTAGAAAGAATGAAGAGATCTGGCCAAGGGAGTGACCAGTACATCCTCCGTGGAGCACCAATAGATGCATCATGAACCATTGGCAGGGTCAGCCCAGAACCCAGTCCTGGCCATTAGTGATTTTGAGAGAATTAGGAAAGAGATGCTTTGCCATTAGTTTTAGATTCAAACAGAGAGAAGGAAAGTTGCTCCAAGACTATCCATACCCTTGGCAGCTCCAGGGATGACATCTGACACTGTAATTTCTAGGCTCGTTGGATTTTCTTCCTTGCAAATGGAATGACCTCTGAGTTAGAGGTTCCCAGGCTACTGTGGAACCTTGTGCTCAGAGCCTTTAACATGTGTGGCTGGGTCCTGTGACTGACAGTGTTGCTGTGCTGACAGGAGGCTGCTGGGGAGTCCAAACTGCAGGGGCAGGAGGATGCAAACCAGCATGGGATGCTGGGACAAACTCCACTGTATTGTCCTGGATCCCATGTTGCTCCCAGACCAGACCAGCTGCCGTATTTGTGGAACAATGGGAGCCCTGGGGACAGTGTCATCTCCTGTCTGGAAACTGCTCTTGGATATCTGTCTCCCCTGGCACTACCAGGGCTCTTATGGTTTCCAAACAAATGGACATTTTCATGTGCCCCATATGGGGCTTGTGGAATTTTGGTCACTCCTAGCCAGATGACCCCTGAATTCACTCCACTTATTTATCTCTCTAAAAAAAAAAATAAATAAATTATGGTTTCCCCTTCTTTCAAGACAGGCACAGCTTTGTAAATTTTTTTTTGAGCTGTTCTTGGGATTTTTGGGGGGAAAATTTATAAAAATAGGTCAGAATTCTGTCTTCACATGGTAGGGGGTTTGGAAAAACTCCAGTTGCACCAAGGACAATTCTCTTCTTCACTCTCCATCCCATAAGCATCCCATTGACTGTGTCGAGAAATCAAGTCCCGATCAACCAACCACACCCAGCCCAGTTCTGGAGCCCCACCAGGCCCTACTAAGTGAACATAAAGACCCATCAGTCTGGAACAGCTCAGACGCATCCAGTCATCTTCAGAACTGGCACTGTGTCACAGTGCATGAGCTTGAAATGTGTGTGGAGATCTGCACCTCATGGTGTTGGCAGGCTCCCTGTTGTCAAACTGTCTGCAGGGAAGTGCTTGTTCTTCTAGTTCTAACAAAGCAAGCAGAAAATATTTCCTTTACCTTCATTCTGGTACTACTGGAGGCTTCAGTGTCAAGTTTCTGCTGCCTTCAGTCTTTCTTAAAAGAGGCTGGGGTATGGAGGACATGCTGCATAGAGAAAACTGAAGGTAGGAATAATTTCTTCTCCCAGGACTTGAAACTTTGGAGCTGGGCCCACAGATGGACATTTTAGTTTTCTTTAAAGTCCTGAGCATCCCACTGACATAGCTGCAGATCTGTGGGGAAATCCAGATTTGGATCCAGTTCAGGAAGAGAGTGCGCAAGACATGGGCTTGTCTCACTTCCAGAGAGATACTTCCACTCTTTACAGTTCCCTCTGAGCAACATGAAGTGAAACTCCCGTTCTCCCCCTGCAGTGCCTGCTCTGTCTCTGAGCTTCTGTGGCAAAATTTGTCTCTAGTGAATATGTTATGGGAGCTTGGGAAGGCTTATGCAGCCAGATAATATGCAGAAATTGGCACAGGCAGCAGGGAGCAGAAGACAAGACAAGCTATAGATGGAAGGTCTACTGGGAGATTAAATCAAATGGGAATTTATTTATGAGGGCAATCATCATAGTCATCACAAAATATAAGAGAAGTTTGAATTCTGAAGTCCTTATAAAGGAAAGGGATGTTTGCAGCTCTCACTACAGAAAGGAAAGGGACAGGAGATCCATGTCATACTTCGGATTTGAAGACTCAGTCTAAATCTATTCCCAGTTGATATAAACTCTCTGAGGTTGAAGCATCATTGTGTTTCTGGGAGATGACAGACTGTAGCCGTTTGCTTTACTTTTCATATCCTTCTTAGGGCTTGCTAGAATATGTTTAGTTATCCCTTGAGCATGCTCTTGCCCTACATTTATCAATACCATTGCCACATTGAAGTTCCTACAGTCACCTTTGGCAGCAGAAATAGACAGGAGGCAGCACTGCTGTTTGCTGCTGCTCAGCCTGGAGACAGGGCTACTGTACTGGGTGGTGTCAGAGGTATGTGCACATGCCAGAGTGAGCTGGCCCCCAAATTCAGCAAGACTGAGACTGGGCTGGCAGAGACCAGGGCAGAGGCACCAAATTCTGACTGTTCCCAAGCTCACAGAATTGTGTTGATGTCAGTACTAATTAAGATTTTCCAAGGCCAGTTTGAGCTTTGATTACCAGCTGACAGGTATGTACTATTCCCCTTCTGGGATCTGTAGCTCCCTGCAAATCATCAAACTGTATTCAGTCAGCTTTGGACCAGAGGAGTTTTGCCAGAGGCATCCTGCATCTGTTGCATCATATACAGTACATTAAAACCATCTTTAATGCTCTTTATAAAGAAACCACAGTTGTTAGAGAGCCCTGAATGCTCAGCCCCCATGTACTTCCTTGCTGTGTAGTTATTTTCCTGTGTTACCCCCCTGTTGCTTTGAGACATGGTAGTACATAAGGCAGCTAATCATTTAAAGCTATATTCATCCTTCCTCTTGGAAAGCAATAGTGGCAGATACATAATGACACACTGGATCCAGTGGGGTTTGTTCAGTCCCATCTGCAATTTATCGAGTGGGAAATGCAGGGGGAATGTCTTTGTTCATTTGTCTTATTCAAACATGCCTATCACAGCCTCTTGATGTCCGTACAATGATTGGCCAGGGGGAGGGAAAAGAAATTAGAGAGGAACAAATTGGGACAGCCATCATAAGAGACAGTCCCCACCAGTGCCTGATGGAGAGCTGCAGAGCCTGCTCCTCAGAGAAGGGCTCAAAGAGAGGGCTCACAGGGCATGTGAGTGATTTACACTTGAGCCCCAAAGTGACACAGGAGGGGAAGCATGTGGCACATGCTGGGAAACAGGGCTGCTCTATGTGTGTCTTTTAAATGGATGTGAAGGGAAGGCTTTAAACTAGGTAGTTTATAAAACCCTAAAATGGGTATCATTAGATGCTCTTGTCAGACACTCATGTCAGCAGCCACTTTCCCTGTCTTAATCTAGGAGTTTTTCAAACAAGACATAATTGTAGTAGTTGGTAGGACTTTCCCATGTTCAGATAGTATTTTAGGATTAATCAAACATTACAGCATATTAAGACTGCATCAGGAAATGCAATTGAGACTTCCCCTCTTGTCCAGAGCAGTGAACTCTACAGAAGGAACTGGTTTTTAGAAAGGCTGCAAAGAGCCAGTGTCCAGTGTCATGGGCTGGAGCGAGGCTGCGCTGTTATTGTTACGCTGGTGCTTATTAAGCAGCAGGATCTCCTGCAAAGAGCCAGACTTCACCATCACTGTTTGGCACTTGAAGCAGGACTCAGGACACAGCAGAGGGGTCCTTGTCCTGCCTGTCAGCAGCACAGAGCAGAGTGGCCATGCTGAGACCCAGCACAGTGATTGCTGCTCCCATGGCTCCCCATCCTTTTGCTCTTTTTGAAAATTATGTTCAATGCTTTGGCTAGTGTCATTGTCATTTGCAAAGTATATGAAATATTCCTGGATATACCAGGTGTCATGTTTAACATACCTAGCATGTTTTGATGCTATAAAAACAGCAGTTCCATTCCAGCAGCAGATGATGCATTGACAGCTATGAATTGAAACGTTTCAACATTTTATACCCAAGGAAATTCATGAAGACTGTCTTTTCACTTTCACTCAGAATGACATCTCAGTTTTAAAAGTGAAAATTTCTCCCAAAGTGAAATTTTACCTTACCATCATCCAGGTCTGCCCCTTTATTTATACAAGTTGTGAAAGCAGAAAGGTCACTTCTCTGTGTATCTCTCAAGCTTTAACAAAAACAATAAGGTGCCCAGACATCACTGGAAGAACCATAAAACTTTGACAGACAGGCAGTGTTTCACTCTTAAACCTGGTCTCATGCCAAACCTTAATGTGAAAGCATGAGAATGTCAAGAAGGAATGGCATTAATTGGTATTTCCTGCGTGGTCTGAAATCTCAGCATCTCCCCAAACTATGAAAGTGAACAGACCATTCATACTGTCTGACACAAATAAAATGTTGATGGGAAATGAATTTAAAAATGGCATTTTGCAAGTCAGATTGTTGAAAATCTGTCCTTAAATTCATCTTTTCAGCATGGCAAAACCTTAAAATATTTTCTTATTTTTGCAGTTCCAATTAAATACAGCTTTTAATGAGGATCCATTCAATTTATCTGAATCAGGAAAGGAACTAAGCTCAGATTTTAGACATTTGACAGAGAAAAAATCATAAAGATTTTTCCTGACCTTATCTGCTGGGTAGGCAGAAAGAACGAAAAATAATTGTTTCCTGGAGCTCCTGTGATCACAAAAATTGTAGAAACAGGCTACTCCGATATCACAGGAATATCCTTGAGATTTCCTTTTTCAATCTGATCTATACCCATCATTTTAATTATGTGATCAATTTTACTTGATTGATGTGATTTTGATTGTGTGGCAGCAGTTTTGTTGGGATAAGTGTAGGTTTGAAAGCTCTTCTACATAACCAGAATTTCTTATTTGTATAGGTCTAGCCTGAGCCTGCCCCAGAAGGAGATTCTTTCCCTAGAAGTCCTAATATCTCCTTCTGCCTGGTCAGTAAAATCATGTGAGGAGCCACTTTCCAAAGCCTGGGCACAGTATTCAAGTATACAATGTTCAGAGCCACATCTGAGTGTGGCTCTGAATACCAGCAGTATTTTCACCCAGTGGGAGAAGAGATTCAGAGAGTGAGTTCATTTCCATTGCTGCTGGAGATCAGAGGCCCCGAGTGTTGTACATCAGTTTTCACAAGCTTAATTTTACTGACTTTCTTGCGGTTATTCCTGATTTACGACAACAGGAGATTAAAATGAGGCTTAGGGAGGATAGCTTCCTGCTGAAATCCCCAAAGAGACCAGATCTTGCATTATTTCACATCAGAGTAAATGATTCCTTTGGACAAAAGAAACCCATGAAAGAGATAAATATCCATCCAAATGCTAAGACAGATGGGTTCCTTCAGAGCTTCCTCACTAATCAAATACATCAGTGCCCCCCTTCAGTAATGTGATGGGCCATTTAATGTGGGATATATTTCATGGGGACTGGGGGAGAGGGTCCAGGATCAGCCTCCCAGTCGATGGGGATGGCCATCCTGATGACCTGGAGGGCTGCTGTCGATGGGGATGGCCATCCTGATGACCTGGAGGGCTGCTCCATGCAGGTATTCTGTAGTAGGAGTTTGTCTTCCTTCCTTCCCATCAAGTCCTGCCACAGCTGTACAGACAGACAAGAGAGTGTGAGTAGACACTGCAGAAAGACCAAGTTAACAGCAGAGAAACTGTCAGGAGTCAGACATTTGTGGTTAAGACACAGGGAGGGTGAAAAGCTGGTATATGCCATTTGCAGAGATGCTTTATTTCGGAGAACAAATAGAAAAAAAGACATGTCAGGCCTTTGCAGAAAAAAGCCAGAACAAGTGAACAGACCTTGGCAGTAGAGTTCCACCCCCAAAACGAGCAATGGAAAGTAACAAAAGCCTCAGGACACTATTAAGGATTAGAAATAACATCTAGCAGAGCTGAACCTGGCTCTCTCCTGGCATTTGGCATATGCAGCTCAGCAGCAGCTGAAGGGTGCAGTGCTGCCCTGCAAACCTACAATGGTCAGAGCCCATGACTGCAGAGGTGAGATGTGGGAGCTGAGCAAAATGAGGCAGAAATTGTGTTAGCAAGTACAATCTTAGGATAATAGCTCATACTGATGGGCAAGAAGTGTATTTTCCATCCTGTGCTTCCAATATTTTTCTTCTGTGTTCTTTTCAGGTTGGATTAGAGCCTGTATGAAGATTTCCCATGAGAAACAATGCAAACATGAATATCTCTTCATCAAGGTTTGGATAAAGGAGGGGTCTTCTAAGCAAGGGGTCTGGTCTATGGTCCCAGAGAAGGCTTTAGCTGCTGGCTGTTCTCAAGAGAGCACACCCACCTCAGTTTTGACCTTCCGAAACATGAGGAACTTCTCCTAATTAATCTTTTACCAAATCCTTTAGATGGTTTAGGATACGGCAAACAGTATTTTTTTTTTTTTGCTGGCAAGAGAAGATTATGCAAGAAAATTCTCGCCCTGTGCTCATGGTCTGAGGAACTATGAGAGCTGTCTAGTGCTAATGCTGCCTCTGGAGCTGTTCATTAACACTGCTCCTCATATTCCTGCACTACTGCCAGGGTCTATTTGACCCCTGACAAACCCATCAGACAACAGCAAGGTCTTCTTCAGCACGTCCATAGCATCTTCTGCACCTTCAGACTCTCTGACTTTCATCAGCTTTGCCACAGTCCTCATGGCCTTCAGGCCTGGCAGTTCAGCACTTGCAATCCAACTCATGTGTGACTGACAGCAACCAAAAATGCCCTGTCTCCCCCCGCCCCTGCCACTGGGCACACTCCAAGTGCTCTCTCCACTGCCATCCCCCAGCAGTGGGTGCTGCCTGTTGGCCTGGCTGTGCCCGTGGGATGCCTCCCTCCCGATACCCAGCTCCCAAACAAAGGGGCAGGGGTATGACAAGCACCGAGATGCTGCAGCCAGCAGACTGTCATCTGGATCTACTTTGTTCGGGAAAACCACTTCGTTTACAAATATTTGTATTTAAATTCTTCTCTGCCCACTTAATTCAGGCCTGTGCTGCAAAAAGAAAAGAAACCTTCCTTAGAGAAAAGCAAAACACAAAGGCGAGGTGGAGGGAACTGCTCATTCACTAATACCACATTTTCCACAATGGAAATAATTGTCCCTCTTCATGTTTGACAGTAATCTGCAGTCCCAAAATAAACAGGGCTCCTCTCAATTTTGCTTCAGGGTATTTCCAATCTGTCAAAGGGGAGCAGGAGATCACAGACAGCTGCAGCAGAGGTGCAGCACGCTCGGCTTTGTACCCCTCATTTTCACCTCAGAGGATTATGGTGGGAAAGGCTTGACATCTTTCCTTGGCCACCAGGGCAGACACACAGGTATCTGTTGCTCCCTCAATAGTCAGTGGGAAGCCAGGACTGGGAAGGGAAGGAAAAAGTAATAAACGTCAGATAGAAATAAGGCCCTCTAAAGGAGTAGTATGGGCTGAAATGCAAATCATCTAAACACACCCAGGAGTGTGAGGTCCTTCAACACAGCAGCTGACCAAAGGTTCATCTACTCTGGCCTCCTCTGAGACCTGCTTAATGGATGCTTGGGAAAGGACAAACAAAGCAGAATCTCATGCACATATTTCCAGACTTCCAGCAATTTAATATCCTTGTGTTTAACAGCTCTGAATGGTTTTTTCCCCTCTAATTTATCCTCTAGTAAGTTTATTATTTATATCCAAACATCCTGTGACAAAGAATTCCATGGCTTAACTCTAGGCTGGATGAAGAAATGCCTCTTGGTGCTTTGATCCTGTCACTGGCTGTTTTTTTCTAAGTCTCTTCCATTCTAGAAATGGAAGATTTGGTGACTAACACAGGCCAACAATTATTGTTCAGGCCCTTTTCCTGTGTTCCCTCAGGCTTCTCTTTCAGGAGATGGAGGACACAACGTTTCATAGCAAGGTCTGTAGATGGCTTATCTGATAGGAAGCCAGGGGATTCAGTCAGGGGACCCCCATTTAGTACATACACATATCTTACTGGCTTACACACACTCTAATTTTGGGGTTTTGTCCTCTTTTTTTTCCTTATTCAAATTTAAAAGTAATTTTGAATGGAAAGTAAATAGATGTACTTTCCATGATGTGAAGAAATTAAAAAGTTATCACCTTTGTTTTTGTTTTTGTTGTTTGTTTGGTCTTTGTTTAGTGGTTTGTGTTTATGTTTCTGGGGTGTTTTTTTTTTTGGTTAGGCTTTTTTTGAGGCTGGTGACAGGATCTGTTTAGTGAAAAGGACTGCAACTCCATGTAATGGCACTTCTCCCTTCAAGATGAACTGGTTCTAAGACTGTGGTCAAAGCTTGGCTTTCACCAGACTAGCCGTCAGGGGATACACAGCAGGCTGAAGGAAATAATCATGTAGTCCCAAAGGGTTCCTTAACACATGGAGGCTCAGACAAGGCGATCAGGTTTTGGGAATAATGACTGGGAGAATGCTGGCAGCGAATGAGATGCAGACATCTGCACCATGTGGCTGACAGACCAGAGACAATTCAGGTCCAGCAAAGAGCAAAAGGCTTCCTATAAACATTTTTTAAAAAAAGGCAGGGAAAGGATTCCACTCTCAGGCTCTCTGGGGATTTTTTCAAGAGAGCATTCAAGACCTTTCCAGATTTTGAGCTGTTCTTTAATATTTGGTGTATAACTAAAGGTACCAAACTCTTTCAGAAAGCATTAAGAGAAGCAAAGAGTTGACATCTATTGCCTGAATACATCAGGACAGTGCTAAGTGGGAAGAAACCTTGTCCCTTTTAAGAAGAGGAAACCTTCCCTAAGAAGATTTTTGTGACAGTCTTGCACTGTTGGACTTGACCTCATGGGAATAGATATGAGCAGCCTGCAGCTACTGAGGGACCTTGGGCTGTCAGCAAGGCTTGGAGGAAAAGGTTAGCTTGCTGAAGGCTTAATGCTTCCTTTCTTCTACAGGGAGAAGAAATCACCAAAGACAAAATGAATATCCAAGTCAAATAGGGGAGACCTGCAGATAAGCAGCATCCTAGCAAACTGCTGACAGGTGCTCATTTCTGAATCCAGCCAGAAAAGTGAGATTTTTTGCCACTTTAAAATGCCTCTTTTCCTGTGGGCTTCAGAAGCACTGGTCTGTGAAGGGCTGTGGATGGGTTTCATACAGGACAAGAGGCTCAGCAGAAAAGGGGAAGCCCACAGGAATACTGTGGCTTCAGTGGCTTCACAGTTTCCTCCTACACAGTTTGGCTCAATCCAAAGTCACAGTCAGAAAAAGGAGATGGCAAGAGACAGCAAATGAACAAGGTTTCTGGATCAGAATTTACCCACCCTTAGGGACAGCTGTTAATTAACACTAGTGATAACCCCAGTGTTGTGATAAATACTGCAGCAGCTTTCTGCAGGAGGAAGATTGCCTGCAGTAACTACAGGAGCGTTAACAGTGCCATCACAGAGCTGCAGTTACAGATGAGCTGAAAGTGTGGGGTCTTTTTAACACTAAAATTGTAAAAATTTCATCTCAATTGTTGTTAGCATTGAAAATTTGTTTCTTTTTTGGCTTATGTATATGTCATTGCCTAATGGGAGCTGCAGTGAGAGTTCTTCATGTCTACACTCAGCTCTACACATGGGATAACCCTTTACTCTGGGATAAGACTACAGATTCCATGATGCCCTTACAGCAAGATATGATGATGAGTAACTGAAAACATTGACTGTAAAAAGTGATAAGTGACTTTTGATAGCTCACTGAAGTTCCTATTGCATTTTTTTAAAATGCTTTATTTTTGGCTGAAAACCCCAAACTTCCTTTGTTCAGACATTATCCTTTCTAAAGAAAATTTGCACAGAAATGCACAGGCAAGAATTTAAAGGAAAGCTAGTATTTGTTAGAAAATAAATTAATATAAGGAAGAAAAAAATACAAACACACAAGCCTTTCTGTAGGCAAGCCGAGATTTTCTGCACATTAAAACAAAAACCTTTATAAAATATTTCCCAATTTGAGCAATGTTATATTTTGACAGTTGTAATTATAATGGCCTGCAGCCTTTGACTTTTCCTTCATGGAGCCTTTGCTGCTAATGCAGAACTGATTTAGGGTCTGGGGTCCCTTACAGCAGCTGACTCTTATTAGATCTTGTTTCCGGCAGTGGGAGTGAGTCGTAAATGACCAGGTAGCCCAAGACAGGCAGGAGGAAGCCTCTCAATGCATGGCTAGAGCACGGAGAACAGCCACTTGGGTCAGCTCAAAGGGAAAGGAGCACACAGGTACTGTCTTGGTGTTCCAAAGTCCAATGACTTGGGGTTTAAAGACAGGTTTGGTGGAAATGGCTGGTGTCTCTCTGAATTGAAGCCTTCTGAGATCAATTTGCTTCTTGATGCTGAATAAAGTCCCAGTTATGAGTCCTGCCCTGTGCCCTGTGTTGCTGGTGAAGGAATACATGGCAGTGGGAATGGCAGTCAAACCATTCCTCCTGCAGTGTTTGATTTAGCTTTCCCTCCTCTGCTCTTGCTTTGACAGCACCCCACACCCCAAGACACACACACTGTGAGCCCTCTTTGGGTAGCCTGGGAGTTCCTGTGCTGGTGCCATGCAGCAGGCAGAGGAAGGGACGTGAGCTGAGTGTGGATTGTAGGTGCCTGCCCTCTTTGCAAATAGTGTTTGACTGGAGCCATTAGTGCTAAGCTCTGCCCCTGGCTGATGCAGGGAGCCTGGGAGCACTCTTGCCTCAGGGTCTGTCACGCCCAGCCCTCTCAGATAACCTGGCTGCTGGCATTTCCTCACTGTGGCTCAGGAAAAGGAGGTTTCCGTACCCTCTTGGGCTGAAGCGTTTCAGACTTTAATGACTTGAGTCTGTGGAACAGAAGCAATAAAGACGTGGGAGAGAAGGAGGGGAAGCAAACTCTCTCTCAAAGGTACCAAAGTGTGTAACACCTCGTAAAGCAGTGGGAACTGGAGCTCAGAAAGTTATTGGAATCAAGACTTTCATCTCCTGTCAATAAAGCGTTATCAGCACCGAGCCCAATTTTCAGCTCTTAATTCCAGATGTGCACATTGGAACTTCATGACTCTTCTCATGCTGAAACCTGCAGTTAAGTTCAGGCCCCAGGGCAGATGGAAGGTAAACCAGAAAACAGAAGAGTTCTTTCCACTTGTGTCCAAATTCAAGAGTATTAGGGTATGCCCAAGATTTAATCCCTACTTTCCTGGGTTCCAGTCAGGAGGAAAGGCTGTGACCTTGCAATGTTCCCTTGATGAGAGAGAACTACAGGGCTGAATTAATAGGAAAGGCCATGATCAATGGCTTCTTTCTGGTCTAGAAAGAGAGAAGCCATTCAATTTCCTAGACAATCTGAAGTCTTTCACATGGAAAAATTATTTGAACAAAGGCAACTGGCTACATCTTCTCTCCAGAGGGATCATAGTATGGACAGAATTGAAACCATACATTTCCATAATATTGTGGCATCGTCCAGAAGAGGTGGAGAAAACACCTCTTTACTGCCTTTTCTTCATGCTTCCATTGCCTGTTGGTGGAAACACAGCTATGCCAGCTAGAAGCCTGTCCTGCTCTTCCCTTCCAAACTCATCCTGAAACTCAGTCCTGAGAAGCCAAGTGTCACTAACCAAAATCAGTGAGATGAAAGTTTTATGCCCGAAGGCAGGAAATATTGTCACCATTGGAGTATGGGTGAGGACCAAGAGGATGAGAATAAACTGGTACTGTTCATGGATAAGAGTTGCACATGGCACTTTTGACAGGCACTTTACATGGAAAGATAATTAAATGTAGTGGCTTTTGGGGTAAATGAAAAAGCAAGGCTCTTTTCTTTTAGTCTGAACTATATTTTTGCCAAAGAATAATCAGAGAACAGGCAGCTCCCTTCAGTGGCAGACAGCCACACTCTTGGAATCAAGCTCGCAGGAAACTGAAGATACTTCTTTTTAAAATCCATGGTAAATTTTCAGGGAATAGGAAATCCTGAAGAAAAAAAGGCAAAGGGAGAAAGGATAAGAAAGAAAAAATGACAGAGAAATCCCTCTGTGATTTGCAGTAAGCCTTCATGTTCAAAGTGAAAGCGATAGAAACACTAAACATTTTATAGTGCAGCTTCATTTGTTTAGGCTTCCCTACTGAGCATTAAATTTTATGGTACTTTAAAGAGTGCTTGATAGTTTTGTAAAGCCCTGCATTAAACACACACGCACACACACATGTGCATGTGCACACACAGCTTTAACAACCTCAGCATCTTGTAGTGGCCCAGTACATTCTAATTTTACACTGTGAACTTAATGCAAGGCATCAGAAAACACCTTGCTAGGAGAGAAGCGTTTGATGTTGGAAAAGAGAGAGGAGCAAAGGAGAGAGTTTGGAAGGAGGCAAACAATGGCCAATGGAGTCGCTCCAGCCCTGTCCCTGGCAGTCTCAGGAGAGCCTGTTCTCCCCAGTGAAGCAGCCAGCCTTGTCTGTGTTATCCACAGGAGGTTTGTCTTTCCCTGGGTTGTCAATACATGGGATGTGCCTTGCAGCCAGCCCTCCCAATGCAAACAGACATTTGTGCTGGTTTGCAGTGAGCTGGGTGGAAGGTGCAGCTGTGCAGAAAATCATGGGGCACACAGGTGGGGAGTATCCCCTGTTGACAGACTATCAGAGGGATGAACATCTTATCTGGACACCAAGGAGAATCCCAGGAGCCGGCCTGGCTTCCCCTGCACCCAGATGTATTTGGATTTATTGGAATGAACTAGCATCCTTCAAAGGATTTCCTTTCATGTGCCCCACACCACACACCCTCCATACCTTCTGCCAAAGCTATGATGGACTTCTCATGTGATGAGCCAGAGTAATGAGGGAGGTCTTAAGCAAGTCTGAGGCTCCAAAAACTTCAAGGATATGCAGAAGGCACTGAAGAACTGTGCTTCCTTGGAAACATCTAATCCCCTTCAGATGAGAAGCTCTAACCTTTGTGACCCCAGAGCCATGAATCACCCACAAAAGGTTTGACTCTCAGTGTGCTTGATTGTCAGCAGTGGAAAAAGGGTTTTCTTTAAGGTTTTCAGTCAGGAACATTTTGTCTGCTTAGGACTTCAGAGGAAGACTATTTATCAACAGCTTTTTCTACCCCAACTTCTCTCTATGACACTCTGAGCTTCTGACTGTGACAAGAGGGTGAATGCCAAGCTGTGGGTACAGATAATGCCAGCCTGGTAATTACAGGGTGTTTCTTGAACTCTTCTAGTTATCCCAGCAAGCTCTGACAAATGGGTAGTTATTGATCCAAGCAAGAAGAATTGTTTTTTTCATGCTGTATCTATTGTTGTACATGTTTCTAAGAAGAAAAAGACCGTGGAAATGTCTGCTGTGAGAACCAAGTGGTTTTTTAGGCTCTAGCTTCAGATACTCAGCAACAGAGAAGAATCCACTGCAAAGCCTTATGCACCTGCTGCACAAGGCCATGGAGGGCTCTGGTCACCCATCTGGCCAGCTGATGACCTGCCCTGAAGCCCAATACCTGGGAGGGAGCCATAGGTACAGAAAGCTGTAGCAGATATGCTGCAAGCACCAGTCCATGTGCTGCCTTACGGACATCTTATGATGTAGCAAGAGGTGGGACAGGGGAGAACAGCACAGAAGCAAACTGGGAGCATGTTTTTCTTTCTTGTTTTACTTCCCAAGTTATAGAACCACTACAGTGATATCACAGGCTGGCCCTCTTACACAGATCAATGCTCAGCTGCACTACAGCTTTTTGCAACTTCATTCCTCAATGCCAACATCTACCAACAAGCCCCTAGCCTGGCCAAGCATCCCAGGAGCCCAGGCTCTTCCTCCCTCCTGTGTTTGGCTCCTCCAAAGGGCAACCAGAGCATTCTACTGTAGTTTCAGCTCTGCATTGTGCCCAGCCAAGACACCGGCTGCTCTTCAAATCCGACACCAGAAATCACTTGGATCTTTAACAAAGCAATCAAAAGGACAGTGAATTCACAGAGGGCTTTTTCTTTCTCAAACACATCCTAAGGAGAGGAACCTAAAGACTCTGTGAGGGCCAGGTTCCCTGAAAGCCATGTGCTTTAGGCAGGGATAGTCAAGGGATTTGCAAGTTAATTTCCTTGGTTGTCCTTGCAACTTAAGAAGCTAAAGGTGAAATTTAAATAGCAGAGATGAGTTATATAGATTTAGAACAGGCATGTTCTGTATTTTGTAAGCATTTGCTATATTTAGGAGATATTTCCAACAGCCCGGTGAAAGTGCTTAATACCTAGTTTCTCCTAGTGACTCGATTATCTTTGGTTTTAATTGTGTAGGTTAGACAGTAGTATGCCTGAATTGCCCATTAAAAGTTTTATTTTGAGCAGAGAGATCTCATGGAGAGAGAGTCATGCTGCTGTGCCACAGTGTGGGAATGTCTTATCACCCCTTCTTCAGGCAGTATGGGTTGGCTTGTAACTCTAGGGCAAAGCAGATTTTGAAACCAGGACCAAGACTTGAGTTATGAGCAAGGAGAAATTAGGCCAGGCTAATTAGCCCTGGGGTCTGCCTGCAGTGCAAAACTGTCCCCACACAGATGAAACAATTCAGCCTCACCAAGGAAGCAGCCTGAGCCCTATGTCCATGCCACAGCATTGGCAAGCACATATCCTGGCTCACTCCTGCCTCCCACAGCAAACCTACAGCAAAAATCATGGCTCTCAAGACTCCCATTCAGCTACTCCCCTCCCAGATTTTATTGTCTTTGGGAACCCTCCACAGGCCAGTGACAAATTATGCAGATAGGGAAGTGTTTAAAATCATGCATCTAATTATTCAGGTGCCTGTTCAAGAGCCCCATACTTTAACTTGTGGTACAAATGGCTTGTCTTTTTCTTGTGGCCCTGTCCTTTTCTCCTTCTACTTCTATTTCTTAGTCTTTCTGTCTTTCCTGTGCAAGAGAACTGGGGGGGGCTGTTTAAACATCATTAAAGCCAACTACTTCTCACAAAATATATGCTTTCAGGAATAACCCTGCTGCACTGGGGACAAATAGATCTTGGTCCCAGAGCTGTCATCACAACCATATGCTTTGTGCTGTGTCTCTGAATGGAATTGTCCCAAGGTGAATACAGTAATGCTTTAAAGCATTGTGTTTGTTAAGTATTCTGTCAGGAGTGTAAATCAGAACGGGACAGCATCATTTCTTCTGGACAGGCAGGGTCCTAGCTGGATTCTAAAGCCTCACAAATGGCAGTCTTGGGGACTGAACATCACATCCCCTCCTGGCTGGTGAGGAGGAGCTCAGGCCCTGCTTATGGGAAGATGTTCCCAAACTAGTGCTCACGACCCCTGCCAGGGTCATGAACCCAGACATACAAACAGAGGTAAGAGCTGCAGTCCTACTAGTGAGGACAGAAACACAGCAAAACAAAACAAAGGCCATGGGGTCACTAACATAATTTGTTTTCTAGATAAGTTACTCAAGACAGCCTTGCACAAGTTCAGTCACCCCTTGAAGGACAATGTCTTCTTGGGAGCTTGTGCTTCTTCTGGGAACCATAGCAGCATAGGCACTCAGATATTTCAAGTCTGGCAATGCCAGCCTGTGCCTAAACTTCAACACATTCTTTAAAGCTCAGGATGTGGCTGTTAGGCATTGCCAGAAAGAAGTAGCCACAAAATCTGAACTCTCCCCAAGTTTAGGAGTACTCAGATCCCTGCATTCACTTCAGTTTCCTCTCTGGCTTTGTCTGGGAATGTTTGTGCCAGCAACCTACAGAAGAAAATGAAGTCCATTGCACACAGATGCTTGGCCAGCTCTCAGTAATGAAACACGTCTTTATTGTCCCGAGGAAGCTGCATTTCACAACCTAAGCACTGAGGCTTGCTTCTTTTTTTATATATTTTATTTTCTCTGCAAACTGTGGGCAGTTTTGCCCCTTCCTTAAATCAAAAATTGTGGACGATAAAGACGTGTTTCATTATGGAAAGTGGCCGACCATCTGTGTGTTTTTGCCTCGTATCCCTCAGATCTGGGAAGTAACAAAGCCAGTTTTGCACTCACTTTGCTGACTGTAACTGTGCTGACGTGTCTGACTTTGTAAACACTGCCAGCATTTTCAGAGCAAAGACCACATGCCTCCCTCTCCTCTGGGCACGTCCTCCCGAGGGGCGCGGGGAGCCCTGCCGCTTCCCCTCCTGCGGGCAGAGACATTTGGCATGTCTTCTGTCTGAGCTGCTCTGAAGGATTGTTCCCTTGTGTGCCTGGCAGCCTGTGGCATGGCTGAAATAATCTCAGAGGAGTGCCACTCACTCTGTTTGCTGGGCGAGGCGTGACACCCTACCTTGGGATGAAGCGATGGACAGGGCTTGGCTGTTGAAATCCTGCTGTGCCTCCATGCAGGCTGCTCCACTTGTTTTCAAGCAAGGGCTTATTGGACAGATGCATGAGGAGCTAGATGCTTCCTGTCAGTGCACAGAGTATGGCAATGGCAGTAAAGGTGCCCCTGTTGCCCCTTGTCCCCTAGCACTGCCCAAAGCTGCCCAGCCATTATCTGGCCCTTGCCTCACTTCCTGGCATTGCCCACCAAGGTTCCTGCTTGAAGTGAGACTTTCTGAGCTGTGGATGCTCCTTTCTGCACCCCTGCTCAGACCTGTGCTTGGCTGCTTCTGCTGAGGAATAGAGAAAAAGGTCTCCAGAATGGGCAAATATGGTGCTGCCCTCTCAGAGGCTGCTTTTTCATATCAGCCACTGCACCTGACCTGTGGGGACTTGCTGGAAAATAATCAGTGCCCCCACCATGATCTCCAGCCAGAGCCATGAATTCCTTAGCCAGACAGAGCTTGTGTAGTTGCAGCAATGGGGAGGGTGGTGCTAGAGGAGGCTACCATGTGAAGGGGTGGGAAGGTTGTTTTTTTTGTGTGAAGGGTGGGATGGAGCTGAGATGTCCCAGGGCTGGCTCCATTTTGGGGTCATGACATGGAAGGTTTCATCCCTCATATCTCACCTGTTGAAGGTCAAACCATCATGCAGATCTTTGGTTTTTACATTTTTAAACATATCCTTTTATGTTTCTGGCTTACTGCGCAATCTGTATGTCCAACTATCTCTGATGCTTCCTATAGCTATCCAAGTGCCAAGGCTGCCACTGGTTAGGAGAAAAAGAACTCCAGTTCCAGAAGAGATAGAGCTCTGGGAAGAGGAACAGTTTATACCTACCCCACATGATTGAAGATGTATCAAAATCTACTCAGGCTGCTCCAAAAGCCATCAAAGACAGCATAATGACTCCAGCTGTGACCATCAGGTCCTAAATGAAGCCATGTGAACTAAATGTGGTCAGAAGAAACAGAGCTCTAAGCGCATAATGTGGCAAAGATATGACATTTTTCAAACAGGGAATGAGAGGAGAGGAGAGGAGAGGAGAGGAGAGGAGAGGAGAGGAGAGGAGAGAGGCCATAGTTTCCTCTGTGTCTGTTCTGAATGGCTCAAAAACAGTCATAGAGTACCAGGAGCCCTCATTTCTAAACATGACACAAGGAGCTGATATTAGTGTTTACACAATCATTTTAGGGAAGAAAGAGAGTTTAATTTCAACAGCACCCCACCTACAAGCGTGCCTGGATATCATTATTGGCAGGTGCATGTAATCACAAAAACACCAATCAAATATTAGAAACATTAAGTTTCAGCTCAAGATCAAAAGAAAGAACCAAAACTCTACCCTGTCTCAGCCTGATGTGTCAGCCACATGCCTCAATACCTATAGCTTCAAGATCACTCATTCCTCCAAGGCACATATGTTCAGCTCTCAAGGAAAGCTAAGGAACTCCTCATCCTGGGCCCCCACCTGTAAAATCAGTCAGCAGCAGCATTCCTGGGAGCAATGCAATGAAACCAAGCTTGGGGAAATTTCTGGATGGTGAGGTCTTGTAAAGGGCTATATGCAAAGCTGCAGAAGCAGCACAGCTCAGGTAACCAATACTGGTGAGCAGATGTCCAGCCGTGCCTGACGAGGGTTTGCAAAACCCCTCTGGGAATTGGAGAGGGTTGAGCAGGAGAGTCAGGGACAGATGGGTGACAATGCAGCATTACCAAAAGTGGGAGAGATGGCACTGATCAAAAATAAATGTCCTTCCAAAGCTGGGCTCACCTGCCCATCATTTAGATAATTTAAAAACTAGATTATATAAGGAATCGAAGAAGACATGGCTTGGATCAGTCCTTCACTGATAGAGTGAGATATGAGATATCTCATATCTTGAGATAGAATTCCATAGCTTCCCGCCCCCCCCCCCCCCCCCCAGTTCTAATTTCCATTAACTGGAAGCCTTTGTTTCTGCCAAAACCAGAATGCAAGGTTTCTTTGAAATTCTTGGCTAAACATTCCTCTCTTTGCACCAGGAGAAGTATGGATTTAATTCCACAGCAATCACTGGAGCATACCCAGGCCCTCTGGTGTTTAGGCCTGCCTGATGTTCCTGCCATGTCCCCTGTTCCAGCATGCACACTGACACTGCTCATATCTGGCCAGTGCCCTGTCACCCAGGAAAAGTTGCTCCCTCTCTCTCTCAACCTACAGTGTAATGTTTTATTCTTTCTAAACTAACTAGTTGCTGGACCACTAAAACTGGCATTTTAGAGTCACTAAATAGCAGCTGCTTGTCATAGTGCACCCAGACAAGCAAGGAAAAAAGCAAAGACAGCAAAAGGTTTGTGCACACAGTGTCCAGGTCAACAGTGGTTTATTAGGTCCCATTAACCATATGGTCACGATTATAATAAAAGTCTGAGTTATGGCCAGTGACATGTGCAAAACCCACCCACCCCCCCCAAAAGCCCAAATATAAATGTTGGGTGTAGATTCAGTGTGAACACAGACCTATATCACAGGAGTTTTTTAACCCTTTCTGGTCCCTAGGGGAAAGGAAAAAAGACATTTACACAACCAGGTTATGTCTGATAACTCTCCAGGTCAGCAAAGCCTCTCAAAAAAATAGAAGATATCCTGTTACTGCTCTCCTTTCCTTCAAGTGTTTGCTGTAGCTTCTTGGGCTGGGAAGCCATTCTTGTACTGCCAGGCCCCAGAAATTGGGATACTTTTCCTTTCTGAGTGGGCCCAGCTCCTGCTCCCTATCCATCTGCCCTGTGAAGAACCTGAGTGGTTCTTCGAGCTGTGTGAGTGCAACACAGATCAGAATTTGCCCCTGCGTATTTCTGGGCAGTTTTGTAATAGCATAGCTCTGGACTGAAACACCTGCATGCTGACCTTTGCAGGTGAGGAAATATTCTTGGTGCTGTGAAGACATCCTGTTTCTTTAGTACCACTCAGAGAGAGTGCTCGCATTACTCCACTGGCATGAAATGATTGGACAGGTGAGATGTAAAGGCTGTTTAACTATCTCATGGATCAAAGACACAAGGTAAAAACAGGCACTGGCTAACCTAAGTGATAATACTGGTGACAGAGCTAGAAAGAAAATTCAAAAATCATGAGTAGGCAAAAGTAGAAAAAATTTCAGAGTTATTTTCCTGGCCAGGCCAGAGAAAGCGACAATGAAAAGGAATATTAATTAAAAAATTCTTTCCATTTTAATCATAGCGGAAGTTATTAACCCCCGGAATGAAATTTAAATATGTGGCTTTTTGCTTGGGTGATGTGCCTTTGAAACAGAAAGACTGAACTGGCTGCGAAGAGCAGTGGCTCTGGCTGGGCTGCCTCCTCCACTGCCCTGCGTGGCAGCCAGCAGCAGGTCTGTGGCTCCCTCTCCAGCCCTGGAGGCTGGGACAAGCCCTGTTTGCCCTCAGCCTCCCACAGACAGGGAACACAGAGGCCTGGAGGACCACACAGAGCCCACGGCCAACCCAGCACCCGATCCCTCCGGCTGCTGCTGCTTCCAAGCCCTCTGGAGAGGTGATGGTACTGGCAGCTCTGCCATGTTGAGTCTGGCTGTTTGCCTCAAGGTCTCAGAGTCTGTGTGATTGCTCCAATGAAATCCACACTCTGCCCTTTCTTTCCAAGTGATTAATTTGCTGGAGAGCTTATCTTCTCTCAGTGCTCCATCCTTAGCCTACATGTTAGCATCTTGTCCTCCTGTGTGAACACATACCAGGCAGATCTCCAGCTCTTGTAAACTGGGACGTGTCTGGTGACACTCCACCCTAGTTATTCCCTTTGACCATAAGCAATGATATTATAAAAGATATTTCCATTTCCTGGTTCTGGGGAGAATCCAAATCTAGCTCTTTGTGGTTTGGATACATCATCACTAAGGCATGGAAGAACTTCCCCCCCCCTTCTATGTCACTGTTACAGGACTCATCTGAAAAGCAACAGATTTTGTAACCTGCTCAAGGCTTGGAGTGAGGCTGGTAGCAGATTTTGTGCCCTGCTCAAGGCTTGGAGTGAGGCTTGGAGAGAGCAGGCAGATACAGCAAGGCACAGATGGTCACTGCAGGCAGCGGAGGAGTGGCTGTGGTGACTGTTGAGGAAGATGTGGAATTTGGGAAAGAGTATAACTACATGCAGCAGTGGTCAACATGTGAAGCCCACTGGGGACCATACCCAGGTCTCTTCTCCCCTCAGGCATCTTAGCAGTCTGCAAAGCAAGAACTACAGCAAACAATTCCCAAAGAACTTCCATCATGCCTAAACCATGTACTTATCCATCCTCTCTGCCAATGCGGCTGCATGTTCGGCCTCATCCCAAAGTCACGCAAAACTCAGCTGTTAGCACTTATCTGAGCACCCTCCCCCGACACAATACCCACCTATTCCCTCCCTTCAGCAGCTTCCTAAATCTCTGTCCAGAGGAGTGATTTGCCTCAGGGACTTCAGTTCTCTTGGAGAAAAGGGTCCCGGTCAGGAGCTCAGCTCACCTTTCCATCACTGGGAGCTGGAGACTTTAAGACTGCAAATCCCAGGACATAAATAAAAGTTTGGTCGAAACTTGGAAAGTGCCGGACGTGCAAAGAAATGACCCAAAAGGTAAAATAAAAGTCAAAGATAAATAAGAACAGTTCGTGTAAACTGTGTGCTCATCTTAACAATAAACAGAGTGGCTGCCGCAGAGAAACTTGAAAGGACTCCACTCTGCAAAGATGAATGGTTTGCTGAGCCTGCTCTGGGCTCCGTTTGAGGGGCTTCAGCATGAGTAATTGGGTGTGAGAAGCACTGGCTCACCGGGGCCGGAGCAGGCGAGCTCCAAGGAGGGGAGCGTAATGATCACCGGGGTTATTTATTGTTTCGTTTGCTCATTAGCTTGGCATCACCTTGAGTCTCCAGCGGCAGCACGTGACAGCTTTGAACTAGCGCCCCGGGTGTTGCGGGCGCTGTGACACGCGGTTTGATGTGTGCCCCGCAGCTCCCGTAGGATTTCCGCTCTCCGCTCCGCTCAGCCCAGCCGTCCAGCTGGGGATAAATCACCCTTCCCTCCCCAGAACAGCTCAGGGCTTTATTGCTATTATCTATCATTGTATAGTCCTCGTCTGGACGCGTGCAAGCTTACTGTCTCTCAACAGTGAGGGCAGGATTTCAGAGTGCTGGGAGAGCTAAAACACGGGGAGCTAAAGCCTTGTGGCTTTCCCCAGGCTCACTATTCATCACAGGCAGTGTGTGGAACTGAGACAGGTCTGGGATGTAGCACGGTTGTTTCTGCCTGCAGAGGGGCAAGCCCTCCAGAAAGCCCATGCACCGCTCTCTGTGGCTCTTGGCTGGAGGCTGGCAAAACTTGCACTCCTTTTACCTTCCCAGCAAGGGCAAATCTTCCTTGCTGGCACTGCCTGGCCTGAGGGGTGTTAGAGAAGATGCAGTGCTAAAAGACAAGTCCAAGGAGAAAAGGGGAACTTACAGAGAAGCTGTCAGTCCAGGCCAAAACAGCTGCACAAATGCCAACTGACTGCTTTTAAATGTACCATATAGCTGAGGCTTTGGTCCAACACTTCAGCAGGCCATTTGCACAAAGAGAGACTGCCAGTATCAACATTTTGTGCCATTAGCCACCTTCATTCCTTTTATTTGGCACCAATTTTTCATAACCTAAAGAAAGCCTGTGTTACAAGTGGCAGAGAGAGACCACAGGCTTCCTTAAGCCACCCTGATGTGACTTACAATCATGACAATGTGTCATGTGACTGCCATGATAAAATACAAGCTCAGGAAAACTACATTGGCAGGAGATTGCCAAGAAAACACCTCTGTGCCTTGAGAAGGGTGAATAAGATCCCAGACTGGCAAACTGTAGCAGCATTTACACTGTCCTTGTTCCCTAGATCTGAGATCTGGTCCACTTGGCTTTCCCTCACTTTTCTTTAAGAGAGTTTGACTATAGTCTATTGATGGCTTGCTAGACCCTACTGCTTAGGGCGAGCCTTTGGAAGGTACTTATGATCAGAAATGGGCACATCCTCAAACATGAGTAGGCAGATCCATTACCCAGCTTCCTATATCCTAGTGATGAATATCAATTAATGGAATGAGAACTCAGTGGGTAAAGGAAACACGGAAACTCCTCTCTACCTCCTTTCAGAAAAAAAAAATACTAAAGCTGATGTAAACAACTAAATGTTTCAAGATGCAGTAAAAAGCATCAGGCTTCCAGTTCTGCTGGGGGAAAACTCAAAAGTCCTCTGCTGAGACTTTTGTGTAATCAGACAGGGAAACTGGAGACTACAGGCAAAACCTTTTAGACGCTCTGAGTTGGTGGTAAAGAGCTCAGGAGATCTAATACAGAGAACAGCAACAAGCACATGATTTGGCCATAACGGCAAACTCAAAGTCAATAATGTGTCCAGGGGGGTGGATGTGAGAGGCATTAGAGGGCAAAAAGGTGTTTTTGATGCTGTGGAGCCACTCACAAATATAAGGTGGCTCTTCTGTTCACACAGGAGACATCCCCCTAACGTCTCTGGGGACAGAACTACAATGTTCCCAGGTGTCGTTCTGAGCATCCATCCTGGCACAAACAGATAATGATGACAGCTTTTACCCTGATTTCTCCCTAACTCCCTTCCCACCTTCCCATCTCAGCTCGATGCAACACAAGCAGCAGATCTCCCTTTTCAGGGCTGTTTTCCCATTTTTTCCTGTGATGCTCTGTGCTGACATGTGCCCCACATATGGGCCAGTGTTTGGCCCCCTGGGGTTGCCGGCAGGGGGGGCAGCTGCATGGCATGGATGATACCCTTATTAACACACTTCCTCTCCACGCTCTTGAACTGGAGGTCTCTGAAATCTTTGGGTGGCAATCACAGTTCTTTGCCACTCTTCCTGCACAGGCACAGAGGATTGCTAGGAAGGCAAAAAGGCAGATTTTGCAACAGTGGCTCCTTTCCCTCCTTTCTAGCTGTGAATGTACAGTGGCTCTGTGTGTCTGGGCTTCCTCCACTGTTCCACCTGGAACCATCCAGGATGCAGTAGCCAGGTAAGTGGACCCCAAAGAGGCCCTGAAAGCCTGCAGCAAAAGAGTGCTCCAGCTGAAAAACCCAAGTGCACCTCTGTGATGCTGCCTGACAGACACATTAAAGGCATCTATTTCAGCTCCTTGGAGCCAGATGCCTCCTCCTTCCTCTGCTGGGCAGGGAGCCGGCTCAGCATGGAGTTTTCTCTCCCATTTCCTAAGGATGTCAGTCAAAACCAGGCTCTTGGAAGTTCAAGCGTGGCCAAAAGGAAGCAGATTTCAAAACACATCCCTCCCTCCATTCCCCCCTTCGTAGGCCTTTTGTTTCCAGTTCCCCCTCCTCCCATCAAAGAAAGAAACAAGAAAAGATTTTGGAGTTACCAAGCCATGATCTATCATTCTTTCAGGGGAGTTTCTTCTAATATTAATCAACACAAGCCTCTCTCCCCGCCTCCCCTGCCCCAAGGGAACAGTGGGCTTGGAAAGCTCAAGTGGGTTTCACATGGATCTTGCAGCAAAATTCCTTAGTTCTCAGTTGGAGCAAGATGGTGTCGGTGCAGTTGCCAGGCTCTCTGAGATTCTTGGAAGATAAATGAGATTCACTGCCTATTGCCTAGTGCCGTGGAGGACACCCAGAAACTCCTCTGTTTTTCACAAATTAGAGACCCTGCTTTGCTGCAATTGTGCCCAGCAAAGAAGGTGAGGCTCCAGCTGGGAGCTGATGACACCTTCTGTATTTTGCTTTTCAACCCTGAACTGGATTGCAGAAGCATAAAGATTATCCTACACATGTCAGCTGCTGACAGACCTCCGGGGGTGGCTTCAAAGTGTCACAGAGTGAAAGCACAATTTCTCAGGACACTTTTTCCCCTTCAGGTCCCTCCCCTTGGTGTCTTGGGGGGTTCCAGCAGATCAGCACAGGAGTGAGCTGTTTTCTTACCTGTGCCCTGTGGTGACAGCTTTGTACTACGACATGAGGCAAGTTTGGGCTGTTTGGAGAGTGCAAATGGATTGAGGAGATGCAGAGAGTTGCCTTGTCCTGCAATCTCTGCCCCAAGTATAGCATGAATGCCTCTGGTGTTAAGCTCTGCAGATGAGCCAAGGAATGTCCTCAGTGGCTGCCAAGTGGGACACTCCTGTCTGTGCAGTTCAAGATGCTGGCCAGCCTCCCCTCAGGCCAGGGCTTGGGCCTGTAGATGGCAAGAGACACACAAAGAGCTTCCAGCTCATCCTTTCCCAGAGGTAAAGCAGGTGTCCAGTCAGTGGAAATTAAAACCATTACTCCATCACTGCTGATCTGGCTATTTTGAAGAACATAATTTGTAAAACTTTGCACCCAGGCTGTTGAAATAATATTGTCACTAGATTTACTTCAGTTCATTAAAACCACAGTAGTGGTTCTCTAATCTTTCGTGAACCCTTGCCAGCTCTGCTGACTTCATGGATTTTGGCACGATCTCTGCCCTCACATCCCTTTGACTTTTTCTTTCTTTTATTATTTATTTAGTTTAAGCATTAAGAACCACTAAGCAACTGTGTTACCAGTCCTCCTAAAAACACAATAGATGAGGGAGAGGGAAATCTTCCAAAATCCTGCATGGGAACCTGGGTGCTGAAGCATGAGTGGACTACACTACCCATGAAAGATCTCCTTAGAGTCAAACCAAGTCACAGTAGAAGAATTTTCTGATAAAACACTGTGACCTCCTGAACACTTTGTTTAAGACAGCTAATTAATCTGACATATAAAGATGGTAACATGAACCTCCTGCACTTCCAAAAGCAGGGACTGACTCTAAACTTACAGGAGTCTCCTTCTGAAGACAGATAGTCTGGTAACAATCCCTTCAGTATATGCTACCAGCCACAAAGGTGTCCTCTCTAGATCATGATCTCTAGAATACTCTAGCCATATTTCATTCACTTTTTATCTCAGTCTAAAGGGAGATGATTTCATACTCCCTGATTTCATTCCCATAAAAAATACTTAATATTAGATTTTTTTTTTCCGGCAACAATAATAAATGTGCTGGTTTGTTTTATCATTTCATTTATTTGTATGTTCTCTTGCTTCATTATTTCACTGCACTTCACCATAAACATATGCTGAACACACACTTGAAAGTAGTGAAAAAAAGGATAGCAAATATAATGTAGAAATGAAGGAAGACAAAATGGTATTTTGAAATTTGACACATTTCCAAAACCAGAAGCAGTATTTTTCTGAAACAAAAACTTCTATAAATGTCTGAAATTATCTTAAAATTCTGCTTCACTGAAAATTATAAACATATTAGTTTTCATTTTTAGTTTAGACAGAAAGGAAACTCATTGGTGACGACATCTCCTGTACAAGCAGCATTCAGAGGCTGAAGCAGCCCTCAGTCTGTGTCTTTAAGAAGGAGGGATGACAAGGGGCTGGCGTGCAGTGGCTGTTAGCATTTCCAAGATGCTTTGTATTATGGCAGGGTAGAAGAGTTGACAGTCTCTTCTCAGTTCTGTGGTTAGCTGGCTACAGGCATGCAGTCATTACTTTATATTAATGTGAGATGTGAACATTGTTTTGCTGGTTGTAATTATTCTCCAAGTGGTACAACCTTAAAAATTACAGCTTTGGAGGATCTCTTCCTCTGTAGTTCTTCCTGGGAGTCGCTGCCTGGGTCGGTTCCCAATAATGAGATTTTCTAAGGAGGCTGGGAATGTATTGATTGATTTATTTGCTTTCGGATGCTAATTAACTTTGATGTTCAGCAGCCACACTCCTGGCTGCCATACTGCATGCAGGGGAGCAGCAGAGCTGGGGGTCTGTTTAGGACCAGGACCACTGTGGGGGTCAGATGGGAATAAGTTACTGGTTTGTGTTGCATTTACTTCCTGAGCCAGAAGCAGAAACCCTTTTGAAGGGCCCTTTTTTCACAGGACATGCAAATGGACAGGAGCAGGGGAGTCCCTGCACACCAGGCTTTTCTAGAATGGGCAAGACAGATAAAGATGCCCCAGTGGGTGACTGCCTTCCAGGGAACAGTGAGTGAAAACTGTCCACCCCACTCCATGGAGCTGTACCTTCTCACAAAGGTGGTCCTGCAGCCACTAGGGTCTCCAACTTCCACCCTGACAAGAACAAAAGTAAGGCAAAGACTTCGGAAATAATTGCTTAAGCAGTGATGAAAGGGACCAGCTTCCCTTTATCTCCACAAAAGACACTGTGTCATCAGTCCTTGCACCATATTTCAGCACTATTCTCTCCACCAAGCCTGCCAGTGAGGGGCTGTGCAGCTGTGCAAGCAGATGTGGTGATGGGTTCAGTGTTGTTGAGTCTAAGGTTTAGATGAAACCCAAGTGGCTTCTCTCACACAGACAAGAGCCATCAGCAGTGATGACCTCTGGTAACACTCAGCTCTCAACGGGGTCATAACCAGAGCTTTCCCCTCGGTCACCATAGCCCCTCAGTATGCATTGAAATGAGGTGCTGGACAGCCAAGAAGCACACGTGAGCCGTGCTAGGCTTTGAAATCTTGTCGCTGTGGCACACTAATCCTCAGGCCAGCAGAGGGAATTTAGAAAGGAATATAGTTGGCTAATGCCACACACTGCTGCTCCTTCCTCAGCCCAACACTGACAAACACACCAGAGGTGTCTGGCCTTCAGCTAAGGTACACAGTGCACTTCAATGTGCAAGTGAAACAGCAATGCCCAAACTCTTTGCATACTGGAAGTGCAAACATGTTTTACCTCTTTACTGCCTCCCTCTCCACTCTCTTCCGGCTTTGTCTTAGGGTACATCAGGGCAAAGTGAAACAGGAGTGGAGAAATGCACTTATTTCTTCTGGTACTGCAAAAGTGAGATGGCCTCTTTTACAGGGGAAAAAAACCCTGTGCTTACAGAATACCATTTTAAGAGCTGTAACTCCTGAATGTTTACATGATGCTGCATCTACTACAGCAACACATATGATACCCACATTTCTAGTAGCAGACTCCTCAGCCATCATTTTGCCACACACATAAGTCAGCAAGACCTCCTGCATGCTGCTCATGGAGCTCTGGCTTTGTGCCACTCCTCCAACCAATTTATACCACACTCATAGTATTTAGCAGCTTGCCACAGTGCCAGAGCCAAGCCATAAATCCCTTAGAGGGAGTTGTGCTATAAATGTCCACTTGGACTTCTATGTTGCCAGGACAAATCAGGCCATCCCCTGGGGCCACCAGGAAGTGGCCCCTTCCCTTCTCCTAGTCAAGCAGTCACCCTTAGGGTGGAAAAGGCCATGTTCCTACTGCTGCTGCTTAGGAAGGACCTACTCTGTCTGGAGCATGGTGCTGTTGTTCAGCCACAGGATACACATGCTGCCTGTCCTTTCAGTAGTGTCCAACTCTGGGTAGTGGCCCCAGTGATCAACAGGTGACATAAGGGTTTGAGATCTGGACACAGCTTGGTAGCTGCCTTTTTATGCTGTATCTTAAAAGGCAGTCTAAAAATGATGCTACAGAAGAGGTGAGTGAGGACAGCCCCAGTTAACCTGGACAATTGCCTCTTGAGCAGGATGCAGAGAGCCTCACTGAGCTCAGAGTGAGACAACTGAAGCTCTGCCCTCTGGGGTGGGATCTAGCACAGATAGATGGCCCAACAGAGCAAAGTCAAACAGGCTTCACACTGCAGCAAGAGGAGGCAAGACGAGAACAGGCAAGAAAAGCTGTGAAGACACCTGTTCCTGCTCATGACATGGAAGCAGCAGAGAGCTGGTGCTGCTCATCAGCAGGGTGGTTGCAGTTATCCCTCTAGATAGAAGGCAAGTAGGAAGGTGAAATCATTCATTCACAGTAAACTGATCTTTGGTCTCCTGCTTCCTCTCTCTTTCTAATCCCGGCCCTGATCTCCCACGATTATTCAGATACCAAACTCCTCTTTTGCTGCCATGATGTGCACTAGAAACCCAGCCATGGGCCAACATTCTGAGCTTAGGGACAGATCAGTGGTGCTATGGGATCGTCTGTTGAGCTCTCATACAATGAAAGGACAGTTTTTTCCAAACCTTCTCACTGACTGCCAAATTTAATGAAGATACATATTGGGACAGACAGCACTTTAGGTGGTGAGACCATCAGTTGTCTTCTGCAATGAAAAGGACATTTTTTTCACCCCTCTAGTTACTGAAGCTTATTGAGAGAGACTGCAAGAGATTAATTACCCCAGCTGAAAAGTCTGGGCCTGCTAAATCTCATAGGGTGGCTAGCTGGGCAGCACTATTGCAACACGTAGATGACTCAGCCACACAGCATCTTTGTTGGCATCCCATTAACTGCTGTGGAGACGATTATTTCTTTATTGCTAAACCAAGTCTGTCAGTGGCTTGGGGCATTTCTATGAAAAATGTAACAGAGGAATAATAATTCATAACATGTCAGACCAGAAAGCCATGGCTCATCATATCAGACTCCCTCTGCCTGAAAATCAACCAGTTCAGATGGTTCAGAGTGGGTGAACCAATGCCACAGATGCTCATGACTTCACCGAAGGCAGTGCATCCTTCCAGGAAAGCAGGATTCTCTTCTCATTACAAGTGCCCTTACAAATATAGAAACAGAGAAGAGTAATTCTCCGAGTAGAAGCTACATTAGCAGAACTGACTCAGAAGAGAAATTTGCTTTTCAAAGTTTTCCAAGAGGCGTCAGCTGCTCCTGGGTGAAGTGATGCTAGAAGGCAGCATCCAAGTTACTTTCCCACTGTGGGAACTGAACACTTTTAAAACTGTTTTGACTGTAACCAAGGAATCAGAGAGATGGATGAAGCCAGCCGAAAGTGTGACAATCTCCTAAAGGCACACAGATGGTGAGCAGACACGGCAAACTGATTCACTTTGAGCGATCACTTTCCTGAAGCACATTTTGGACAGTTTTCAACCCCTCTGAGGACCTGAGGAAACCCCTAACTTCTCCAAGGCAAAATAAGGGGCGGGAAGGGAGAATGAAAAAAAGCATGATTTTTTCTTGAAATGCACATCCACATGGAGTTAGTTATTCATTTGCCCTTTGACACCGAGAGAAGATCATCTCCAAGAATGATCACCCGTGGCTCAGCCCAGATGAAGATGGGCTACAAATTTCATTCCTAGTGCTAACCATGAAAAGATTTTCCTGTTTTACCAGAAACCACAATCTCCCATAATTCCCAGACTGTTCAAGTGATGTATAGCTTGGTAATTGCCCTGAAAGATAAGGGAAAGCCTCCTCTGTGGTTGCATTTGATATTGGCCTGATGTATGGGATTGCTCAGTGGAGGGTGTCGAGAGACAGTGTGGAATATGCTGCTGTGCCTCTTCTCACTGGGGAAACTCTGCTGGTGGCAAGCAGGATCCTGAGGGTTGAAAATTGCTTTCCCACATCTAACATCCCTTTCATAGCAGCCTTAGTCAGTTTTTGGCAGGAGGACTAGAATTAAAGAATTGTTTATAGCTGCTCCAGAGACTCCTCTGCAGTGCTGCCACCCCTGTGGCACCCCTGCACCAGGGACTAAGTGGAGCTGCTGAGACAGCTCAAAAGGGTAGGAGCGAAACAGGGCATGGAGGCGAGAATCTTGCAAGTAGAAGAGGGAAAAAATTTCTGGAGAGGAAAACTTTCCCCCACAGCAAGTGACAGAAGCTCTTTTTCTTTTGTCAAAGGAAGGGATAGTGGAAAAATCTGATTGACTGACTGACTGAATATTAGAAACACAGGCTGTTGAAAATCCAGCTAACCAGATGAAGCCTGATACAGAAATCTTCCAGCTTGGTGCTATAGGGAAGAGATGGACCACTTAAGATTTTCAGATAAAGCTCTGTGATGTCTATTCCACTTTCCAGGGACAAACGGGGATCCTGTTAATACTTTGTGATAAGATTGTCCAAGCAATCGGGATAAGCAGCCGCTAGATGGCATGGCCATCCTCATCCAAACTCGCTATCTCGCAGCTGTGAAATACCAGGATACCCTGCTCATCCCACGCAAGCACAGCTAAAGGATGGTATTTATCTCAGATCTGCCCTAGGAAAGCGCTGGCACACTTTGTAGTTATTTTGCACTGGGGATCTGAAATCTGATGAACATTCCTCTGTGATTTTAAAAGGATTTAAAAATAAGCTGCACACAGATTTTGCCAACTTGCTCTCACTGGTTTCAGTGAAGATGTACTGGGCCTGCAAAGAGCATTTATGTGCAAAACAGCTCGTAAAAAGAAATATACAGTGCTTTGTTCTCCCACAGGAGGGCTAGTGAATTATTTGGCTAGAACCCACATGAAGTAAGACGTTATTGGTAGATACTGTTTTCCAGATCCTCAGCTGCTGTTATGTGGTATACTTCCCTCGTTTATACTAGCTGAGAGTCTAGTCTCTAGGTCTCCAGATCAGAATTAAGCAAGACACCAAGAAGTCCTTAGAGAAATGAGCTTTTATTTGAGGGGGCTGCCAAACACATTAGATTTGGACAACTTTCTCTCAGAGATTTAATCTCAGAGGAACTGGCAGAACAGAAAAGGCCCAGAAACAGGAGTGAATCAAGCACATAAGCACATTTATGCCACGAGCTGCACTGTTTTCCATGTAGCTGCAAATAGCTGAAGTCTTTAAAGCAGAGACGTCCAGTGTAGCTTTAGTCACTGAAAACTGGCTTGCATTATACATAAACTTAAAACTAATCCAAATTTACAGATTTCCATACCAAATAATTCTTATAAACCATAAAGAAATTGCATTCGAGTGCAAAAAAACCTTAAATCACCTCCCTCTTCTGTGCATTTTTTTCTACTACAATATGAAGAAAGTTTAGAGTATCCCTTGCCTTTTCTGTTTCTGTACAAGGACAAAGAGTGTGCTCTTATTTGGTGTTATTTCAAAATTATCCCCTTAAAAATAATATTTTATTAATTGAATAAAGTAACACTTAGCATTTCTCTTGTATGCCTGTGAATTTCTCTTGCACTTATTAGAGGGTGATTCAAAGCAGCCCTAGCTCCCTGTAACAAAAATTAGATCAAATTAGACAACGAATGTATTTCTTTCTCAAAGAAAAAGAGTAACCAAAATAAGTATTTGAATTTCCTAAACACATTTAAAACTGATGGGAAGCATACAGCAAAGCTATGCAGCTGGGAGGGGAGGGAAATGGAGTCTCACATTTTGTGAGTTCTCTGTGTTGCTAATCACAGGGGAGTCGTGATGCACCACTGAAACTCTGGGGTGCTTTATATGGTGCAAATAACAAATATTCGTCCCCAGGAGAGCACTACTGGAGATCTAGCCCCCGATTTGAGACTAAAGGGAGACACCAAGTGGAAGAAAGACTCATAACTAATTGCAAGTTGCCAGTGGCTCTCTAGGATTTAATTCCTCTGTGTGCCTAAGTAGGTGATGCAGGTGTGCATTTGGGCACTTCACTGGCCATGCGCTCATTGAAACGTGCATCTGTGAGAGAAAAGAGAGTGAGGCAAAGGCAGAAAAGAGATTCTTTGCCATGCAAGATTTAAAATGACTTAACATAGCAAGGAGGAACTTGGACGCCTTAATAAATGAAATTGAAGGGAATTAAATCTCTAAATACTTTTGTGGATCTGAGCTTATGTAACAGGTATTAGTGTCATAGGATTGTTTGTTCCACTCACCTTGTTCCTTCAGGTAAATCGTGCCAGCATTGAACACAATTCCCTGAGAAAGTACCCAGCCTGCCAGCACCAGCTCCCAAATGCTCTCATTTACTTGGGTACACCTTGAACTGGGCTCCCCTTCCTAGAGTTTTCTGAAGTGTTTATGTTAACTGGACTCAAAATGATGACTTCTCACCAGTCTCTAGAGCTGTGGGGTGTGGAAATAATACTTCCTAGGCAAGGACATCTCTCCTGGCACACCCCCAACACAGATCAAGGGGGAATCAGCAATGTTCATTCCTCTCGATCCAATGTAAAAGAAAGTTAAAAGAAATTACAAGATACAGATGAGTGTTTAAAGACTTTTATTCAGCCTTCTATCAGATGAAGCTGGTTTAGGTCAACCAGGGTGTCAGAAATGAATAATGTATGAGATCTGCCCAGATGTGCCCATGTTTTTCTAGTGCCAGTTCTCTTCTTCATATTTTGAAAGACAAGGACAGATGCATTCAACTCTGCATTTAAGCTATAAACTTAGGAGGAAAGCAGACTTATCAGCACGCTGGCTCCTTCTTCCTACCATGCAGAAAAATGCATACACTTAGCCAGGCAGCCCAGCCTCAGAAATACTGTTATGGAAAGATGTTAAGCAAAACATCTCAAATCTTCTGGGAGGGGAGGAATCTCATAGCACTTTGGCATTTTGTAACCTCACAGTGCAAAGCAGCACATAAAATCCAGAGTATCACTTCAGTCTGTAAATATTAGATCAAAAGAAGTTCATTAGAGAAACTTACTGTGCTCCAGAAATCTGCCTTTAGAAACAAGATTGTACTTGGAAGAACAGTGGATATTCTTGTTGCTCTCTGAACAGGAGGTTGGGATTCAAAGTATCCCCAATGAGCATCCAAACCCTCCACAGCCACTTGCTCACTCCCCACCAACAGAATCGAGGGGCAGAATTAGAAGGGTAAAAGCTGGAAAACTCACAGTTTGAGATAAAGACATTTTAATAAGAAAAAGAGAACAAATCCAGGCACAAAAACAAATCAAAACAAGGAATTTATTCAGTTCCTTCCGAGGACAAGAAGGTGTTCAGCCACCTCCAGGAGAGCAGGGCCTCGTCACGAACTTGGGAAGACAAATGCCATCACTCCACTGTCCCTTCTTCTTCCTTTCCCCCCACAGTTTATATACTGAGCATGATGCTATATGTTCTGGAATATCCCTCTGGTCTCCTGCCTGAGTCTCCCTAACATCCCAGGCACCCCCAGCTCCCTCACCATTATGGCAGCATGGACAGCAGAAAAGGCCTTGGCTCTGTGTGAGCCCTGCTCAGCAACAACAAAAATATCACTGCATATCAACCCTGTGTTCAGAACAAATCCAAAACACAGCCCTGTACCAGCCACTGTGAAGGAAATTAACCCCATCCCAGTCAAAATCAGCACACCTTCAAAAGATACCAACAAAACACCTGGTATCTCCAAGGAAAGACAGCACACCCGAAGAAGCAGGATACTGTTGTGTAAGAGGAAGAAAAAAAATTTTGGTGCCTACTGTAGAGCTTCAGGAATACAGTCAAGTTCTTCAGGTGTTCATCCATATCTACAGGTGTTTAAAAGGACTGAGCCTGAATGCTACCTCTTTGAAATTAATTTCTGGTTACCAAAGATGACTGCAAAAGGCACAAGGAGGATTGTAAAATTGGATTAAGTCCTAGATCCACCTAGTTTCCCAGAGTCCAACTGTGGATTTTGTTAGCCTAGGCATGCCCATGAGCTCAGCAAAAAGAGCAAGAGCTCCTTAGTGACTGGGATGCATTTCTGAAACCCATCTAGTAATTTTCTATCTTGTTTGCCCCAAATGAGCAAGCACGTGGCAACAGTCATGGACCATTCTCAATCCAGAGATGTCTGAATGCTTTTGAGATTTGTTTCTATGATGATGATTTTTTTTTTAAGGGAGAAATTATGGAAAGAACAGGATGGGCAATCCTAATAATTTGTTCCAGCAAATTTTCTATTTCAAGGGGCAGATAGATATCCAACATGTATGCTTTCATATTGCTACTGCTTAACAGATCACAAAAATGTAGAATTCAATACTCCCAAATCTAGTGCCTAGGGAGACACATCCCCGTGTACTGGATTTTCCAGCGCTTTTTGAAAGGGATCAACATTTTCTTGCAAAATACCAAGTTTGAGAGTGCAGTCACCTTTGTAATAGTCAGCTGGGAGAGATCCATGCCAGGATCCAAAATAACCCAACTACAGACAAATCTGCTTCCCAGTTACTTGGTGCCTCTGGCAGAACAGTTTAAACTTTTCCAAGTTCAACTTCTGGAAAACTTCAATTGCTTGCATTTCTCATTTCTGCCAGGGGAGGGCAACTGGTCATCAGGAAATTAAGATCTGTTTACTAAAGCTGCCGTGCACTTCGAAGTCCTAAACCACAGAATATTAAAAATATTTTAGTCCTGGAAATATACCCTTCTATAAACACGTCTTCCCCTAATACAAGTTTGCAAGTTAAAATAGTTCCCTCTTGCCCCAGAAGCTTCAGCAATCACTGCACTTCTATTGCTGTTCACTCTAACCATTATTCTTTCTATATACTTAATCTGATAGTAAATCATAGCTTGGTGCAAATAAAAGAGGATTCCACTTACAGTGCCATGAACACACTTCAGATTAGACTTGACATAATCTGTAAATTTGACACAATTTTAAATTGTGCTTTGCATTCTTTCTGTTTTTTACTGTGCTATCAAACAGACACTAACCACGAACCCTATGTTGTTTGGCCATTTTGTTTTTAACTTGGAGTTTAAACAGAAACGCCTCCCTCTTCCCCCAACCCCCCCCCCCCCCGCCCCAGGAGTGCTTTGCTCTATTTTTGAAGTATTTTCTCTTTGTCAAAGCAACTTTGAAAGAACTTTTTTTTTTTTTTTAAAAAAAAGTAAGACAGTTTGTTCTGTAATTCCAGCACTCATCACTGCATCACCTGCATCACTCAATGTTTTGGCCCTATCAGCAAAGAAATCCTTCCTCTCCTAGAGTCATAGTAATGTGTGACCAATTAAAAGACTTTTTAAGGGAAATAGATATGCAAACATTAGAAATCCACGTGTCTTCCTGTTTCTCTGTTCTCCCTAATGCCAAAGACTAATTTCCTCCTTCTGGTGCATGTAACACAGGGCAGCAACCTGTGCCAGCTGAACCTCAGACCCTTTATTCTCAGAGATCCTCTGAGACTAAAGAAAAGAAGTTTGGTCCCTTCCACTCTGCAGCTTGCAGCCCAACAGCCCTGAGACCTTCCATACCAGCTTCAGAGAAACATGAAGAGCTGCCTGTACATAAAATGGTGGAAACTTCCTTGCTTGCATCTGACTGTTTCAGGATGGCCCAGCCATGGGTTTACCAACAGGGAATGAGGGGGCTGTAGCTCCCTACATCATCATAAGCCACCCACAATTAGCAGCCATCCATGCCATATACGTATTTTTCATTGTAAAGCAGTGAGGACTGTGCAGCTTCTCACAACCCTGGGCAAGGCTGCAAGCAGGCATAAAAGCACAGCCAGCCAGCTCTGTGCAGGGCATTAGTATTCCTCTGTGCCTGACGAAACAGACCTTGCGTACAAATGAATCAGAACCTGTATGAAGCTGCATCGCCTGGGACTTGGACTCCTCTGCAGACTTCCCTTGTTTACCCACAGAATAGGCCATGGCTTGATTTGGTACAGAGATTAATTCCTCCTAAAAAGAAAGTATTCATTTGACAGGGAATGGTTGTTGTGTTTGAAATGAAGATGGCCCAAGGCAAAAACAGATTACTTGGCTCAATGACCCATTGGCTGGTCTCTGGCTGCCTTTGAAATGGTATTCGGTTTTCAGCCTTACATGCCACATAATGGTGGGTTTCTCCAGCCTGGGTGTTTTCTTACAAGCACTTTTGTCTAATCACTAGCTGAGAATCCAGCCTGATGTGTACATTGTAAAAGATGCTGTTTATACTTGGGCTTTTAGTCTGCCATCTGTGCACAGCTTAGCTGCAATATCTCAGTAGATCTGTTTCCCCTCTGCTGCCAAGTCCCTGTTGCAAGTCTTCAGAAAAGCATGATTCATGTCAGACTTTCTAATAAAATTTAGGCACTTTGGAAGCTCTCTTTTAAAACCTATTCCCTTCTCTCAGCAAATGCAGTGGTATAGACTTAATGCTTTTTCTAGACTCATTGGTTCATATCCGAGTGGCACTCAAGCATAAGCAGTTATACATGCAATCATTGATGCATATATATTCCCACACTGCCCTTGCTATCCTGTATCCCTTTCTCAAAGCCTCTGACACAAATGAATTCAGGCACCAGAGCTGCTGGCACAATCCATTTGCACGGCACCTTGTAATCACTTTTTATTTAAAACCCATTTTCTTTAAGAAACAGTCCTTGCACTAATCCTCAGGGGAAATATTTTGAGCCCAGGCTTCCTCCCTCAAAGTAGGACACTTTTTGCAAGAATCAGAAACAAGCTACACGCTCAGTACCTGTAGGCTTGGGTAAGCTGTCAGCACACAGATGAGGAAGACTAAATATAAGAACAGGCAGATGCTATTTCACCTGCCTCACTGAGCCTTGTGACTTTATAGGTAAGCATTCTGAATTACAGAGTACAGGCATAAGCCTGAGCAGATGTTTGAATGAAAGACAAAGACCATAACAGAGAGAGAAAGCGTAAAGAAAAAGTACTCTTAATATTTTATTTGAGAATGGAAGTGCTTTTAATGAAGGTTAATTCTGCTTGAAAAGAGATGCTGCTGATTTCCAGAAAGACACAGTCGCCAAGACTGGTTGTAAATGAGTTCAGATATTGCCCCAAATAATTTGCATGCATAATTTGTCCTTGTCTTAGACACTAACAACTGGCCTTACAAATTATTTTTGATCTAAGAAAGGAGTCTGAGCAAAACTAGACAGTTTGCAGGCCATGGATAGCCTGTGAACATCTGCAGAAATAGGGGTGGTGAGACCACACCCGCAAAAACCCCTTTGCAGAGCGAATCATTTCACTTCCACCTTATTGTCCCTGTTCTGCCTCAGCACCTGCATTTCAAACCCCTCTCCCCCGCTGAGCCCTCAGGCCAGCTGATGAGCCTACAGTTACTGCTGGTGGCACAGAGAAGGATATGGAACCCAGGGTGCTGTGAGCAATGTGTGTGGCACTCAGCAAGTGACACCTGCTCTCCAGGTGAGCCTCCTCTCATGGCCCCTCCTGCCTCACACAATCCATGCATGAAGGAGTACTTATGATGTAGCCTGGCTTTGCCCATTACATGACCACATTCTCATCCTGACAAAAAATATGTCTGCAGGATAAAATACAGGCTAGTGGGAAGGTAGCTGAGTACCACTGCTGAAAAAGGGAAGATGGTTGTGTTTAATCCTGGTACCAGAGGAAATGAATGGGAGCTGCAGGGAAAAGTTTAGACTGGATGGGACTGGATGGAGCTCTGAATGTCAGAATTAAAGTCAAGTAAATGCAATGAATAAAGCATGGCCCAGAAAAGGACCTTCTAAAATCTTTTCTTCGAAACCTAGTGGCATAGTAAGGAATCAGCCTTCAGACATAGAAGGATGACCAAGAGGCATCTTATTAGGAGAGAGTAAGGTGGCCATTGTACACTTGTCTTGGTACAAAAGCCAAACTGGTTTTTGCTGCCCCCAGAAACGAGGAGTGGGACCTTGAGCTGCATGAGTGGGCTAGTCCTCCTCCTCAGCTGAATACCTGAAAGTGAGGAATGCTGTGCCTTAGAAAGCTGAAGGACTTCCTGATCTTCCTTCATTTTAGCATTGGCTTGATGGGTTTGGCTTCAGTATCTCTGAAATGAGGATTCGCAGAGGATCACATTGCTGTTACTGTTATATTGCCTTATCACTTTTATTTTAATTTGCGTTCTGCCAGTAGAGAAGAGGCAGGATCCCATTGGGCTAATTTTGCCACGTGCCAAGAACAAAGAGCTGGTGGTTTGAGCTCGCTGCCTGCTGCGCAGAGCGGATACACAACACAAAACAGAGAAGCCCATGGAAACAATGCAGTGGCACCGGTCAGCAGAGCAAACAGCAGCCACACCATGCGAACACCTCACCATCTTCACAGTGCTGGGGGCACTGGTGCAAACAAGAGCTTAACAGGGTTTGGAGGGGGAACAATGTGCAGCCCGGGTGATGTTTACAGGATTCATTGGGGCAGCGAAATTGCCCACTGGAAAAATCTTGCAGTGGGTCATCAAGCTTGCTTTCACTGGGCAGGGAGCCACAGCGTGCGTCTCGCAGCACCAGGCGAGCTGCGAGTGGCCTTGAACGCTAAGGGGTGTTTGTGTGTGCGCTTGTTACACCCATTGCCGGGCCAGACGTGTTTGTGCGTGCGCTACTGCACCCACTGCCGGGCCAGGGGTGTTTGTGTGTGCGCTTGTTGCTCCCACTGCCGGGCCAGGGGTGTTTGTGTGTGCGCTTGTTGCTCCCACTGCCGGGCCGGGCAGGGGGCTCACGGCAAGGGCAGCGGGCAGGGCAAAGGGCCCATGCACTGCCGGCCACCTGCCCGAGTGGAGCGGGACGATTCGGTCTCAGGTGGAGAGAAGGAGGCAGCGGCCGAGGCCTCACAGGTGGGCAGTGGAAAACTCCTCGATGTGAGGGCGGGAAGTACCGAGCGCTGCGCGGAGCCCGCGGGAGCCCTTGGCCGTGGGCACAGCGGGGCCCGCCCGAGACTCCAGCTCTT
>JAHLSL010000007.1:37259577-37311978 GCA_025920805.1 Petroica traversi | reverse complement strand
AGATGTGAACCTGCTGCTGTGAAGCTTGCTCACTTCATGAGAACTGTCAAGCAGAAGCCTGTGGCAGGAATCATTTTGGTGGACCGCAAGGTCAAAGTGTAGAACTACTGCCCTGAAAATCTAGATGGAGGTGGCTAGTAAGATGAGCAGTCTTGATAGTGTACTCCTGTATGCTGATGTCAAGCATATGATAAACTGACAAATTACTCATCTCTTACTAAATACTTCATGAGCACTAAGTGGGAAGAAAGTGCTAATGAGGCAGAGGGGCACTGGGTGGTACCCGTCAGTGACCTGTTCTGCATGTCACTGCACAGGTGGTGGAACCTGCCAATGTTCCACAGCAGAACCTCTTGCAACATTGAGGTGGTTTTTAACATTTGCATTTGGTTTTGGTCCTTTGGCTGAAGCAGGAACTCCTAGAGCTGCAGTTGTGCTTCTTTAAAAAAAAAAAAATTAAAAATGCATGGGTGCTTGCTCGTGATGGGAGGCCTCTACAGGTGAAAAAACATTTGCTAACTGCTCTGCAACCCTATGTATGGATTTGGAGTGGCTCAGAGAAGTGAGTAGCCTCTCCTCACTCTTAACATGGTGTCATTTAACACCCCTTTCAGAGAAGGATCTTGCTGCCAAAATATCTTTGCTTGGTGTGGCCTCTTTGGACCTGAGCATTTCTTTGCCTGGGTTTCTCCATCCTTGTGAAGGGCTTTGAAGACCACTGAGATGACATTCTCATCCCTGTGCTGCAGGGCTGGGTGAAGTCTTGCAGTGTTTGTTCAGCTTCTTACCTGCGTGCGACAGAAATAGAGCAGGACGCAAGCTGAGTGCCTGGAGAAAGCCCTCCCTGTGGGCAATCTCTGCCCTGCTGCATGGAAGCTCCTCCCTTAAGAGGATTTAGCGGCTTTAATGATGTGGCTCATCTGGACTCTCTTCATTACTGTTATTGTCTCTATTTTAGTTCTCGGGTGACGGGCAGGTGTAGTGTGACCTACAACTGTAAGCTGGTGCAGGAAATGCTCTAAGGAGGCCTTCCCACAGCTCCATGGAGGTTTTTTTGTCCCTGCTACTCAAACAACTCTGCTTCAAGCTCTGAGAAGTGCAAGGGGGAGTTTCACGTGAAATTTTTCATCTGACTGTAACAAAGGAAAAGTTTTTTTGCTCTCCTGTTTCTCCATGTTCTGGTCTCACAGCTGTGAGGGAGGAAGGGTCTATCCCGGACTGGATTTGTTCATCCAGTAGTTGTTTAAGTCAGTGGGATGCAGGTGGGACTTTTACAGACCTCTGGTAACCACAGGCTCCAGGGCACTTTTCAACTCAAATCATGGCTGTGGTTCTTGGTGCCTAATGGCATTGTTATAGCAGGAAGCACACAGCACAGGCAAAAGGTATTGCCACAAAGACCTTTGGGCACTGATGGGATAGGGTCTGTTATGGGAATGCCAGGGGGATGCTGGGAGTTGGATCATGCCCCGTGCTATCTGAAGCAGTAATTATTGCTCCACTTAAATGGTGCCTGTGGCATGGCAGCCACTTTCTTCCTGGTCTCGTTTCTCTTGCCTGGTGAGTGGGAGGTGCTAGAGGGGGTGAGTCTGTCGGGACTCAGGCTCTGTTTGAGTAGCTTGGAAGGCTGGAGGAGGTAGCAATATTTCCAGTGGGCCTGGAAAGGAGTGATGGAAGCCACAGCCTTCTTGCACTTACTCCTCAATTTCCTTTGCAGAAAAACTTACGTGCACCAAAACTAACTTATTACTGCCAGGAATTAAGGCATTTGCCCTCGAGTGCCATAACTTCACCTCTCTAAAATAGGAGCATGACATCTTCAGCCCTGCCTTCATTTGTCTCTGAGTGTGGATCATGTCACCCAGAGATCTGGAGTCCTTCTATGCAGCAAAGGGGTAGCTGAGCACAGACGTTATGAGCTTTAATGGGCGAAGAAGTAAACTGTGTACTTGCACTAATGCATCTGTTGGAGGAGTATGGGATTGGAGATTTCTGCAGGCTACTGATTAATGGCATACGTGTGAAGGGATGGCTGAGTGAGCCACCTTTCCTTTAGCAACTGTCTAATGAGATGCAATAATTGCCACCTCTGTCTCTTTTTTTGCTCTTCTGTATTCTTAGAGTGAATGAGATGGAGGAAAGGCTAAAAATTACAGACTCTCTTGGCATGGTGAAAGGAATAATACAGGAGGCAGAGCCAGCGCCAGCAGTTCCTTGACGGCTGGTTGGCTGTGGCAGAGCCTGTTTGCGGAAAGCTTTCTGGGCTATCAGGGCTTGGAAACACTGAAGCAGTTAATGGCTGACTTCAGTCTAGATGGGGTGATAAGTGAAGCACAGGAACTGCGTAGTGGAGATAGCTTAAATCACTTCTTGTGTGCACTGACAGATTCAGAGCTAGCTAATTTGCTGGAAGAAAGATGAGGCGTTACTGTGAGCAGCTCTTTGAAAGGGACTGCCTGGTTGATCACAGCAGAAAAAGGGAATAAAATAATAGCCTGTGGGGATGGGAACAGGGATTGGAGACTGCCAACTCTGAGTCCAAGCATGTGTCTATTTGAACACCACAGAGCCAGGGAAGCGGGTGGTTTGTGGCTCATCCAAAGTGAATACAGGGGAGAAAGGGAAGGAGACTAAGCTGGGGACTAAGCAGGGCTTTGCCCTGTGGGAAGAGGTGTGTGCACAGGCTGTCTGGCTGACTGGTCTAGTTCTTTGTCTCCTTGAAGGAGCTTCAGAACTGGGACATCACCTACTGGGACACCACCGTTTAAAAGCAAGTCAAACCAAAGTCCAGTGCATGTACTTAATTTCTGAAAGTAGCTGGTGTGGTAAATGCCCTGTCTGTCTTTAAGGAGCTCAGGAGCTGAGAAGGACCCGAGGAAGTGTCTTGCACATAAGCAAAGTACTGGTGGAATTTATTAGGAATGCTTTTGGGTTGCTGATTTTAGTTTCTTTGCAGCACAGCATTGAGGCAGGTGCATCATGAAAGCACTTTACTACAAAATTATTACCAAGCTGTAAGCAGGCTACTGATCTCTTCCAGTATGATGATAATCCCATGTCCATGTGTACTGCAGAAATGCTGATCTGGGATGAACTGTATACATTAGGATATCCAACAGCCTGAAGATTTGAAGTTGTATAATGGGGAGTTCCCTTTGTAGGCAAAACAAATCTGCTTCAGCCTGTCATACCATACAAGCAAAAGAATGAGCTGTCAGAGCTGCAACCACACACCTTGAGCTGAGCTAATCTTCCCGCTGCTGGAGTTGGGAGCTGCTCTTGGTCCCTCCTGCTCCCCATCCATTGCCATGGAGGTAGTTTGGGAAAGGGGAAGGAAAGTAATTATCTTAGAATTGTTTGCATATTGGGGACTGAACATACTGTAAAGTGGTTTTGCCTGTTGGGAATAAAGGAGGCTGTTTCCTAGAGTTGTTCTGGAAAAGGGATTACGGTCACTGGATCTGACCATATTCTTCTCCAGCACTTCGCTTTGGTCACTGTAATCTGTGAGGTTTCTGTGCCCTCGCCAGGATGGGTTCAAGGAACTCCACAGGAATTTGATGCCCTCAGCTCCTGCCTCTACAGGAGAAGCTTCATGCAGCACCTTGTCTGTCTAGTTTTAAAAGCAACCTGCTCCAGGGTGCTGGTTTTGCTTGGGCTGTTGTACCAGACTGCCACAGGTTCCAGTGAGCTGTCTCTGGGGTTTTGTGCATTGGGTTGCTGTGGGGCCATGACCTGAGCTGCATTGGTGCAGGGCTTCTGGAACAGCATGCAAGGCAGGTGTGGAAAGGACATCTTGGCACTTGACTAGGATTTCAAGGGCTGCTACTGTCATCCCATAATATAAAAACATGCAAATCCTAAATGCCTGGAGATGATACGTCTCCTGTGATAGATGGTTAGCGGTTTTGTTGGGAATCAATTGCAAAGTCTAATTTAAATAGATTATCTCTACTACTGCACAAAATGCCTCAGTGTTCTAGTTGGACCATTCCAGGGAAATTTCTGTACCTTTTGTGGCATTTCAGTTTCTAAGTGTTAGTAATAGAGGAAAAAATATTTGTGTTGGGAATGTCTTATTCCCTTCCTCGTATGATTTTTTTTTTTCTGATTTCTCCTTGGTCCTGCCAATGGCTTACTTAGCATTACTTGGAATGTGTGTGGAAAGGAATTGAAAAGAAGTTCTGTATTCAGTGGCGGCAATATCAAGGGATTTTTTGGACTTTGGTCCCCAGAGCTAACATGCCAGCTTTCGAAAGTCACTATGCAGACTACTCTGCTTTTCTCCTCTCTGCTGGTAATCAATTAATTTGTAGAGTACCCTTGCATAGAAGGGTGCAGTTCTCGCTGGTGTGGTGATAGGACACCGTCTCTAGGGCTGCATTGGTTCTGGGGCTTGTTTCATGTGTTGCTGTGGCACTAAATGTCCCTTGCCTGCTGTGGAACTGGTCATGTGTCTGTCATGGGTGTCTTCGTGGATTGAAGTTGGTGGTGGTGAGTCAGTCTTGAGTGGCTTTTCTGGAATGTCCACAACATCCCAGTGTACTTCCTTGGCCTCTTGTCCCCTCACTCCCTCTCTTCTGTGTCTTGAAGATAGGCTCCCTGTAAAACACAGAAGCAGAGCAGGACTTTGATTAAGGAAACAGGCTGCTGACCTGCAGGGATGTGTGCCCTTGCTGTTGCCTTGTATTTTGCACTAACGAAACAAATACGGAAACTATTCTGCAGCATCTATGCTGCATGCTTGAAGAAACTGGGTCTTAAAAGGCAGGTAGGAGTTCTAATTATACTCACCTCTGAAGTCTTTTGGGTGAGGGTGAAAATCCGACCAGACAGAACTCCAGCTGCCTAAATGTATTTTCATAACAGTCTAAGAAGCTGCTGGACTCTTCTTTGCATTCAGGTCCCTTTCTAATGCCGGCTTGCAGCTATGCACATGGAATAACTAAAGAGCACTCTGAGTTGTGCAGTAAATCTGCCTGTTCCCGAAGGAATCTCTTTTAATTAGAGAAGACTTCTGCTCGGCAGCTGCTGTGTGGAGCAGTGCTAGACCACAGCAGTGTGGAGAAGCCCTGGTGAACCGTGTGAAACAACATAAAGGCACAGCCCTTCCCTGGTTCCCAAAAGGTCTGCTGCACTTCTCTGGGGAGACTGCACAGGAGTGGGGGGAGAGGCTGCAGGTACAACAGAAGTTCCTGCAGGCTGATGATGTGGGGAGCCGTGTGTGATAGATAAGCCTACAAGTGAGCCCCAACCCCTGTGTGGGACTTGCTGCAGGGGTGGCTGCTCCCCATGCACAGAGTTCAGCAGCTCCTTCGCACCAGATCCTGCAAGGGTGAAGAGCACCTTGTGCAAGTGCAGCTGAAATAGGGGTGGTCCCGGCAGCTCCTGAGGGGCTGGCCACAGCTGCTGATGCTTCTCCTGCCTGATGTGAGAGGACCTGAAATGTCAGAGTTTCCTCTCGCCCTTTCTCCCTGGGGGAGGTGTTGTGACTCACGGCTTCCTGGAATGAAACTGAGGTGACAAAATGCAGTTGCCAAAACTTCATGGGAATTTTTTAGTGTCAAAAACTGCATCAAACTGGCTGCTGCCTTGGCAGAAGAGACTATTTCAAAGAAGGGCTATTTTGAGGAATGGCAAGCTGCTTTAATTCCCGAGTCCAAGACCTCAAAGGCTTCTTTGATTTGATGTTGCAGTCCTGCTGGTGGCCTCAGAGCCTGAGTGTTTCTACATTCAATACCAGTCTATCGTGTTGCAGCTTTGGAGGCTGTTGTGGCAGTGATTTAGACTTGCTCCTGTAGTAAAACACTAGGTTTCTGCTTTGTATAGCTTCAGGCAGATGGGAAACCTCTTCCTATCCCAGCTGTCAGCCACCAGCAAGACCCACCGGCACATATACAAGTAGATGGCCGCGCACCCGGTGCTGTCCCACGGGAAGCTAAACGCTTGCTCCTTGTTTGCCCAGAAGAGAGGCAACCTTCGCCACAGGGTGTCTGCTGTCAGGAAGAACAGCCTGTGCAGCTGAGCCAGGTCAGCAGCTCTATTGCTGTGGTGCTGTCTGATGGTTATTCCTGTGCCCAGGATCTCAGCACAGAGCCCTGGTGACCTGTGATGGATGGTTCTCCTGCTGACAGCCTCCCATCAGAGGAGAAGCAGACAGTGGGGCTTTGCTGGCCTGGCTTCCAAGCTGCTGCACAGCGAGGGGTGGGTGTGTATGTTGAGGGCAGAGGGAGCCATGTGTCACAGCCATAACCTGCCCAGGTAGCATGCATGAGACCCCTTCCTGTAGTTTTAAGTGATTGATAAGTTTGGCTTGATTAAAAATTGTGGAGCTGATGTGAAATAAAATCAAGTGGGCTATGGGGGGAAAGACAATAATGTGGTGGGACAGAGGCAAGTAAGAAAAATTGTGTCTGCAATCCTATTAAAAAGTAGTCTTAGCCTCAGTCATGATTTACTGATTAAAGATGAAACAGCCTGCTTTTTTTCCCCCTCTGAAATGGGAGCATTTATGTCTGCACTGAGGCTCATCGGATTATTTGTAAATTAGTTATTCTGGGTTCCTAGTTTAAAAAAAAGTACCTCTGAACTACTCTTTTCCATTTTATTCTTCTAGCATTCCTCTGTCAAATAGTCTTCTGAAATACTTGTGCTCTAAATATAGAAAAGGAGACCTTTTCAGGAAAGTAGAAAATGCCACCCAGCCTCTCTTGGTTCAGATTCAGCCGAACCCGTTTTCCAGACCACTGTGCGTAGGTCTGCAGACTCCAAGGAGGCCCCTCTTTTTCCCAAAGCAGACTCAGCTTTTCAGTCTTGCTGTCTTTTTTGGCTGCCAGATTCCTAGGGAACCTATCCCATATGTCTGTTCTTCTTGGCTTGAAACAGTTCTGTCCAGAACCTACACATGTATTGCTTTGAAAGATTGATTGATTATTTTCTTTTTTTGGGATGGTGTTGGAGGAGTGATCTTAACTGCAGGTGGCAGGTCTTCACTAGTCAGTGTTCTTCTATTTCTCCAACTCACTCCCCTGGGACTACCTGCATGGTAATGTAGCAATCATCAGGGTAGCAAAACACCTCTGTCTGTTGCAGCCTCCCTTGGAGTTCAGGGCCATCTTCACAGAAAGGCAACCAAAAGTTTTTGGGTATCTCTTCCAGCTGGCTAAGTGTTTTCTAGAGGACCCCTTTGTTTTCCAGCCTTGTCCGCTGAGATTTCTTATTGTGGCATTTCACTTCCTAAAATGCTTAGGCTGGTAACAAAGTAGCTTCTCTGCAGCATCTGTAAGAGCTCATGCTGTGTTATTCTTGCTCCTCACTGCCCTTTACTGCTGTACAATGTAGCTTTCTTTTCCACTTTCTATCTCCTGTAGGAAGAGCTTGGCATGAGGAGAGTGTTCTGTGAAGGTGAAAGGAAAAAGTGCTAGACAATGCTGCTGTACATCTGAGAGCCCTTGTTGGGACTGACCATTCCAGAGCAAGGTTTGAAATTGCTTCCAAGTTGCATCCTCAGAGTGATCAGGGTGGCAAGTGGTCTTGGCTATTGTGGCCAGGTGCTACCAGTTACAACTGTTACAAACTATTTACATTATTTGCCTTGATGTTGGAGAGAGAAAATGTAGTTGGGGTGAATGTTTTTGAATAGCAGGAAATGACTGTGGTTTTAAAAGTCCTGTACTTTAGGGTTTTTCTTGCCCTCTGTATGTCATTATTTTGGAAACAGGGGCTGATTGAGACAGAATCCCTTCCTCAGGAGCTTTTTATAGTTCCGGCTTTCTCTTTTCATTCGTACCCTTTGGTAGTGTCAAGTGGCATCTGTGGCATGAAACTCAGGATGTTGTGAAATGTTCGTCCACAGGCTGTCTGTGACAATGCTCCTCTCGTCAGCAGGCAGGCAGACCATGCTCCAGCAGGGCACAAGGTCTCGTGTGACCCTGGGCTGGTCTGCTGGAAGTACAGCTTCTTCTGGGGCAGAGGCAGGGTCCGGGAGTAACCTTTTGTGGCTGTGTCACTGCTGCCACAGCATGTGTGATTCTGTACCACTGAGTTTGAAGACCCCAGGCTCAGCTGGCCCCGTCTGCTTGTAACAAATGGTTTGGCTGAGTTGCCTCCCTTGTCTTCCCTGGTATGCAAATCTGGGAGAGATCATAAGACAGTTTGTGTGAGAATCTAGCAGAAATCTTGTATTTCTGATTCCTGGACTGTCAGCCGGCACTGGGGGCCTTCAGATTGGAGGCCTGTGGTGTTGGTAAGGCAGACCTTGCTGAAGAGGAGAGTTTCTTACAACTGCTGATCTGTACTCTTCTGCTCTATAATCATATGTAGCAGTGCCAACATACTAGCAAGGGTGCAGGAGTGGTTCAGGTAGCTATGTATTGGCAAATGATCTATTTGGCAAAACCAAAGTTTCCTAAAATTACAAATAATAAAGGGACTGTTTCTGGTAACAAGCCAAAAGATGCATTCCCTTATGGCCTGAGGCAGTTTCCTGTGCCAGTAGGACTTAGTTTCATTTACCAGTAATGATGGGATTTTAGTATTCCTTCAGCTCTACTTGATTTGTGGGCTAAAGGGTTAAAGCCTCTTCTTTAGATCAGTGCCTTGCTATCAGCAAAGGATCTGATACAAAGCATGTGATATGATTAGACTACTAGTCTGTCTCTTCTGTTGTTCAAGGAAGATTACTTAATTCTAAAGCTTTACAGTCATTTGGAATAACAAGTCAGAAGCCTCTTCTGTTTGCTTTGTGATAGGTTTTGAGGGCTTGGTTTGTTTGTTGTTTTCTTTTTTTCTGTCATTTGAGATCATGTAGATGTACTCTAGGGGGGAGAGGTCTTGGGGAGAACCCTGGTGGTAGAAGACACTTCCATTCTCCAGTGGACTGGTCTGTCAGCTGCAAGGGACTTCATTGCTCTCATGAGTCAGATAGTTTGGCAGCATGTCTGAGCTCCTCCAGAGGGTTAATCTGAGAAGGACATGGGAGTGCTCATTGCCCTATGCCCTTCTGAATAGACAATCTCTAGTGCTTTGAATTCTAGAAGTGTCTGGCTTGAGCTGTGAAATGAACTCCAGGAGTACCTGCAGTTACTGAGCTGAGCTGGGAGAGCTCAGCTTCCTTCCCATGCTGAGTGCCCAGGCTCTGCCCAGCCCGATCCACCTGTCTGTGGAGGCGTGTGGTCTGAAGACTCAATAAACAGAAGGGAGGTGGAGAGAGTTTTTTGTTTCAGTGCTGGGCAGGTTGCTAAGCTGTGGAAAACTTCTGCCCTTGAAGTAAAACTACTTTCTCTTCTAATTCCTGAAAAGAACCAAGAGACTATGAAACCTCATTTCCCAGGTTAAGCAGATGCTGTAGCTTCTCAGAAATATGTTTGTCATGGGTGTACTAAATCTAATCAACCACTAGTTATTTGCCCTAGCGTTTGAGAAAATAGAAGTAACTGAAAACCAGTTCGTTTGGAAACGGAACTTTACAGTAAAAAGTCCTCGACCTTGACCTCTTGCATTTTGTGGGAGGAGGAGGAGGCAGAAAAGATAAAAATCAGTTATACTACCTGGCTCCTTCCTAAGTCTCACAATCTCTGTTGCTGTTTTATAAAATAGAAAAAAGGGCTTTCTTCCTGCCTGGATTGTGGTAGCTCTTGAGTGCTCTGGAAGGGGAAAAAAGCTGCTGGGTCTGAGGAAGGTGTCTTCAAGCCAGGTGGCATTGGGAGGGGTATCGTGCAATTCCTTGGGGGAGATTTGTTGACCTCCAAGGCATTGCTTGCATGAGAAAGGAGGTAGGGGAGCCTGTCCTGTGCATGTACTTGCTCCTGGGATTTCTAGGCTGATGAATAGCACAGGGAAACACTTTGAAGTGTCCCCTGTGCTGCAGAACCAGCAGGGGATAAGCTTACCTGGGCACAAGCAGAGTGCTGCCTGTCTGTGCTGGTTTCCCTGCTGCAGTTCAGAGTGCAAGTCCTGCTCACAGGTTTTGCTTCTCTGTGGGGAGGTGTGGGTCAGACCAGAGTGGGGGACTGCTTTTGACACACTGGTGCCACTGACATATGTGGGAGCTGGTGGACACATCCATTTCAGAGGTTAAGTTTGCAGCCTGACAGCTCCAAGTGCAGAAAACAAAGCTGAGCTGATCTCGTTGTTGAAGCGATTAAAGAGCCAATGTAGTCAAGTGACAGAGTTGCCCAACCAGTTTTGTGAAAACTCTGCATTTTTACTGCATTGTGTGCTGGCTTTAGTCAGTGTGGAGACCTCTTTCTGGACATGACCTGCAGAGCTTGTTGCACAACTAACATTCTAATACGTGGTAATTAAAAAGAGAAAGTCCACTAAACTGTACTTTTGGCTATTTCTTCTGTCTGCTATTTTTGATAAGTTGATTAATTTCTTCTACTTTTTTTTTTTTAGGGGGAGAGGAGAATCAAATGACTTCTGGGACAGTTTGTGGGGTTTGGGGTTGGTTTTTTCCTCCCATTTTTTTTTGGCAGAGTTATATCTCTGGTCTTGATGCATGGAAAGTTTTGCTTAAATCGGAGAATTGCTGTCCTGCAAATACTGTCATGCTGTGCAAGCATGAGTGTGTAGGCTGAAAATAGCAAAGAACTTTCTCAATTTGCCAGTTGTAGGGACTGAAGACCTACTTAAATGTTGGCTTTCAAACTGAAGTGTGAAGACCAGATATTCTCCAAACCTGTTGCACTGCTTGTAAATATAGAGATGAAAATAGACGCTTCTAAAACCTCTGCTGCTCTTTGATACTGAACTGTGGGCTTGGTTTCTTTTTAACGATATGATAGTGGTTTATAAATATCTGATCACTTCCTGTCGAGCGTCAGAAGTACATTTCTAAAATATGCATTTCCTTTATACAGAAACATACTGAAAAATCTGTGCCATCCTAGGTAGTCCTACAGGTGCTTTGTAATTAATCCTCTCGCTGGAGGATGCAGTTGCTAATCAGATAATTCACAACAGTATATTAACTACAGAAGTCAGACAGAAAAGCTGAATGTCTTACCAGGTGCACCAGGAGCAAGTCTACTTTTGCAGTGTGAGCTGATGAGTTTCCTGAGAAACTATTCTGAGAGAAATCTGTTTTTTCCAGTGGTATTTCTGCAGTACTTGCAGCCAGCTGTTGCCTTGCTCTAGTCTGCTCCGTTTGCCCCAGGAATAGAAAATGCAGAGGGATTGCATGCACGTTTGAGTCTCTGTCCTGCAGATGTCTTGCATATGCTGTTCAGGTCTCACTGTACGTGTCTGTGCTGGTGGTTAGATGTTTGCTGACAATTAAATGGGATGCTGCTGTTTGCAGGCTGATGTAGCTGTGCTTAGCCCTCAGACCATCTCCTCTACCCTTGAAGTAATTTGCTTCTTCTTAAGAAGAAACTGTCTCTGGTAGTAGATGGAATAAGAGAGGGTCTGGTTTGTTCTGTTTTCAAAATTTCTGTTATGCAGAAATACTTTTCTACCTTGTATGGACACTTTCCTTCAAAAACAAACTGTAGATGTATCCCTGAGATGCACACATATAAATATATGTATAAAATATGTAATATATATATATACACCTTAACTTTTAGGATCCAGCTTCTTCCTCAATCTTTCCATTCTAACTTGTGAAGAGATGCTATTTGGAAAATCTCCATGACAAACATAGTCTTGTTTGTGTTTTCAGGGTCATTATGCAGCTGGTATTATCTCAGTGAAGCTTAAAGGAAAGTTCAGTGAATTCAGACTTGGGTCATTCATCAGCTCTGTGGTTTATTTGCTTGCTAGAGACAAGGTGTACCTCCCAGGTGTACACTTGGACTGAAAGTCCAAGGCCTTTGTATATTAATGTCAACAAGATGAACTCCTTAGGATATTCTTTGTATGTTAATGGGGCTGTAACTTACAGTCCCTTCCCTGAGGGCAGTGATGTACCTTGTTAACAGGAGACTTAGTAACTCTGTCATTGTTCATTAACTGGTACTGTTGTGTGAAGCTGTCCTGTCTCATCAGTCCTGATCAGGAGACTCTCTGGTTCATTCTGCATGTGGATGGATAGAGAAGCACCTGGGCTTTGGGGTGCAAGGGCTCAAAATCTTGCAAAAAATAACCTGTTTCCTCCTCTGCCCCACGGCTTTCTGAGCTCCCCCTTCCCCAGTCTCTCCTGTATGGAGATGGCTGCCTTGGAGCTGGAAAGTGACCATTTAGTGAACAACTTCTTTAGTGTGCTGGGTTCTGTGGGTCTCTGTCCAGCTATACGTTTCATCTGGTTCTGGCTTCTGGATTGGGATAATACTGGCCTTCAAAATGGCCTCAGCCTTATGCAAATTACTGTGCAGATAAACATCTTTATGGAACCAACAGCATGCTGATCCCTTCCTAGAGACACCTGCCAGTTGCCTTTGGCAGAGGAAGCCAGTTATGCAACCTGAGTACAGCAGTAGGAGCTTCTCCATCTCCAGGATTTCTTGGTCAATCTGTCTGAAAATGAATCCGGTTAACTTTGGCCAATGTTGTGGTGTGAGAAAGAAAAGAAGGGAAGGTGAGAACTGATCAGGGACAGCTTTAGATATTTTAATTGTTCAGCCTTGTAGTATCTTGAGGGAAATGTGTAAGACTTAGGTAAGTGAGGAAGGTGGTGCTTGCTTGTTATGCCAAGAAGCATCTGCAGTGTTTGAGATCAGCTCAGGCTGCTTAGGATGTTGCTTCAGTGGACCAGCTGGACTTTCACCTAAAGATCCCATCTTCCACATGAGATGTGAAGGAGGATTAGGAGCCTTAGGATATGCTGCAAAACCTTAGTTCATAGTGCTGGCTGCCGCATCTCTGCATCTGTCAAACTGAAAGTTTCTCCTTCAGCAGGCAGGAGTGATAGCAGAACTGAGCCAGCATGCCAAGCCTTACAGGGCATTCGAGGTGTTTGTGGGGGCAAGGGAAGTAGCAGCTTGTGAAACCAAATCTGATGCTGGTTTGACCTCATCCTGGCCCAGTAGAAACTGGTAGTAGCATTTCCTATATGGTCTGCCTTTGTTTTATGTCCCCTTGTTTTAGAGCCTGAGGAGTGGTGGTGGGGTCAAAGTACAACCTGCAGCTTCCTTATAATCAATCATTTCCTGACCTGAAGTAAGAGGATCTGGGGAATAGGGGACAGCATCCTCAGGCTATGTAGACACTGTCAAACTTGAACCCTCTTTACCTGAGCTGGAGTATTGGGACTGGCTATCAGAGCTCAGTGCTCTTGGGAACACGTGTGCTGTCCTTAAGGGTTTGCATGAACTTTGCACTTTTTTGTAAATCTTTTGAGATAGTGATTTCCGCAGCTGTTCTGCTCTGGTTTGTTTTGTGGTTCTTCCTTTTCTTTCGTTGCACTCATAAATGAGCCCCTTATTTGTGCTGTATGGTAACTTGGCAGCTGAGGTGTTTCAGCTGCCAGAGCTCACTGGGGAGAAACCTGCGGAGTGAGCACGAGGGTGGTGCTGCAGAGGAGGGCTGAGCCCTTCCCAGCAGAGCTGCGTTGCCCAGGCATGTACAGCACTAGTCTGGGCCAAATATCATAAACTTCACTGAGCACCAAGCATGCAGTGCTTGCTGGGTGGAGGCAGTACAGGAGCTAATTGGATAGAGCAGAATTGCAATTAAAAATTAACTTAGCCTCTCTGCCCCTTGTCTGATGTGGTTATGTCTGTGCATGAATTTTCCCCCTCCTGCCTCTGTGGCCAATGGTGGGGTCAGGAGGCAGAGGTGTTCAACTCTCACCTGCCTTCTCTGGGGTCACCTTTTACAGGAGGACAGCTGGGAGTTTCACAGGCTTCTGTGATGTTAGTTTCTGAGCTGTGATGGGACTCCTCTGAAGTCACTGACAAAGCAGGCCTATGTCTGCATCTCTTCAGGCACACATGTCCTGGATTTTATGTTCCTGCTCCATATACAGGTCTTGCTGTCATTGCTGTTGATGGGGGAATGACAGACCTGAGAGCTGGAGGTCATGGAGGGGGCAGGAAGCCATCCCCTGATGCCAGGCTAGCCTGTGCAAACCTGTTCCATTCCTTCCTGGTGGGAAACCCCAGAGTTCTGGACCAATTGATTCCTTCCTGGAATTAGTTCTCCCTTCAGGTCCTGGGACTGAACCTGGGCTAAGAAAGACCCTGGATCAACTTACACAGCAACTGACCGGGCTGTGTTGGCAGCCTAGTTTTTATGGCAGTAGTGCCTCAAAGCAACAAACTGCATAAATAATCATGCCTATCTTTACAAGATGGAGAGTGAGAGATTGGAAGAAATGCCGTTCTGCAAGTTGATGGTCTCTTATAAAATCCTCTGCAGAGCTGGTATCAATCTGGAGAATAACAGGGAAAAATTGGATGTGTACATACAGGATTGTTGAAAAGAGTGGGCTTTGCTGCTTGGGGATGAAAATTCAAGTGGTCAAAGCAGTAGGAGTGGAGGGGGAAAGGAAAACACAAATAATTGTGGACAATCAGTGGAATTTGAAAGCTACGAACTTCATGTATTTAACCTCTGCATGCATTGCTGCAAGACATTAAGGCTCACATCTTAACTGACTTCAGAAGGCAAATGGGCAGCTCTTACTGCTGCACTGGCTATGGCACTTAAGCTGGCTTTTTGCTGCCGGTTGGCCTGTGGATATGCCTGGTTGTGATAACTCCCAAGCTCATCTGCTTCCAAGCCTGACCTATCTCAAATTTTGTTGAGCTGCTGCTTCTACTGTATGACAGTATTGCTAGACTGTGACTGTGCAATTTCAGAAGATAGAGTTTTGAGGAATTTCACTGATGTAGTGAATAAAAGTAAGTTAATTTGCAAAGAATGTAAAATTGAAAAATCTGTAGTATTTCAGTGAAGCTCTAAAGTGTTTTCAAAGCTCAAAGCAAAACCTTAAGACCCTTTTTCTCTTCTGACATGAAAACTGTGCTGCGAATTACTTTATGGCTAGGTGCAATGAAGATACATTGCCCTGTGGCAACAAGAGAATAGTGCGTAATGCTGTAATGCACAGTTGGGATTTTTTGCTTGTTTTGGGTTTTTCTTTTAATAAACATTGAAGATGGTAATGTCTTTAACAAATAGCTAGGAGTAGAAGAACCCTGAAAGCAATATTTTACTCCTGTTACTTCAGGCATATCTTCTTCCACATAAACTTGCTTTGCTGCTCAATTAGCTGAAATAACTTTTATAAAGATCCTAACAGCTCTGCAAATCTCTGTTTTCCTGACTAATCAAAACAGTGTGGGCAGAGTTTAAATAGGCAGCATACGGCTTTTAGTGCTAGGCAGCAAGTCAGCTTGAGTATTGGGACTTGCCCCCCCCAGTTTGAAAATTAGGAGGATTGCATCTGGGATCAGATGTCTTAAGGTAAGAAGTTCAGTGCACTGTGCAGGAGGTTGTTACCTAGCTTAGTTCTTGACTAGGTTAAAGAAGAGGAAAACATCTGTAACTCCCACAACAGAAATTCATCGTCACCTAGGGATCTTGCTGCCTTCATGTTCTGGTTAGACTGCCAGGCTCCAGTTTGTGATGCTATTAAGAGGAGATGTGTGCATGGTGAAGTCAGGAAGCAAACCAGCTGGATGGGAATATTTACATCTTAGCTGTCCTCTCCAAGTGCAGCTTTAGGTGCTGGTGTCTTCCACAACTAGTGGCCTGAGAGGATGTTTCTCCTGCAGAGGAAAGGAGGAATTCTGCTAACAGAGAGTCTTCATCTACTTTTCCTGGGTTGGTAGTGATGCAGCCATTGTATAGTGCAACTGTGCTGGAACAGAAGCAGCTCATAACTGTACTCAGGGGCACTGAAAATGGGAATGCTTTGTGTTTGGTATTTGGTGTACATATGGACTAGAAACTATTACATGACTTTTACATGGCTCATTTGAAGGACCTACTTTTGGGTGCTGCTGGCTTTATGGCCTCTGACCTGAGGAGGTAACTGAAGAAAAACTGACTGAGATATTGCTAACCCGGCTGTGCAGTAAGAGCTCCTTAGGTACAATGACTGCTATACAAATGAGATTCTAGATCAGTCTGTAGAACAGCTGGCTGACATTTTATGTCTGCTTCTTTCCCATCTCAGTAACATCTTGCTGGGTACTGTGCAGTGATGGGCTTAGCACAGTCTCTACCATGGCATTCCTTGAAGTTGGAGCAGCAACTTCAGCCACAGTTCACGCTTGTGCTCTCTCCTGGTAGTTTGATGCTGACCCTAGCTAGTTGGGAAGGCTAGCCAGTTATAACAAGGCCCACATACCAGTTTAGCTCCAGAGTTAACCTAAATATTTAATAGGATTAAGCAAAAGCCTTTGATTGAAACAAAAGAACGTACTGGGCTCCGGTGATCCTTGGTACACCCAGGCTGACAGCAGAGAACCTTACTGGCTTTTCTCTCTCGGGGCTTTTTCTTCCCAGGCCAGACTGGTGTCCCCAGCCTGGTATTGCTTTTTGGAAACTCTGGCTGGCAGTTCTTAAAGTGGCATGGTCTGTTTGAAGCAAGGAGCCTGGTAGAGCAAATTTTAAGGAACTTAAAAGTTCTCTGTTTATGTAGGAAACAACAGAGTCTCTGGGAGGAAGAAGAAGCAGGAAAGCTGAAAGAATGACAGAATGGGTCAGGTTGGGCAGTGGTCCTCTGGTTACCTCCAGGTAGGGTCATCCTAGAGCATATGACATAGGATTGCATCCACAGCCTCTCTGGGCAATCTGTTCTTGTGTATGGTCACATGCACAGCAAAGAAATTCCTCCTCGTGTTCAGATGGAACTTCTAGTGCACCCATTTCTGTTTGTTACCTCTTGTCCTGTTGCTTGGTACTACCAAGCAGAGCCTGGTTCATCCTCTGACACCCTCCCTTCAGATACTGATAGATGTTAATGAGGTCCCCTCCCAGTCATCTCTTCTCTAGGCTGAACAGATCTTCCTCTTGCAGCAAGTCCTTATAAGAGAGATGCTCCAGCCCCATAATAATCTCTGTTGCCTTTAATAATCTATGTTTCTCCAGAAGCTCCATGCATCTCTTTTACTGTTGTCAGGGAATTGAAGTAGCTTGCATCATTTTTCACCACCAGGAGTAGTAGCTAGGGTTGGTGTTTTGATTGATGCTACTATTGCAAAGTCCATACAAATAGAGACAGAATTAGCAGTGTATATATGATTAAATCTCTTCTGTAACTGCTGATAGCTCTGTGTCACTCTCCAGGAGATCTTGGCAGCAGTGTCTTTGGTGTGGTGGTGCTGTCCTCTTTTGCTGTCCTGAAAAGGCAGCTCTGGTATTCTATGCTGTCTGTGCATGTGCTCTGAGACCCACCAGATGATCCAGAGCTCTGCACAGGGTAGGGGTGTGGTTCTGAAGCTGCCCAGAGGACCTATCTGTAACATAACTGTCTGTCTGCTTTCCCCTTAGGTCCCGTAAGTGAAAGAAGATGGGGTCTGGCTGCCTAAAAGTCACCAAGTACTTCCTCTTTCTTTTCAATCTCCTGTTCCTTGTAAGTATTGGGAGCATCTGTGGAGTAAGAAGGGAGGCTTGGACCAAAATTAGCTGGAAGATATTTTTTTCGGGATGTTGGCTCAGTGTGTTCATTAAATAAAATGGCCACATTTTTGGAAGGAGGGAGGGAGGGAGCCCCTGAAGTTGAGAGCTGCTTTGTGTGTCTCAGGTTTGCCAAGCAGCTCTACTCCCAGTACCTACCTGCTGCCTCCAGTGCACACAGTTCCCTTCCTGCATTGGGAAGGTAAAGCAGGAGTTATGGATTCTTTCTGGAAGGACAGTAGTTGTAACTACTTTCTCTGACGCATCTGGAGCAGCAGCTGAACTGTCCCTGAGCAGCAAAGCTACAAAACCTGCCAAGTTGTGGCAGTGCCCTCCTAAATAGGCCAGACAGGCTTCAAAGAACAACTCTAATTTTGTTTGAGTCCCAACGGCTGGTTTTGATTTGTAACAAGATGAATTAGTCCAAGTCTCCTGTTTGAAATGGAGTTGGGAGGTGGGGTAGATTGGGACAGGCTTGTCTGGGGAAATAAAACAGCCCACTGTGTGGAGTTATTTTCAAGTGTGAGGCTTAGCAAAAGATGAACTCCTGTTGAAACAGATTGGGTCTGGGAGGGCCACACACATTCTTGCCTGCATCTTTCTGATGTTTAGATATTGTGTGTCCTGTGGGTGGTGATGGTACTGTTGGTGATACCTTCCTGCAGTGGAATGGTGTAGTGGGGTTTCAGCAAGGTTTCAGCTTTTCGCATGTCAGCAAGAAAATAGCCTGTCTGATATCGTTATCGTTCGTGCAGTGTGTAAGGAAGCGGAAGGGTCAGGCTGGGAGAGAAGGGAGGGAAGTGAATCATGATAAGATGAGCGCTGCTTTCTGGTCTCTGTCCCTGCACATAGTTTCACTCCTGCTTCCTGCATGGCTGCACTGTGCTGGTAGCACACAGGATGAACTTGGGGCACATCTGGATCTGGTTTTCCCTGGCTTACTGTGCTCACTTTTTGCTTACTTCCATTCTAAGAGTAGTTAACTGCAGTCTAATGGGCCGAAGTCTGGGGCTCAGAGCATCTATGGGGAAGGTTCTTGGGAGGGAGGAGAGGTATTTCAACTGCTGCTAGGTCTTTCTAAATATGATTCAGTCCACTTTAAAGATGAGAAAAATCATCTGAGTCCAGGGTTGTCCTCCTACTAGTGCAGTACTCCCCTGCAGATATCAGCATCCAATCTCTCTCCTCTCTTGAAGAAATGATACATTTTAAGCAGCATATAACAACTGATCTACCCTGGGAAGCAGAGCTGTATTTGTTAAGACAGTGTTTGAGTTGAAGCCCAGTATCTGGGCTTCAAAGCCATTGTCTGGCTTTCCTTTATGCCCAAACCTCAGTCTGTGTTCATTATCTGTTCTCTGTGTCGAGAAAGTTCTCTTCAAGAAAGCCAGTCTAGCATGTAAGAAAGTAGGAAGATGACAGCCTGGAATAGTGCAGTACCTTGCAACACTGAAAGTGTTTTGCTGTGTGCTGTCAATGGCCATTGTGGCATCTCTCCATGTTGCCTTTCTCTACTTGCGCTGCTGAGCCAGGCGTGGTTGCAGGCAGCCTATGGGGATAGATGTGCTCTCAGGAGGCAGAGTTGAACTGAAAGCAGTTCAGCTGGGCTGACCCACATCCATGCTGCACTTTCCTGTATTTTGCAAGACTGTGGGGATGGCAGGTGCTGAATGCCTCCTTGGGTCCTGGAGAGGTTTGAGAACTCCTGTCTGGGTGGCAAGTGATTGGAAGGAGTTGTCTTTGTCTTGTGCACACCCTACTCCAAGTCAGCTCTTCTGGTGTAGCACCCAGCCCCCCTCCCGCTTGTGGAAAGCTGATCTGATTCACTGAGCTGGACCTGAAGAATAAGAACTTTAGGGTAGGATGTATTGTGAGAAGGTCCGTGCTGACTAAAGGGACAAGCTGCTTGAAATGAGCTTTTTAACCCTGCTGTGCAGCACAGGCACTGTTTTCCTCTCGGACTGCTTTGTCAAAGTGCAGTCTCCAAAGCCACTATGTTCTGGCTGAGCTTGATACTTCTTCTCTAGAGTGTAGATAGATTTTGAGCATGCTTCTGTCCTGACTGATTGCAGGTTTTTTGCATGTGCCTGGTGTCGAGAAGGTGGCATACATTACTCCCCCCTCTCATAGGAAGTAGTTGACCTGAGATGTTTTTCCATTATTGTCGTTCACGGTCAGAATTGGGAGGAGGGTAGTTGGTGATTCTTGAGCATATACACTCTGGTTGAGCTATATTAATCTAGCTGAGAAACTGTTTGTATTGAGTTGCTGTGAGCTGTCAGCACAGACAGATTTTGAATGCCTTGTGCTGGTTTCCTGAAGCTGCTGGACTTTGGTGAGGAGAGTGAGCAAAGGTGAGCACCAATGCTGCTGACAGAGCTCTCTGTCTGCTCTGGACCTTGAGCTGAACCTGTGTGATTGCACCTTGTCCAGGCCAGCCCTTGCTGTCTAAACTGTGTTGTTCAGCCTCGCTGACGATTGAAGCCTTTTGCTGGTGACTCTTTTTAGAAGTTAGTAATTGAAATAGGACTTCTCTACAGCTGGAGGTCTGTGAGAAGGTCACTTGCTATAGTTGAAGTAGTTCAGGGACTTAGTGGTATTTTGCAGTCTTGAAGCCTTGCTTCGGGGAAGAGTTTGACCTGCTTTGGTTAAAGGGAAGAAGGTTACCTGGACTGCCTGCCTGCTTGCTAGGAAAGATACCAGATAAGCTTGGAGTATAATCTTAGTTTCCTAATCAGAATTTAACACGTCTACCTTCTTGGTTTGCAGACACGTGCTGCAGCACATGCTTCTCCTTAAAGGGATAACAGCTCTGTGAAACAAGTTTAACAGTCTCTGGAAACTATTTGTTTGGAATATATAGCTGTCTGTACTACTTCTAACCCTTCAGTAAATGCACCAGAAGGCTTTTACCTAAAGCAAAGCCTGGAATTTTAGGGCCTTTCTATTGGCCCCTGTGCCAGTTCAGTGTTACATCACACAATCTGAGCATGAAGGAAAGCAGTGCTGGGGAAGGACAGCTGGGAACCCCCAGCTGCTCTTTCCAGAAAGATGAGTCAGCTCTCATCACAGCTTAGTTTTCCCAAGCCCCTCTTCACTGGCTCTTTGTGGGAAACTACTGACCCTCTCTTGAGGGATCTGCATCCTTCTGGCTTGAGTGTAGAAGTAGATTTTGCTGAGACTGGGGATGAAACCTCCACCCCAGGGAGGAGGGGAGACATCTGTTCCCCACTTCAGGAGTTTCAGCAGTGGAGCAGAAGAATTAAACTCTATGGAAAGCAGATGTGATTTCTTCTACGGAGGGTCTGAAGCCAAGCCAGTGGCAGAAGCCGTCATGCTATGTGATGCAAACTCCTGAAGATGCTGAGCAGAGATACTATACCGCTAGGAAGTTAATATACTCTTGTTAATGGGACAGTGTTCTCTCTCTGCCTGAAGTTATATCTCCCTGCCTTCCCCTTGTAGTGTGTTCCACAGCAGCTCCTGGCAAATGCACAAGTTGTGGACTGGAGCAAAGATCAGAGCAAAAACAGGCCTTGGATAGTCTGAGCACCTCATAACAAATAACGTCCCAGGAACTCTGCTCAGCAGCCCTTCTGTGTTTTGTCAGCAACAGCAAAACTTAGGTGACATTTCAGGGTCAGTGAACCAAAAGGGATGTCACATACAGCCCGGTTTGCATCTTTGTTAAGACAAATGTTTTTAAAACTATCATTTAAATGTGAGACTGCCTTAGACTGTCAGTTCAGCAGTTCTTGACCCTATCAAGTTTGGGAGGAACTTTTTAGGTGTCCCAGCTGTTGCATGTTCAAGGGGCCTTTCTGTCTTGATCAGCAGACTGAGCATTGTGGGTGCAGCATGTTGGGACATAAGGTAAAGGGGAATTCTTTTTTTCTGAGATACGAGAACTACTTGCTTTCTGAAGCTGAGTCAGTACACTCTTCATAGGTGGGAACTTACTTGATGACTTTCTAATGCTGTCCCCAGAGCCAACTACATGATGCACCTCTGCCAAGACAGGAAAGCTTGCAAGCAGCTTATTTCAAACTGTGGCTTTATCTTTGTTCAGAGAAGCTTATTTTTATGAGCAACTGAAGCCTAGTGTAAACTTCCAAAATGTGAAGCCAGTGCCTGGCTGTATAACCTTCTCTGCCAGCTTGCTTCAGGTGGTGGTTTGGCATTTTCCTTGTCTCCCAAGGATTAAAACATTGTCTAATGAAGCACAGAATTGCAATCTCCCTGTTAGTTTATTTCACTTCATCCTATCTTGAAATCCTGCTGATGTGAGAACAGCTGCTTGCAGTTCAGTTGCAGTTCTTGTTCACTCCTTGTTTCTTCAAAGCATATTTTAGACCTTTGCGCAGATGTTTTCCAGTCCTAGTTGGCTGAACAGCACAAGTTCAGCTTCTTATCAAACCTGAAGACTTGCTGATACTTGAAGGCTAAAATAGAGTATGCTTCCCGCCACCTTTCAAAGTGATATGGGAAAATGTGTGCATTGCTTGACTGCTGAATTCAGTGTCTGGATTCAGCTGAGTCCTCACAGGGATGTATTGCTCTACTAATCCTTGCCCTACATAAGACTGTGTGGTGAGCAAGGCAGAGGCCACAGCTAATGTTTCATAACTCTTGACTCTGTTGGGGTTCAGATGTGTTGGCTTGTGGGGCTGAGGTGTTCTGCCATATGGGGGGCAAGCCAAAATGCCTAAGCTTGGCTTTGGAAGGGGCAAAGCACTTTGCTTAAAGGAACCTGCTGCTGGTTTTTGTATTTGTGGTTTGAAGCCGTAATATTGTAACAGAGCCTGACAAGCCAAAGATTTCCTGCCTGGAGAGGTTCCAGCTTCCAGATATCTAATCCTTTGTCAGCTATCTTCCAGCCTGGCCCTTAGAGTCACTGATCTCTCTGTTTAAAAAAATAATTTAAATCATGTGTTTATCTTTCCTTGGTTCTTCACAGAAGCAATGCACTTACCTTTTGCTTCTGACAACAATATTCTAGCAGCAGGGCGTCTCTTCCTCAGACTGTTTTGAATAGTCCTCCTATACAACATTATGTACTATTAAAATACTGTGTGAAAAACTGCCAGGGAGATCTTGGGGCTCCTGTGCAGTTGGCTGAGGCATTCTTCCTGGAGTTGTGCTAATCCTGTTTACTCTGGGAGGAGTACCGTAGGGGAGATGGGTGGGAACAGCAAAGGAATGATTGTTTTTTAACTGGAAGTATGGATAATAGCAATTACCTCCTCTTATTTATCTAAGCTTATAACTTATTCAAAACTGTGTATGTTTTGTTCTTGCTCTTTCAGATTCTGGGTGCTGTGATCCTGGGGTTTGGAATATGGATTCTGGCTGACAAAACGAGTTTCATTGCAGTTCTACGTAAGACTGTGTTTCTTTGTCTTCCTTCTTTTTCAAAATTGACTCTACTCTGGGGCTGTGTTTGACCACGGTGTAGTCCAGGAATAGCACTACTTTTGTGCAGGGTCTGTGGCCTGAGCAGTAGCACCATGTTTGGCAAGATGGAATTTTTATCAGAGACACAGTGAAAGGGAGCAACCCTGGAGACACAGCATTCCTCTTATTCTTGTGGATTGATACACCAGGGTCAGACTGAGTGACACCACTGGCTCTTCAATCAACAATCCAAATATTTCGTCTTAAACACAGGGACTATTACTTCATCCTAACTTTACTGCATGCTCTGTGTTTTCACAATGATTTCTTTATTACCATCATGTGCAAAGGCCCCCAATGCCTTTATGCAATTTTGCTGTGGGAGTCCTCCACTGCTTTTATTATGTTATGATCTATTTCAATTTAAATGTTTTAAATGCCGAAAGAAAGTAAGTTCCTGGTTTTATTGATGCTTCATGTACATTGAAAGGAGATGGTATGTTTTTTCCTAAGCAGTAGAGGATGCAGATTTCAGGGGTGTGGGGGTGTGAAGTGCTTTGACTTCTAAAACATACTCTTGTATGCATTTTATGAGCCTTATCCTGGGCATCAGAGGTGCTGTGTGTTGTGCAAGGGGCTAGCTTCCTTTCCCTAAAGTCAGCCACAAGCTTTGACTTGAGTTGTAACGGAGCATCTGTTTTCTGCAAAAACCAAAAAACCGAGCTGGCTTAGCAGAGTCTGGGCTTCACAGGACTGTAAGTGGACTTTCACCAAGTGAGTATCTCTGCTCCATCTTTCACAAGCTCTGCTTCATTTGAGATTTTTCCTAGAAACACTTCAAACTTTTCTGCTTGTTGGCTCTGGTTACTTGCTGTCACTGTCTCCAGAATTCCTGAGTTGGGCACCAGCCTCAGACAGTGCAGGGGTCTGCCTGCATGTGGGGAATGAACAGTAATAGCATTCATAGCCCTCTTCCTATCTACACTGATTCTGCAAAGGGCTTTATCTCCCAAGCCCTGCTGAGCACTCTGGCCTGGTTTGAAAGGTGCTGGGTGGAGAAGACACGCCTGCTAATACTACACATGCAGATACTGCTCCTTGCTCTGCTTTTGTGCTGTGGCACCTGGCTTGCTACTGCAGTACTAGAAGGTCAAGAAGCACAGCAAGGGCTGTTGGTTAATAAGGTGGGGGCATGAGCAGAAACAGACTATTAATACATGCAGCCTCAAAGGAGCTTATCATGGCCTGGCTGTTTTCAGTACCTCTTATAGTCTGAGGTGTTTATAGTACCAGTGGTTCAGCACTGATTCCCTTAGGTTGATGGGTGTTATAGCCACTTGTGGAGGGAGAAGTCCCTGAACTTGGCTCAGTTTCTTCCCATTAACTCGGAATCTCTGCTAACAGAGCATTTAAGAATTTAGTTTCCTTCCTGGAGATTTCCAGTATCAGCTCTCTCCCTGCCCCCTCACTTCCTTTCCCATGCCTTGCCCCTCTTTCCCTCTGCTTTAGTAACCTAGGCATCAGGGAGGGCACTCCAGCTGCTGCCAAAGGAGCCTGTTGTACTTGCTTGGCTGCCTGCCCAGTGCAGGGAAAAACATGGAGTGACCACAAACAAGCAGGAGTTGAATGCCCTCAGAGCCTTCTCTTGCAAGACAAGACTATTGCAGATGAGAACTGCAAGTGTGGCTCCTGTCCCCTGATGCTGTCAGTTCTCCAAGGGGCTTTTGAGTTGACAGTGCCTTTTTCTTTCTTCTAATGGAAATTTGATGAAGCAACTGCTTTCTGACACTGTGGAGGTGCTGCAGCCTGGGCACTTGAACACTGACTTGCATGATAGCTGAACTGATTTTGAAGGAGGGAACAGAATAGATTTGTGATGGCCACTCCTGTAAGGCTGCTGCTTCAGTAAATGCTTTGCAGTATCAGCACGTAACCTGCACAGCAAGAGTCACAGGACTGGTGAGGACGCAGGATCCTGGGGTTTGTGGCATATGTCCAGCCAGGGAGAGTCTGGCCTGGAAATTAATCAAGGCTGAAGTGACCTGAGTGGCAAATGGATCTGCTTCATTTCTTGATAACTTAACTGTCCTCTCTTCAGTATGTTTTAGGGAAAAATGTTTGGAAGCTGGTGGCTTGTGCCAGGTATCAGAAGCAGGTGGAAGTATATATTAGGAGGGAGAGCATCAGTCTGGGGTTGATTGTTCTCCTTTAACATATTTCAGGAGGAGCTCAGAGGAAGTTTGCCTCCTGAGACTTCCTTAGTTCAGGAAACGAAATGCTGAGCTCTAAGAATGTTATTTTCATTAATCACTGGACATCCAGAATTCCCCTACACTCTGCAGCTTGCAGATTTAGGGATGTCTCTTAATGATAAATGAGGTTTATAGTTACTGTTTCTAGACAGAGTACCTCTTCAACTTTTGTACTGTAATGATTGCCATCTCCAATCCTATTCTGCAAGAAGTAGCCTGCTGACCAACTCATATGTAAGAGTTTTTCTTCAGTTGCTTGCAGTACTGAATGCTGAGGAGAGAGGGCTGACATCACCAGCATGTCTGGAATAATCTAACCTAAACTTGGTTGAAAAACTGTTGAGCATTCAAAAATGCAGACATTATACACAATAGCAGGGGATAGCTAGGAGGATTTGTAAAAATAGCTAATTTGGGTACTATATCTGTTTTGATTCTGGAATAGCACCTGTTTGCAGGGTGTCATGCACAGGTGCTGGACAGCCTGGGGTAAGTGCCTGGCCACAAGCCATTCAGCCCTGACTTGCTGAGTAACCTGTCACATCATCTGTGCTCAACACTTGCTGTAGCTTGTTGCATGTTTCACTCCACCACATTAATGTGTCCAAGCGTTGCCTGTCAGTGGGTAAGTGAAAACAGAATGGCTTCAACAAGAAATAGTGCAATAAAGTGAAAAGGCTATCCAAAAAGAGGGTTTAGGCCTTGGAAGAAATCTTCCCTGAAGACAGCAAAGGGAATTGATGCAAATGGTAGTTGTGGAATAGATCATCTTTTATCTTACTGTTACTTGAAGTACATTCATGAGGGAGTAGACCTCCAGTAAGGAGATAACTTTCTCCAAACAAGGTTCATTTTTTTGGAGTGAACTTGAGTCTTCCAGACTCTGGAGGCCTGTAGGATAGCTTTTAAGTCTACCTTCATCAAAAGACAACCAGAAGCATCTATCTGTGACCGTGTTTGGCAAACTTCTTTGTAGCCCCTTTGCAGCAGACAAAGACAATTATCAGTAATATGGAGACAGTTCTATAAATGGTGATGGCAGATATATTTTTTAACAGTAGCTAATGTTGTTCCCTCTCCTGCCTTCTACAGAGGCGTCATCTCCCTCCCTGAAGACTGGTGCATACATCCTCATTGGTATTGGGGTGCTCACCATGCTGATGGGGTTCCTGGGCTGTCTTGGAGCAGTCAATGAAATCCGATGTCTCTTGGGTCTGGTGAGAGTATTCATGCCTGTTTTAGAGCCAGCCTTTAATACATCTCATGAAAAATATCTGTTGGATTGTAGATGGGGCTTTGGTCTCTTGGGGATGTTATTTCTGCTAGGTTAACTTAGATCTAGTTCTTAATTTGTACACATTAAATTCTCCAGCAGTCAGCACACTGCTTCAGAGCTCCTCACACATTGCTGATAATGAGCTCAAAACTCTGTGAATGAGAGAGGATATCACTGATACTTTGCCCACAGTGGGTTGAGGACTGCCAACTACCCTGTCCCCCTCACCCTGACTTTCCAGTTGCCACTGTGCTCTCAGTGGTGGAAGAGCAAGTTCCAAGGGCAGTGAAAGAAAAGAGGAGGAATGACAGTGTCCTGCTGTATTGCATCTCTGGAAAGTGCAAGAGTTGAGAGAGATCCAGCTAGGAATGTCCTGTATGTCAGGACCTCTCTTCAAACAGTTCAACTATAGGAAGTTTTCTGCCCATGATGGGTGAGATGATACCAGCTTCATACACCTCAGCCAGCTACTTGACTCTGGCTTACTCATGGAACATATGTATTGGAAACCAAGCATGGCACACATTGTGTTTCCTGGTATTAGAAGCACCTCCTAGTCTAACAACAGTAGCTGACACCATTTAAAAGTAACCTCAGCAGTTTGCTGGTAAAGCTTAAATTTAGATCCTCAAACAAGTAGCATTTTTCAAAATGGTAATTGACTTTAAAAAAATAGGTTTGTAAAATGGAGTCTTTTTTTCTGTTGAGGCTTGGGGTAGACAGTGTCCAACTGGTTGATTGAGCCCAGAATGGTCTGGGAATGGAGATGGATGTGGGAGAGAGAGTCCCAGTGCTTGTAAACGCTTTCCCTGCTGAAGTCTTCTGTTGGCCTAATGGGAGAAGTGCTGAAGTGCACTGGTTTGATGTTGATGCTTGTATTTAAGCCTTTTCCTGGGAAAACATTTTTGATAGCAGAGTTTTTCTGCAGGCAAGAAGACATTAGCTCAGTGTTATGATTTCTCTTGTATATGAAATTTTATTAACTTTTATGTACAGACCTTTGTAAAGACTGATTGCGATCACCTATTGTTTTTTGTTTCCAGTACTTCACTTGCCTGATGATAATCCTCTTAGCTCAGATTGCTGCTGCACTGGTCATCTACTTCCAGAAAGAAATGGTAAGTCTTTATTACTTTATTACTGTATGTCTTTTCCTTGGTCTTGGCTTGGGAGAAGAGATATCTAGAAATTCTTTCTTCTGAACAGCAGGCATAACTGGATTCTCCTTTTTCCGGCCCCAGCTCAACAGCTTTGCTGTTTGATTTTTTTGTATCTGCTTAATATGTAGTAGTAGTGGTTACTACCATGTTGCCATCACTGATACCTTGAGGAGTTACCAGCCTGAGCTCTTTTTTGACTGGTCTTCTTCCTTGTGCTATCTTGTTCTGTCCTTTCAGTTTTTCTTCATCTGTAGAACTCTTCTTGGAAGAGGTGTTCTCTTTTCCTCAGGAGCAAAACCTGACTGTTCCTGTTCTGCAGCTGGAGCTTAAAGCCGAGTGGTTTAATATTTTGAAATGGTTCCCTTTGCCAGGAAAGCAGTTTCACATTGTATGCTACTGGAGCCCCAACATGCTTCATAGTGTAAAAGGGGATAATTTTTGAGCTATCTAAGTGCTTTGCAACAATCCATCCATAGGTTTCCTGGACAAGGCAGCACCTGGTCAAGCCTTCAGCTACTTGACAGTTAAACTGGGAGCCACATTTATGCAGTGGGAACAAGTTATAGCTGTGAGGTCACTACTGGCTTCTGGTACTAGCTGTGGGTAATCCTGTCCTTCACTACATAACTGTGTGTCTATACCACTGTATGGCTGTGCTTGCCTCTTCTAAACCAACCATTTAGCTAATGGTTACAGACAGCAGATTGGTTGAGGAAGTTATGGATGGGGCCTGGTGGAGAAGTTTGGGGGCAGAGGGAAAGTGCCTACCACCAGCATAACTAATCTGAGCTTTATATTGTGGTGACTGTGAGCCAAATGTGGTGAGACTGTAGCTTGCTCTCTGGGTAGGCAGAAGAGAAGGAGAAACTAAAACAGTGACTAAAACTGATGTGTAAAGATGATTCTCAACAAAGAGCTCTGACTAATGCAGATGTGGAGGTGTGGGGATGGGCATTCCCCTGCAATGGGGAAATGTGACTTCAGATCAGGAAATTCTGTACCTCTATTAGCATTTCTCCTCCAGCTGCCAATCTACTCTAGAAAACTCTAGCTTTTAAGATGCAGCTCTTCATTTAAACCTCATCAGACCAGGGAGAGTTTAAAAGTGCTGGGGGTTGTTTTGCACAGCTGTTGGAGCCAGTGTGGCTGAGATCATTACTTTTACAGATCTGGGAGAATGGTCAGGGAAGCTGGGCTTTGAACAGATGCTCCTGTTCAGTCCATAATGAACAAAATTACTGGAAAAGCTCTTCTAGAGCCTTTCTGTTTCAGGGATTCTCCTAAGTACCCGCCTAGAGCACTAAGAACTTTTTGAGGAAGGTCTTGGCTGAAACCTCCAGCACAGTGGCTTGGGGCTGCGCTTCAGTGCTGCAGCGCGAGTCGCTCTGCTTCGCTGGCTGTACGTCATCCCAGGGCAGCTTGGAGTACACTGAAACTGCTCAACAGCCAGTCCCTAGATTATCTATTGTGTTCTTTGTGTTTATTTCTTTCTGACTTCAGGAGCTTGGTTAGATATAAAACAAGGAATAACAAGAGTGAAGGAAAGTATTTCGGATCCAGAATGTAGCAAGATGATACTCACTCTTTCACTTGTAACTGAAATATTTATTTCTGTGAATTCACTTGATGTTATTGTTGGCATTCTGTTCCTTTTTGGTGTGAAAATCCTCCCCCACAGTGACAAATGAAGGTATTCTGAAATAGATTCAGTGTAACTGTAAAAGGCTGAGCCTCTTGACAGGAAGGCTGCTGCGTTGCCTCTCCCATGGGCATTGCTAGAGGAATGCCTCTTCAGACTGGAATTGCCCAGTACTTCTGGGAGGATGTTGATGCAACATTTGTTTCCCTGTATTTGTTAGTGGCTGAAACTCTGGGGTGGGTTGTTTTTTTGGTTTTTTTTATGGACCACAGAACAGTATCATCACAAATGTTTCTACTCACCTACATCTAATGGATCACAAGCCCCTAAACATGTGAGAGCCTGGGCAAGTTCTCTCTTGGCCTAGTTCACACAGTTCTGTGCAGCTAGGCTCTAAGTGCTTTGAGTAAAGGAGAAAGGTGGTGTTTTGGGAATAGCCCTACTTGCAAGCTATTGTTTGCAGCAAACAGGCCTGTGTGATTGTGTGTAGGGACTTGTCTGAGGCTATGGTCTGTGCATTAGTGTCAGAATCTGAAGTGACAAGGCAGAGGAGAGTTCCCTCCTGGTTTTTCGAGCCTATTTTTGTGTGCAGGCTAGAATCTAATAAATGCTGAGGGAAGGATCTAGCTTGCATCTGACAGGAACAGGATAGGTGACTGACAGTGTCTTATGAGGGAAGCCTGCACAATCCACTGTATGATCAAAGACCTGCTTTTGCCTCTGGCATTCAGCTTTCCCCATCTCCCTCTTCAGCAGCCCATGCGATGGGGAGGATGACAGCCTTGCTGCTTTCTGGCAGTGAGCTGTGGGTTTGGTACTTAGGAGCTACGTACTCTTGCTTTGAGGTGATGGGATTGTGCCTTCTGACGCTGGGCTTGCTAGAGCTGGGAAGGAGCAAGAAGCTCTGAAAGCAATGGTAGCCATTTCCTGAAGCATTCATGTCTCACATGGTACTAAGCCCTGATAGCTTTAAATGGGTGAAGATGGTGAGGATTTTGAAAGCCTACGTGTTCCATGTGCCTTTCTAGTTTGTTGCTCTTTCAGTTTTCTTCTGCCAGCTGCTTCAGGGTGAACAGTTGCAGGTGTCTGTGTTTTCTCTTTGGGCTGCTCTGTGGGTTAAACCCACAAGCAAGCTGCCTGTGTGCTCTCCAGAGCGGTGCCATTGTTTGCATTAATATTTCCTCTCAGATTGCTTGCTGAAACACCTAGGAATTACTGATTTTTTTTTTCTTTAATTTGAAATGCCTCACTGTTTGAAACAAGAGCTGTTTGCGAGACTTCTTGCCCATTCTTTTGTAAGAATAAGGGCGGAGCAGACATACAGCTTCCCTATGTAGCTGTGACAGGGGATATCAGGTTCTAGCTGCTTGTGGTGGGGTCCTGGGATTCTTGCAGAAGTGACACTAGGCTCCATCTGACCCAATAGCTACGGGGCAAGATGGGCTCAGGGTAGGAAAACAAAGCCAGCTCTCCTTGCCTCCCTCTGCATGTGGAGCAGGAGTGTGCGGGAGGGGTCAGGGTGGGAACTCAGGGGTTCAGTAACTGATAAGGCTTATGGCAGCAGTCAAGGCCAATCTCATTAGTGAGAACCAGGTCAGGTTGCCTTGATTTGAAGGGAAGGAAAAGGGGAAGTGAAGTAATTAAAAGGGGAAGAGCTAGACATCATGAGAAGAAAGATCATGCAGCTCCCATCTGTCTGACCTGACATAGCTGATCCCAGTGAACTGAGCTGCAGTTTTCCTAGGAAGAAGAGTTGCTGAGGTAGAGAAGCTTCTCGCAGCAGTAGGCAATGCTTCCTCTTGCTTAGTGTCCTGATATTTGCCATGGGCCTCGAAAATGTTTTGATAGTGCTTAGGCTGATGTAACTGCCTATTCTTCAGGCAGTCTAATGACCCTTTACTCCAACCTCTTGTGAATCTGGGTCTGCCCTTAGCAGTCCTCATGTACAGGCTGGTTAAGAAGAGCTTTGGAAAGAGGTAAGAGGAAGGAGACTGCCGGGGTAGCTTGCACCTCTCATCAAACTGAAGGGTGTTGTAAATATCTCTGGAAATTGAATGATGGTGAAGGGATGATTTCATACACCTGAACTTTTTGATAAGACTGTTAATGAGCAGTTTAGGTAGTTGTCATACTTCCTGTCTTAATACAGAAACAGCAGTTGTGGGAGTCTGGGGAGAGGTAGATCAACACCTTGTGAAAAAGTCAAGTTTCCATCAGCTGTATATATCAGAAACCCCATCTGTGTTCAGGAGCAAGTGGCTCGCCCGTTCCCTGAGCAGGGGAGATGAACTGCAGTGGCAGAGATTCTGGACCAGGGTCTTGCCTGCAGGACAAGGTTAGAATCACATGAACCTGTGAGTCCTTAAGGCAATATTGTCCTTCAGCTTGCACTTCCTTTGCACATCTGTCTTGTCTGGGACAGGCAGTTAGTTGTTCAGCCTGTATCTTAGCAGGATAACCATACCTGGCTGTTCTGTTTCCTTATTGCTCATCAGGTTTGTAGCCTTTCCCTGTGCCTGGGAAAGGACTTGCTGGTGCTTTGGCTGTTGCAGCAACAAAGCTGCTGTCTTTATCTGTACTTATTAACATTTTGCAGACAGCTTTTATGAGTGACTGTAGCTTTATATATGTATCTGAAACACCAAAGAAAAGGCTACAAAAATTGATAATTTAACTTCTTTTTTTTTTTCTTTTCCAGTTGAAAGGTGAGTTGTCTAACATAGTTGCAGAGCTGATTGAAAAGTATGACCCTTCAAATGAAGATAAGAAGAACTTGCAGAGTGCGTGGGACTATGTGCAGATACAGGTGAGTTATGGGGGGCAGGGAGAGGTAGATGATTATATTTATCAATGCAGGCAATGACCTTTAAAGCTAGGCTGAAGACAGAGAAACAACTATTGCATGTTGATCTGGCTGATCTACAAAGTGGCCTGTGAGGTTTGGTTCCTGCAGAACCAAAGGTTCTGAAAATGGTCTTGCTTGCTGCTTCTGTCAGACCCTGAACCATTCCTGCAGGCTGGGTGTTAGAACTAGCTAGTGTTGGCTGCATGGCCTAATGTATCCAGCCTATCAAATGGCACTCCAACTCTTTGTCTGCTGAGCCTCCTGAATACTAACATGTGTGAAAAACCTTTTACACATGATTTTTGTAACAAAACTCCCTAGCTTACTGCCAGGCAAATCAGCAGCACCACCTGCCTTACTACTTGGTGCATGTTGCTTGCTTGTTCTGATGGTTCTTCTACAAGTATCAGCATTCTTGAGAGCCATCCAACTGCCCATGGTTTCTGTTTTAGCATCAGGGTCAGCACTTGAGCAGCTAGAGAGTGTTCAAGCACACTGGAGTCATGACAGCTGTTTACTGCCAAACCACAAGCTTGAGAGCTGGCTGGCTGTTGTGGTTAAATACATGCCCAGCATGGGACTGATATGTATTAAGTACAAGTAACAGCATTTGTCTTCTGACTGTTCTTTGGTCTGCAAAACACTGACCTGCAGTATTTCTCCCCTTTGGAGAATGATTTATGTATGTTTTGTCACTGTAGTTACAACTCCTAGCTAGTGAACTCAAGAGAATCCTGAGTCTTGCTGTGGAGAGAGGCTCCTGCTTGACCCCTCCTTATATGTAGGAACATAAGAAAAAGGTTTTGCAGAGATGGAAAAGTGGAGTACTAGGAGTCTGCTTCGTCTCTCACACTGGAGTTAGCATTTGAAAGAGGACGGGGTTTTGTAAACCAGTCTTGGGAGTTAAAGTCCAAACCTCATCTGAGGTAGAGGTTGTTCCTTCTGGAGGCTGGGTGTTTTTCTTCTGGAAACCAAATGCTTGTCCTGATGTGGATGTTCAGCTGTTTGTATCTCATGTCTATTATAGCAGAAACATTACTTTTCCATTCTGAGAAGTGAAGGATTTTCCCTAAACTTCTACCTTGACATATACAGCCTTTCTGCTCTGTACCACTGGGATCCATGCTTAAAATCTTACTCCTTACTAGACTTCCCAATGCGCTTTCCCCTCCAGCAAATATGATTTTATCACGTGGCTCTATAGGAATGTAAATGTTTCTTTGGATGGAAAGTTTTCCCCATCCTGTATTCCAGCTGGTCGGTGCTGCACCCAGGCGGGGGCTGGTGCGCAGTCATGTGCTGGGGCTTGGCGGCTTGGGACGCCACCGTGCGGTGGCTGCTACTGTCCCCGGGGCCCTTTAACTCTTGCTTTGCTGGCAGAGTGGCTCTTTAGTAGGAAATGAGGTCCCTGTCTTCTGGACAGCTCTATACTTAAGTAACCACATGGTGTTTAGTGCAGCTAATTAATGCAGTCTGTACGGCCTGACTGTAGTTACACAGAGAGCTTCTGAGTACTTTTGCCTGTTATTTTCATGTGCAGTTATCTTGTCAGTGCAAAGTGTAAGACTGCAATGATCTCTCTCCCATTACTAGATTGCCTGCTGTGGCTGGACTGGAGCAAAGGAATGGGAAGATAATGAAATTCTTAGGAACAAAAGCAATACTGAGTATCCATGCTCCTGCTCCAATAGATCTAAGGACTTAGTGGAAGGAGGAGGTTTCTGTAATCTGGAAGACCCTGTCAATGGCACTGCAACATATGCTGACTGGCCTGTTCATGACCAGGTGAGTGAGTGTGTCTGGCCCACTGTGAAGTTTCCACTGAACTTGTCTTTGTTCCCCTGAAAATGTAGAACACTTTATTAACGTCATTATTGCTTGAAGTAGCTGTGGAATTTGGGGCAATGGGGGGGGCAGGGTGACAGGTATCCTACTCTTTTCTGCAAAAGCTTACATGAAACATGGTATAGCATGTAACTGGGATAATTCCTGCATGTGAAGATATGTTACGGATTTTCAGTTTTGAGATACTTACATTCATGCTTCGTTTCTTTTTGGCCATGCTTTCTCTATAGGGATGCATGGATGGTGTAGAGGAGTGGCTGAAGGACAACCTTGGTATCATTCTTGGGGTTTGCACTGGTGTTGCTGTTATAGAGGTAAGTAATTTCCAGACATAAGCTTACACTGTCTTATCATGGAGGTTCTTTTAAAGGCAAAGCTCTTTTCTCAAGTAACAGACACCTGGTTTATTAGCAGTGCAGTTCTAGCTCTTGGTTGTGTCTGCTTGGACCTTTCAGCTGCTGTTTTTGTTGATTAGATTGAAAATAGAACAAAATCTTGTCTACTTGTGTTCCTCCTCCTGTATATGGCTTTTGGCAATTCTGTAACCAGAATACTGAGGCAAGCAAAATCCCATGCTAGTGAAATTCCACTTGCTGCCTTAAAAAACCTATAACATAGATTCCAGATGAAGTCACATCTTCATGAAGCCAATTTTTTTGTCATTCCAATTACTGCATTTGCCTTGTGTTGTGTACTAATTCTGTTCACCTGTATGGTGTCATTAAAAGATCTTCACTGTATTGTGCTCCCCCGTATCACCTGTTCTTCCCACCTTATCTGTCTGGTTGCTGATTTTGTTCCCATTCTTCATACTTATTCCAGCTGCTGGGGATGATACTGTCCATTTCGCTTTGCAAGAACATACACAGTGAAGACTACACCAAAGTGCCCAAGTCTTGAGTTGGCTGACTCCAGAGCTACGGCACCACAGAGAAAGGAGCAAACAGAACATTCCTGCCTCATACCCAGACTGTCCAACCATTGACCATTACTCCTGTGACATCCCATTTCTGATACCACTCTGCTAAGAACTGTTAGAGCTGCAACACAGCCTGATCTTCTGGCAATAGGGCTCTTGAGCCACCTGCATCCTGCCTCTGGATTATTTCTACTTCAAGAAGCAGAACTTTTAAACTGTCTTGTATCACATGAGACACTGATTAACCTGAGGGGACAATGCTTTTGCTGCCTGCTCCATGTTAAACAATACTATTCATATCTTCATTCTACAACCCACTGGGCCTAACATACAATAACTTTTCTTCCCCTTGCTCTTCTCCTGCACATCTTTTCACCTCCCCTCTGAAGTCCCATGAGCCAGGAATTCTGTTGATATTCCAGTGCTTTGGTAGCTTCACTTGCTTCACTGACTTGTGGTGGTAACTAGTCATGCTTTATAGGCCTTCTCGTCCCTTAACCTGATTCAGCTTCTACTATGCATCTTCCAGCCTAGGTTCTCATCCGAAATACAGAGTGCTACTGTCACACTCGCTTCTCCTGTTTCTGGAGTCAGCTATGCCTTGCCTTCAGTGGAGCTCCTCCCTTTGAGCATGATGAAAAGCCACTGGGAGGGAGCCAAGCCTACCTGTTTATTCCTAGTGTGACCTGGCAGATTGTGGTGGTGGTGCTCAGCTACTTCTGGAATTAATCCCTTGAGTTTTGGATTTGCCACTTACATGTTTCTCCCATTTGCCTCTATCTTTTCCTCTCCCCTTAGCTCTGCTTTGCTGGCTCCTATTGGCTTGGAGGTTACTTCAGAGACTGCTGCATAGGGTGGACTCAGCCCCAGGCTGGCTCTGCTGGTTGCATTCTTGGGTTGCCAACCTTATAGAGGTTACAGTTAATTTGATTCTTCCCCTGCTCCTTTATGTTCATAAAATTTGTTAGCTGTGGGTTTAAATATGAGTATGGAGGGATCTGACTGGACTGCTGATGCTGCATATGCCCAGTATTGGTTCTGTAGTTTGGATACAAAGATAAATTGCTTTTATTTCAATTGTCCATTCTTCTTACTCCACTGTGATGTGGAGCCATGGCTGCATCCTGAGTTCTGCCTCAAGTGCCAGCACTGCAGCAGATAAGTAGCAGGTTCTGCAGTTGTGCAGGCTGCAGGTTTCTGTCTAATGGCAGGGTTGTTTACTCTATTCAGCCAGAAGCCAACAGCAAGGAGTGGTGTAGATCAGAAGAACGTAAGAAATGCACATGAAAAACTGCTTGCATAAGAGAGCTGGGTGCAAATCCTCACTTTTAGAGGTGTCTTGGGCACAGCAGATGTCCTGCTGTTTCACATGGTACAATCACCCTGACATGAGGAAGCTGTATGGGAGAGAACTGGATGGTGCTTGCCAGGGACCTGTTAGAAGGTACTTGGTGAGAGAGCCTTTGCCTTACAGAGGTCATTCCAGGACTGTCTCCTGTCAGGGGTGGGGCAGGTAGTAATATCCCTAGTAGCAGTTCCAAGAGATGGTTTCACCACCTACTTGGTTTTCCTTCCGGGAAGAAAAGCTGGTGCAGGGGATCAGGGCCCCAGCAGTGGGTCCCTGCTCTGTCCTCATCTTTGGACAGAGCAGTGATTGGGGAGAGTAGCTATGACTAGGCAACTGGTTTTTATGGAGGTCTGATAAGGCTTGCAATTTTGAGATATCTGCCCCTTCCTGCACAGATCCTTCAAGCTGACATTTGCTATAACAAAAGGCACCCTTAGCAGTAAAGCTTGCTAGCTTTTGTAACACAAAGTCTATTCTCTAATGTGTTCTTATTTGTAAGATTCTCGTTCAGTTACAGATGCCAATGCTGAGCAGCAAGTAAAAAGGAGCCCATTCTGGATTTCCTTTTTTGTTTTTGTCTGTTTTTAGCAACATCTTCCTACTGGAAGAAATGCATGTACAGATATAAAAGTCTAGAGGGTGAATATTTCTGTAATAAAGACTTTGTTAAAAAATACATATCTCTGCTTATGACTTGTGCATTAATGTGTTTTACCCTTGGTTCCTCTCCCCTTTCTGCTTTGCATGCAGATCGTTGACATCTTGTTTGTTCAAAGTATAAAAAGGTTTGTCAAAAAGTTGGCTTGAGACACATGTGTGAGATCAGTGTGAACTGTGAAGATCCTGCCCAGCAGAGGGAGGTGACAATTTTTCTGGGCTGTATTCTAAAGTAAACTTAGTCTTGTTTTATGAAGTATATTTGTCTTAGGGTGAGCTGACTCTCTGGTAGTTCCTTGAATTACCTGCTATCTCCTAAGCTAAGTATTTGAAAATGTTGCTTCAAATCTGTACAGTATGAAGTTATAAGCCTTGGGGACTAATTCTGATAAAATACAAGCTTGCTGCTATGCCCACAGTGCATACAGCTCTTGCTAGCTTAAATCTATGTAATATTTTCCTACTCACCTTAAGTAGGATTCTGCCACCAGGCTCCTGTTAAAAAAAGGTTCCTCAGCCCCTGCCCTGCCACTGTGAGAAGGAAGAAAGCTAGATAGCCATTTTTTGTGGTTTATGTCACCATATGCTGTCCTTGACTGAAAAGCTCTTGAGAAATAGGTAGACCAAATATATAAATCTTCTTGCTCTTCTCAACTAAGCAGCTGAGAAGTAAATAGGTAGCTCTCAAAATTCCTTAAGATCTTGCACCTTATTGGTGCATCTGGACATTTAAATGGCTTAGAAAAACCTAAGGTAGTGTGTTAATGAATTTTACAGCTGTAGCTTCTAAGAAGTAGTAAGCATGACCTAAGTCCTCATACGAGTTTGAAGAAAGAGAATGAAGTTTGCAAAGAAGGTACTACCAGCAAACAGTGGTGGCAACTGGTCAAAGTCAAGATTTCAGTAACCCTGACCAGACGAGTGCAGAGCAAGAGGGGCTTAAATGGATCCTGGAGCTGCAGTAGGTGCAATGATCTATCTTATCTGTGAGTACAACTTGTTCCTTCAGGCTGTCCTGGGCTGACAGGAGAGCTTGGTTCTTGGCCATACGGAGTCTCTCCTTTCTGGTTGCTTTCCCAGAGCACCCTGCTTTAATCAGGTGGTAATGCTTTTCCAGAGCCCCAGGATTTAGAGGGCTACACTTCCTGGCAAAGCTGCCAACCAGATGGCTCCTAGGTGGGGAAGGGCTCTGCTGGTTTCCATTCAGCCTGTTGTGGAGCTGGAAGGAGAAAGGTGGAAGGTGAGGACAATAGCTTGTCCGCAGCTTGGGTCCCCAACTGCCTGAGCTCTGTGGCAACCACTTGCCTTTGGCCACTGGAGGGAGGTGTTCCACCAAGAAAACCCAGCCCGGGCTGGTCCCAGGCGAACGAGAAGATGGTCCTGATAGCTTCCTTTGCTCTCAGTTACTCGTGGCAGCAGGGTTGCTAAAATAACTTGTAATTACAAGTGTATTCTCATTGTAAAGATGTATGCTACATGCTTGGCATTTTTAGGGGTATTTTCCCCTTCCATTTCTTGGAGAAGCACACAGTTGGATATTTTGTTGCATGTCTTCCACTACTGTGAGAGTTGTGTTTCTGCTCTACTTAGCTCTGGAAGTTCAGCATGAGGAAATTCTCATGATGCTTCTTTCTTTGTCCCCAGTTTCTCCTGTTTCCCTCCATCCTCAGTTCCTTTTTGCTGTCAGTCTGTGGGAAAAGAGAGGGCATTGAATACTTGGAACTTGATCTAAAAAATACTTCAGGAAGAAAGTCCTCAGACCTTCAGAGAGCAAGAAACCTGCTGTTGCTCCCTGGGCCAGGTTCCCAGCTCCTCTCCAAGGTGAGGTTTGCTGCTGCAACTAGAAATAAGACTAGCACTCAGACTTCTTGGGAGCTGCAGTGTTTGTCTAGCAAAGCCCATAGCGCCAGCCTCTGCAGAAGCTCAGCACATGGAAGCATTTTGTGCGAGCCAATAAGCTGCTCTATAGCTGTCTCAGGCCAATAATTAATATTGCAAGAGTGGAGTTGTGACCGCTCTGTGGCCTGAAGAAAGGCCTCTGGTAATGAACTGGTGATGTTCCTCATTCTGTGTGATCATGAAGCACTCAAGAGCTGCTATAATTCTTTCCATGAGGTGTATTTTTCTTCTGGAGAGTGAAGAGCAATTGCATTAGAATGGCTACGGGTAAGTCTATTGGTCACAATGAAACTTGTTTTCTGTATGGCACATACTCAAATTTAACATGTGGCAGCTGTTCTTTTTCCTGTAATGCTCCCATGTGTGGTGGTGTGGCTGGTCCCTGCCAGCTTTGTTCAGGATTTAGGCTGAATGTGGTAGACTTCAGAAAAGCCTGGATTCTGGCTGCCGAAGGACAGACTGCAAGTGGTGTCAGACTCTGTGACGTTGTTGGGGAAAGTGAGGAGCAGGTAGCCACAGGGGCTCACTGCTGAAAAGCCAAAGGACCCTGGGGTAGCATTCCCACAAATGCTACCACTCAATGCCATAAATGGAAAATATACCCTCAATTATTCATGGGCTGGCTCTATCCCATTAGCCTCTGAGACTCTGCTCTAGCCTTGGCCTTCTATTACATATAAACCTCATTTAGCAGCCAGGATTTCTGAATGACACCTTAAACCAGGTTGATACGAAAAGCTTGTCAGTGTAAAAATCTACTAGCATGGAAGTCTTCAAACACTTGAAAACTAGCAAAAGGCCCTTAACAAAAAGTATGCAATTAGTGAACCAAACACTATTAGTAAAACTTTGCTAGTAAAGTTACTAAGTATGCTTCAGCCATTATAAGCAATTTGTAGCAGGTGTGTGCTGGCAGAGTTCATGCATTTTTTTTGCCTTGTGGTAGGAATCTTCTCTGCCAAACATGGGAAATTACCTTCTCCTAAGTAAATTCTGTAAACCTGGCCATGAATTCTTTCTTCTAACAGGTATAAATTGTCTGGTTTCTTTCCTCTAAGCTCCTAATAATACAATTGACTGGGGTTTGTGTGCTGTTTGACTTTTGTGGGGAGAGATTAGAGGAATATTGGATGCTGTATACCTGGAGAAAAAGTTGTTCTCAGTTCTCCAGGCAAGAATATTACCTCCTTTTAAAATAGGGGTTTAAGAGAAGGATAATGCTCAAAGTAGTATATAGATGCTCTCTGAGGTATGGAATCTGAGAGGGAAAATCCTGCTTTAGGCCCAAGGATGGTATTTTCACACACTTGAATTAAATTTCTCTTTAGTATCTTCTTCCCTGTAACTCTCACTGATGGATGGCTTAATGAAATAACTCTGTCCTCAACAATCCAGAGTTAAGCAGAAAGTGTGGAAACCTACTTATGTAACTACAACAAGCCTTATCTTTAGGAAACGAGCGCATTTTCCTCCCCACCTATAGGGCTCAGATGTTTCTTTGAGCAATGCCATCGGCTCAGGGATTATCCTGTTGTTGCTCTTTGTTCTGTGAGTGTTACCAGGCTAGGAACTATTGGTTTACACTACAGAGAGGCCATCACGCTGCTACTCCAGACCAACATCAGACCCAGGCCTCCTGCAGGAGCCTGGATCCTCATTTTGTCACCAGAATGCCAGACCTTTCCCGTCATGTGTCTCTGGCCAGCATTATCTGCTGTTTATACTTTTGTCTTCTCCACGTTGTCTCTTCTTGTCCAAACAATTTTCCTGGAGGTTCTCAGTCTGGGGTTTTCTGTAATCTGTCTGCCACGATCAGGTAACCAGCTCCAAAGTTGTGACAGTGCTGGAGATCAGGGGATTGTGCACCAGACTAATTTTTTCCTTCTTTTTGCCCTCCTTAGAGTTATAAACTGGACATATGGAAGTTCTTCAGAGACAGCAAGAATCCCGGAGCATGTGATCATCTGAATGGCTTACCCAGCGTGCTTCCTGGGTATTTTCTGCATAGCACTGCTGGAAACTATTTAGGGTTTACTAGGGTGGAAATGTGAGGTCCTGTCATGTTATAGTATAGGCATGTGCTTTGTGCGCTGAACTTGCTAAATGATGTCAGAATAGTATAACTCATGCAGTGATGTCTGCAGACAGCCTGGAACAATAACCCAGCACAGTGCAGACCTTTAATTTTGGCAGAGGTTGTTTCACAATGCTCTCAAGTATTTGAAAATATAATGTTATTCTTTTAATATGATGTTGTAATTAACTCTGGTAAGCACTGATTGAAAATTGTCTTGGCAAAACTGTTTTTCCCTAGAGGGTGTAAGTTCCTATAAAACAAAGTGCATTTGTATTTTTTCTTCTGCTGCTTAAACAGACTGAAAGTAGTTGAATAACTTCTGATTGAGAGATTTCTTCTGCTTTCTCAGTGGTTACCTCATGGTAAACATTAGGTAAAAGACTTGGAATTGAACGGAATAGGATTATAAAGCTATGTTCTAAACTTGTGACCTAAAACCAGGGTCTGTTGGTCTTCTGAGGTGGGATAGACTGGGTAATGCTTGCCAACTCGTTCAGTGAAGAAATTTTTCCTAGTATTCAATCTAATCCCCCTTCTTTACTACTCCCCAGTGCTACTTGAGGCTGTTTCCTCTCATCTTGACACTTTTTACTTGGGCAAAGAGACTGACACCTGAGCACTTTGTGTTTTTGAGAGGTTTCTCTAGATCCCTGTGGGCAATTCTTTGGAGCTGCAGGGCGGAGAAGTAGTGAGATGGGCTCCATGCAGTGTATGAGAGAAGCTGCCTGGAGAAAGCAGTGGATGCCTTTCCTCAAAACCAGTGCATTCCCAGCCACCTGGGAACTGAGTACAGTTTTGCACAGGCTTTGACTTCAGTGCCTGCATGGTAGTAGGTGTGTCACCAGTATCATGTTGGTGTTTGGTGGAAGCTGGTGTGTCTCCTTGTGTGCTGTGAGGCTGGAGAGAGACTTGTGGAGACACTGAAATGATGCAGCCTCTGGAAGGTGAGACTTGTGGAGACACTGAAATGATGCAGCCTCAGGAGGGAACTGCCTAAGGAGGAGGGGCAGGCCTTGGCACATAGTCTGGAGGTGAGGGAGGTGTCTGGGACAGGCACTGGTGGTGTGAGGTTTGCCCTGACAAGGCAGTGGCAGGAATGGGCCCCCACAGAGCAGGGCCCTGCCCTGAGGAGCCAGCATGGCCAGGTAGGTTGGCTTGCTGAGCAAATGCCAAGCTACAGCCTGGCCAAGAAGGGCAGTGGGATGAGTTGCAGGCAGACCTGAAGGGGATGTAGGAAGCAAATTTCTCTGGAAGAGTTGTTCTCAGGAGACTGGGACTTACAGGTAGGGCAGCAGGTGGCTGTATTTGAGCTGCTGAGCTTTGCCACCTTGGTTCTTGCCAGCAGTGTGAGATGGATGACACAACTTCTGTGCCTGAGCGTGAGCACTCCAGTGTAGGGCTGCTGATGTGGAAGTAGTCAGCAGGGAATGCAGACACCACAGCACCTTTATCCTTAAGCGACTCTGTTGCCTTTCCCATTAACTTCAGGATCAGTTTGAAACCAATTGTTTATAAAACAATCTGTGAGGTTGCCAGAGTTGCCTTTTGAGTAGTTCCAAGTATTGGCAGTCTGTCTATTGCTTTATACACTCTCACCACAGATGTTATGAAAACAATCTCCTGCCTCCTCTAACATCGAGATTGAATGTTCTTTCTCACACTTGCTGGCTCTTCCTTGAGTCCCCAGCAATTTCTGCTTTGGCTAATGATTGCCAAATCTTGATGAAAAAGTTTGGCTGCAGAATACTGTGGGGTCCAGGTTCTTGGCTGCAAGGAATCTCCTGACACTGTGAGCTGTGAGCAGAAGTGGGAAGATGTCCTACCACGGACTAGGGCTCCAGAGCAGCAGTATGTCTGGGGTTTGGGAACACTCTTGTTTTCTCTTAGATTTCCTGCAGTATCCCTGTGGCCATAAGTGAAGAGCTTGCACTTTGTTAGAGCTGTGAAGCTGGTTACACCAGCTTTTATGTGATGAGAAGATGCAGAGAGCACATCACAGTTCAGATGGCTATCATAAAATAAAGTTGGCAATTTCATGCCTGGCGATAGAGGAAGCTAATTAGCTCAAGTCTCTCCCATCTGAGCAAGGCAACAGCAGGATTATATTGTCATCCTATTAGGCAATAGTCTTGCCTGACATGAAATGAGATGTCTGGCGATTCTCATAATTGCATACAGCTATTTATTTTTTACCACAGCTCAATCGTCTCACTCTTTAATAGGCAGCAAAATGGTAATGAGATCTTCTCCTCTCCTCTTGAATTCCTCACAAGACATGCTGAGGACTCCTATGCTCCGGTAGCAAAGGGGAGGGTCAAGCAGAAATAGAGGAGAAAGCAGTCTCTTCGTCTCTACCCTGAAATCACCTTGGTGGGAGAGGGGAGTCTGCTAGCTTCTGGCTTAATGATGAAATCTTCATGCTCAACCCTTTATTCTCCCAGACTAGGAGAATTTCTGTCACATCCTCCTGTTACTACCAGCAGGACCTTATAAGAGCTTTGCTAACTGTTTTTGCAGGAAGAGGACTACAGTAGCCCATGTAATTGGTTTATAATATGCAGAGATGTTTCCTGCAAGGATAAAAGCTGAGGACCAGAAGGCTGAGAGTATGGCATATTTCAGGATACTGGAAGGCTTGTATTACAGCTGCTGTTGTCAGATTCCATTAGTAAAGGAAAGCCTGTCTTACTGACAGTGCAAGGGTTATGGTTAGGATCCGTGCAAGGACAAATAAAAGTTTATTAAAACTGTAAAGCTCACCTGTTTATAGCAGACTGATTGGTAACAGAAGCAGAGAATAGCCAGGTTAGGGGGTTGGGAGAAGTATATTTCATGGAATCATCATAAAATAGTTTAGATTGGTGGTCCACTACCTCCCTTCAATGAGCAGGGGCATCTTCAACCAGATCAGGTTGCTCAGAGCCCCATCCAACCTTGCCATGAAAGTTTCTAGTAAAGGTAGATCTGCCATCCCACTGGCCAATCTGTTCAGTGTTTCAACACTAAAATTGTAAAAACGTTTCAGGCCCTTGCAGAAGGTCTGTCCCCATTTTTTTCATCTGAGAACCTGTATTTGTGCTGTTGAGGCCAAGCCTGCCCAGATATCAGGGCTGCTATGAGACATGCCAAGAGGACCAGCCTGACATGATGCATCAGTTTAGGGTCATCCAGAATTTTGAAGAGCATAGTGAACAGTAATAATTACTGAGTGTGAATGCAATTCTAACAGTCCTGGTTTTTTTTGTCTGCGGAGTTACTTACAAGGACAGTGAGGCTGGGACAAGAAATGCTGAAGCTGGTGTTTGCCCTTTCCTCAGGAATGTATGAAGGCTGGTGTTGATAGGATTCTTTGGCTTCAGTAACATCTTGCTCATTGGAATAAAATGAGACATGAGTTAAAAATGAATAGCTATGCAAGAAAGTTCTAGTTTAGGAAAATTTCTGGCACTGGAAATTCTTATTAATATATGGCTAAGTTTGTTAGCTGTGGGATGGAACAGATTTAAGAGCACCTCTTACTGCTGTATTCTGAAAAACTAACACCAGAAAAAGAAACAATAATTATGGGTTGAAATGAGTTAAGAATGTCACCTATTGACTGGCTTAGGTTTAGACAGTAAATAAACTGTAAATAAAGCATTCTGGTGCCATTTGGGTAGAATGTTCTAGAACAATCTTTGTGATCTCAGCACCCATGACACAGCAATACTCCAGGACTGTGCCTGGAAAAGCAGCAGCTGTGATCAGTCAATTCTTTGTTCCTTGGTCAGGGAGAAGTTCAGTCTGAATCCGGCTCAGGCATTATCTCAGCGTGGTGTCAGTGGAGCACCTGCAAATTGTAGGATCCTACTGAACACAGTTCTTTCCACAATGTATGGAAGTCTTTTGTTATGTAAAAGCAACTGATGTTCTCCTCCTTTTCCTTGCACACCCTGATGCTACATCATAACTGCTGAGACCTTCTGTCATTTAAATAATGTCCTTGAATGTTGCTGTTTTCTTGTTCTTCTGCAAGTTTTGAGGGCATGATAAGAACTGGCCATGGCCTGTGCTTCCTTTCCAGAAGTAAAGTCTATCCCCAGCTATACATCCAATGTTCAAAAGAGTTTGATATTGCAGGTTCAAATAAAGCACAAATCTGGGAGCTCTCTCTGTCTGCTTGTGCAAATTTCTGGGGGTCACAAAAAGAAGGAATTCCATTTGCTTCCTATTAATAATCCTAATTTTAGCTGAAGCTCAAGTTTTAGTTGAGGCATTGCATCCCTGAAAGTAATCATGGTTTGGAGGAGCTTTCTTTCAAGCTTACACTTGCTTTTGGAGACCTACATGTAGGAGACCAGCTGAAATTCTTTGATGCTTATATTTAGGAACAAGAATTATAAATCCAACTCAGTCCCTGGAGTTCACTTAGCTCTGCAATAGGTGTCCCTGCAAATTCAAACAGAGTCACTGGGTGTTTGTCACAACAGCCTCATTATGTTTTGCAAGCCCTCTGGCATTGCAGTAAAAACTGTTTATTGCTGGTCTTAACTGTGGTCTGCTGAAGTCCAAGGATCTCAGAGTAGGAATGGTTTCTAGGGTGTTTCTGATGGTTGCCCACTGAAATGAATGCAAGTTAGTGTGGAGCGAGTTTATTCCCAACTCCAGCACTTAGAGAGAGCACAGAGTCGTAAGGCTGCTTTGAATTTTGGCCCAGGTGTCTTTCCACCAGGAAGGCAGCCAGGATTTGGGCTGGGATTAAGGTTTATCATTCTGTTCTGCCTTTCCTTGCCTACAGGGCAAGAATAAGGGCTGGTTTCAAGATGGGTCATGGATATTTAGATACCAGTCAGGACAGCCTTGGGTGAGGCTAGGGTTGGGCAGCATTCAGGAGACCTTGGGGACTAAAAGGGGTTTTGGGAGTCTATTAAGGATTTGTAGTATAAAGAGAGAGGCTGGTGAAGGTTTTGGTAAATGCATGAGTCTTGATGTGACAAGTGGTTGTTGGACTGGATTTAAAACTAAAATTAGGAAAAAAAAAGTTTGTCGTGATTTAAGGCTTCACCTCAGCCAAAAGCCAATCTTTATGTGGAAATCACACCGGAACAACTTATATGGGGTGCTGCAGAGTCATCAGTCGTTGGTCTTGTCACCATTGTCCTACAGTTTCAACTTGAAACTGTTTTTCTATGAGTCACACAACATATCAGAGTGCTGATTCTACTCCTTGGAAATCAAGAGCCAAGCTATATAATAAATCAGAAATATTTGATCCTGCCTTACTCCAATTGTACAGTTATATTTAGTTTCAGCTTTCCATTTCCTAAAATGTCATTGCATTGTCTTTTAGCAGTTTTCCTCCTTTTCATACTTTTTCTTTCTCCCTCACCTCCCACTGCTCTAACCCTTCTTAAACTAGGGACTTGAAGAAAAAGGAGTGTGAAAATATCCCATTTTATCCCATATTTAGTTGCAGAACTAGCAGCTTGAAACATTTTGATCTCTTAAAAATCCAGGGAGTTGGGACTATTTGGTAGAAATTTATCTTTTCTCATTCCTTGAAGGTTTCCAACTCCATTAGGCCTTGGGATGGAGAACAAACTTTGAAGGCCCTTGAGCAAGCTGCTTTGATATGAAAAGGGCTCAAGTTCCTGTGATCTGTGTGTATGAGGATTTCTTTCTTGGAAGCAGTTCCTCAGACCCATGTTGCAGAATGACTTGCCATCTTTCTGCACTAATACTCCTTTCCAAAATGCTCTGAGGGGGGGTTGTTTTTGTTTAAGAGAAAGAGGAGGCAGAGAGGGGAGTTTCCCTTGTGCTTGCCAAGCTAAGAGGCAATCCTCTTCTGAAGCTACTGCCAGCCCCTGTTACCCTCGAGGGCTCCTAGTTATCACCTGCTCTTACCAGAGTGTTTATGAACTTCCTCAGTGGCTCATTTCAAACTAAAGTGTCCATGTTCCTTCCAGAGCCTGCTGCTTACCAGCTCCATCCCAAATTCACGGGCATGGGAGGGATTCTCAGAGCTTCTAACTTTTTGCCATAAGCTCTCAGCATTCCACATTAAATACTGCCACCAACCTCAGTCAGGGAATGCAGGGTGCCTCTTAGCAAGAGAAGATGAGGAACTGGTTTAATCGGGACATTCAAAGATGTGGACTTAATTAGGCAATTTTTTTCATCTTGCCTGGGGGTAGGAGGAATCACTGCAAATAGCCAATGGAAAGTTTTATGAGAACAGTGAAATATCTGCTTCATCTTTTTCTTTCCAGGCAGGCTGGAGCTCCTCAGACTACTTTCAATTGATGTCAGGATTTTTTTATCATTTACAAGTGCTGCTCCCATCACTGTTTCAGCAGCCTTGTTCTACTTGGCTATTTCCCCATGGGGGCAGTGCATTCCCCATCTGTGATCCATAGTGGAAAGCAGCAAACCACTATTGGGTCAGATACTTATCTAAAAGTGAGGTGATTCCCAAAGTCTTTTCATCCCAGAAAACTCTGGTTCTATCATCTTCCAAATAAATAAAGAGATATTCTTTCTTTCGTCATTTCCTCTTCCTGGCAAAAATCTGTGACAACTTTTTTCTGTAAAAAAAAAACAGAAGCTATAGATTTTTATTCTTGTTGAAATGCCTACAGCTTTTTTTTTTTCAGTGAAAATTAATAAAATCTGGAATTAAAAGAACAAAGGGGATTTGCAGTGAATATTTTTCCTATTTTTCAGTAAATGAAGAATCTTCAAAAGAAATCTGTTGCACATTGCTCTTTGTGTCTAGGCAAAACAATTTCTTGTCTAGCCCCTGTGTGTATGTAAAACACCTTGCCCTTTCCCCTCTCTAATGTTAAGATTTATAGGCTTCCTTTCCAACTGCTAGTCTTTCCTCCACTGGAGAAAAATAAAAACAGCAATAAATTTCCAAATTCAGTTGCCAAAACTAATTCATCATTTGAACATGGGCACCAGCTCTGATAAGATATGGACCTGCATCATTCAGCCTGTTCCATGAATTTTTATTTAGTTACTGCACTTACTCCATTGGGGGAAAAAACTTCTACTGAAGCCAAAAATTGGTGGGTCATTTTCCATCTAACAGTTCCATATGTTACCAACCAGGCCGTCATGTGACAGAGCTGCGGCTATTTGGGAGCACTGTTCTGTTGCTCTGTATTTAGTTCCAGTCTCAGTGCTGGGTATATAAAATTGAAATGTGTTCCTCCTTTCTGCTCCCTTTTCATTTATAGCTTTATAAAAATCTCCAGCCTACATCCCAAGTCCCACTAAATCTTTAGCTGTCTTTTAAATCTAGTACACAAAACATTTGTGATAAATAAAATAACACATTTTATAAACTATCTCCTTCTCCTAATAGGTCTCCCTAAATTAACTTGTGTCACCAGTAACGTGTTAGTACATACATCTGTAGCCTTGATTTTCTGTAATATCTTCACAGAAATTTTAAAGGCATAAGTCTCCAAGCCTATCAAACTTACAAACTCATTTTTCCTAAATCTCTCTATGGAGCATAGATGTATAACTTTAATTTTAAGAAGAATTATATGAGCATGAAAATTGTGTCCCACTTGCTGTATTTAGTTTATTTTTTTTTTTTTTTTTGCTAAAAACATTTAGCTTCCTTCTTTCTGGTCTGAGCTGACCTGACATAATATTCACTCTTCAGCAACCATCTGTCTTGGCATACTTTGGATTTAGATAAGTGAAGAGTCATTTTCTTTCATGCTCAAAATGTTTCTGTGAAAATTGGTAAACCAATCCAGTGGTAGTGGGGACAGAGGCAGAAGTAAAGGCAAGAAAGGAAGGAGACATAAAACTCAAAGAACCTTCTTTCACAGCCAAGTGCTCCCCAAAGTAGTCATCTCTCTAACTTCATGAACACACCTGGGGTGCCTCAATTGGCAGCCTAGTCAGAGATGAAAACCCAGTCTGAGCTAGGAGGGTAGCCCTTCAGTGGCTGCTGAAGAGAACCTCAGACTATGGCCCAGACTGCTGCTGGGCCATTGGTGTCTCTCTGCCCCCTGGCCTGTGGAATCTAAGCGTGGGTGTCCCCATTACACTCAACACACACTGTTACCCTGCCCTTTGATTAATCTCAAACTTGGCTGGTTCTTTCAAGTTTCAGCTCTTGAGTAAGATCTGGAATGTCTCTTGGACTGCACTCATGGCAAACATATGTTGGGGTGTAGGCCACATGTGTGGTGGTGATGGGGGGAAAAAATAGTATGTGGAAAACTTCTCTCTCTCCCCTCCACCCTCTTTGTCACCAATCCATTTCCATGGTTTAACGTTTGTGATCTGAAGAATCTGTTCCACAGGCCCTATTTCTGGCTCACTCTGCAAGTTATTCCGTTTAACAGGCCTTGCCAAAAGTGGTTGATGATAGCATGAGGGAGAAGTCTAATGGCTTTCAGCTACACTGTTCACATGAAACCCCTGCCACAGAGCTGACATTGAGTGAAATTACTGCTGAATGGGAATGTTCTCATCTCGTCCAGTAGAACCTGTTCTTACTGAGGAGTGACATCCTTCCCCCAGTGGCAGTGCACGCCATTAGACTGTTGAAGATCTGCAGATCTTCCCGATTTATGGGATTATCTGGCAAATGTTTTTGCTTTGCTCAGTGTACTAGAGATGTGCTCTTTTCACTTCACTGAACGAGCTAGATCCCAGACTTCTAGTTTGGGGTGGGTTGGGGTTTTTTTTTTGTTGTTTTTGGGTTCTTTTTGCACTGTAGGTGGCTTGGATAAGGTAAAGTATCACTCATTTGTCTGTGATGACTGATGTGAGTGCAAAAGGCTATTTCCAGCACTATCAAGAAGTGAATTTCTTACAGAAAGCAGGCTGTTGGCAATGCTGGTTAAAACTGGGGAAATCTGTGAGAAGGTCATGAGAATTCACTGCTGGGAAACAGAATGGGTAGGAATGGGGACAAGGTCACATAAGCACTGCTAATATCTCATACCCCTGGCTCCTGAAAGCTTAGGTGCTCATATTGGAACTCCAAGTGGCAGTTTCAGTGCCAATACATCAGGTGGGAATGGGCAAACCTTTGACCAAGGAGAGCAATTCTGCTGCTCTGGTAGGGTCTAGATCTATCTCCTCACTGCTGACCCCTGATAGGGCAGAAAACTGGAGTTTTACTTCTGAGATCCTTACCAGACTGCAGTTCTGCAATTAGCTGTGGCTGGGCAAGAATGCCAGGCTTCATTAGAAATTTCATCCTTTTGAAATTCCCCAGGAGCCCAAGCAATGACAAAAAGAGCATCTACCAAACAGGGACAATAATGAATGTGTAGGCTGCTGGCAACAACATGCAGAGTGAGGTACATCCTGGTGCTGCTCCCTAATATTCTCCATTAACAGCCCACAGGCATCCTGGGGAAGGAAACACAGCAGACCAAAGGCCAGGGAACAGACAAAACAGGAAAGGTACAAGCATTCAAGACCCCTTGCAAATGAATCTGATTCATTAAAAAGTATCCCACCTTCAGTCAGAAGCTTTATCAGGTGCCCTCCTGACCCTTTGTCTTTCAGCCTCTTTGCTTTAAGCTTGTTGCCTAGCTTGGAGTTCTGCCTTGGCATTTGTAGCCATCCCATTTTATCAAAATTTCTTGTTCTTTGACTAGATCTTTTTCTCATGCCCCTTCAACTGAGCCAGCTGAATTTTGCTCAGTCTCCATTAACTATTTCTTTTTCTGCTGTTCAGTGAGTAGGGGAATGGAGGAGTTTGCCTTCTTTTTTGTCATTTTTCTAACTCCTTCCAAGCAGCTGGAATTTATTTTAATAAAGTTCATTTCAATGGAGCCTGGAGCCATAATACATGAGGCTGTGATCTCAGACAAGCTCATAAATTAAGTAGGGTCAGCTCTGGTCATTGCATGCATAGGAGACCTCCAAGGACACCCTGAGTGCTGCTCAGCCTGTGCCAAGGATGCAGTGACTGCCAGGCTGTGCCTGCCCAGGAGGCTGTCTCCTCTGCTGTGCTATTTCTGGCCACTGCCAAATGCTTCAGAGGGAGACACATGATCCCTGCATCGGGTGAGTTATTCTTAACTGATCTTAAGGTCCCTCTAGACCTTTATGGCATGAAGCTGCTGTCTGTCTGTCTCACGTGTGCGAGGGAAGCTGGGGGCACTGGGCTGCTTACACAACGCCTGGGCCACTGCTGGCAGTCATGCAAAGGGTGCTCTGCAGGCTGCTCTGCCATCAGCCCCATCCCAAAGTTCACTGCCTGTCCTGAAGGGTGAATGCACCACAGGGGGACCTTGACTTTGTGAGAGAAGGAGCCAGCTTGAACACACCCTTTGCAGTATTTCCCCTGAAGATAGATAGTAAGCATGTTCTTAAAAGATAAAGAGGCTTGTCATAAAGACTCCAAAAGATGGTGACCTCTGCTGCTGTGCTGTAGTAGTTCTGACTTCCCAGAAATTACAGCTTATTTTAATAAGAAAGAACTTTTCTTGTTGAACTTACAACTGTTGGTTCACATTATGTCTCTGACAGAAAGACTGAAATGCCTGTCTGCTTGCCTCCTCCGCTTATTAAATGCTTGTCTGTGTGTAAATCCCTATATTCAGCAATTATGTCACCTCTAAAACTTCTCTTCTGTAGGCTGAATTAATTGAATAGAATAAGCCTTACATTTGAAGTCTTGTTTTTCAGTTCCTGTGGTCCCTACTGCAGATAGCCCTGCTCAGCGATAAAGCCTGTATGCTTTGATATCCAACAGCGTGTTTTTAATTCAGATTACAATAAAATGCACTGATTAGCAGTAAAATAATCCCTTAGGCTATGTTCAACAGTGGTTTTTCTTCATCAGTGAGCCTACTAATTTAACCTTTCCCCTCCCAAGTCGAGGAAACTCCCAAAAATGCTAAACATTTTTTCCTGTTAACATTTAACAGCTTTTCTAATACCTTGATCTTGACTTAGTGTTTAAAGCAACTTTGAGTCATGGTCTCTGTTTTCTGGAATTGCACTATGTGGAAAGAGAGGCCCTCAAATGGCAGGAAAGCCTCCAGGTCAGGAACTTTCGAAAGCTGTCCTGTGACCTTCCCACTACAGAGGGATGTACCAAGCTCAGGAGAACCCTCTTCCCTTCTTTTATAGTCTCTGGTAGTGTTGAGTGAGATAGGAGTATTTGTTTTCCTTCTCTTGTTTTTCTAGTCCCTTTTCCTCTTGCCATAGTGTGCTACTTCACCAGCCATGGAATCAGAGTTTGCACAGAGATATTATTCACCAAAAGATTAAATTCGTAGTACTGCTCTGCTTCCCACTTCTCTTTCCTGATGCCTTTTCTTTTGCATAGTTTCAAGATTATCTCAAAATTTTAGAAGAAACAAGCTAGAGCCAAACACTATTTGAGCATGTATGAGGTGGGTTTTTCTACTGACAAAATTGATAACATTTCTCATTTCTGACCAGAAATTTATTTTGTGCCTCCCTTCTGTTTGTTGTTTGTTTTTTTTCTCAGCCTAGAAATCTGCTATCTATCTGGAGCACTGAGTGTTTCAGTTTTTATTGGTTTCAATGTGAAACTGTCCTGGTTTAGGGCAAATATTTAGGAGGAAACCTCTGGGGGGTCT
>JAHLSL010000007.1:37206636-37259567 GCA_025920805.1 Petroica traversi | reverse complement strand
AGGGGACGATTGGGGATACAAACAGGTCATATGGCCAACCCAGGACAGAAACACATCAATAACAGCTTCTATATAAGAGACAGGCAGATGCTAATCTCCAAGTCTCACTTTGAGTTTGTTTGGTATCTGGAGCTAAGTCTGAAATGGGACTGTGAAAAAACAGAGTGTTAATGCTTGCCACTAATTAACTTCCTCATCTTCTCAACGTCTGTCTGTGCCATCACCTGGGAAATGGTGCCACAGGAGTGGCAAATATTCTGGATCTGGATACCAGTGCTAATGTATGCTCCTGAAGTTCTGACTGGGCAATGACAAGGACTCAGCCAGATGGCTTTGCTTGTAGCTGACTGGATTTATTCTGTAAGGATTTTTTTACTTTCTTCCTGCAGCAAAGAAGATACTCTTCAGCATCCAGCCTGCATTTAGTTATAATTTTTCCCAGGGTTAGTGTCTAAGGTGAAATATCTCTTATATTTTGTGGTTTCAGTATCAGGAGGCTGTCCCTGATTCCAGGTATGCTACAGGTGTGCTACAGAAGCTGTCTTAGTTGCTGATGAGAGGGTTGAAGTGGTAGAGGCTTATGCTACTTAAATGTTTGATGCAGGAGAAAGGTACTCTGAGTTAAGTCAAACCAAATGGAGAGTGGGAAGAAACTGAGTCAGAGGTTCTAAACTTGCATCAAGAAGGAAACTCCAACCATTTTTCTCTTTCGCGGAAACAAATGGAATTCCGTGATGACCTCAGATGTGTTGTGTGAATGGGTGTGGATGTGGGTGGCTCTGTCAGTGTCTCCATAACATGCTACAGATGTTTTTCTGTTTGCTTGCTTGTTCTGGACATTTTGTTCAGTTCAGCTGTGTATTGTTCTCCAGACTGTTATAAAATAGCTCACCCTCAGGCACTGGGCACTACTTGGTGGAGGTATAGCATACACTGATTCCACATTTACCACCTCTTGAGATTAGGAAGGGCTGCCTTCCTATGCCAGAGCCAGAGTGCACCAACAGGCTCTGCAACCTTTCCTGTCCCCAGCAAGGGTTTTGGCTGCCTGTGCCATGAGCAGGTCTGCTATGAGCAGCTGTAACCTGGGGTGAGATGCTGTGAAACAAGCTCTGTGAGATCTGAGTGGAGCCTCCCTCCCCGGAGAGGGCTGGGAGAGTGGTGGGAGACACTTTGAAACTCTTTGTCCTTACTGGAGCTGTGTTGCAGATATTCCTGCCCATGTTCCTAGCCCCTGGTCCCTGACCTAGTGACTGGAATTCATAGCCTGACTTGAGAGCTGCCTTGCCTTTGTGGGCTTGTCTGGCAACTCATGGACTGAGCCCAGCCCTGATTAGAATCACTGGACATGCTCTTCTTCCTTGCTCCTGCTCTGCAGCGCTGACCTCCTGGGTGGGAGCACTGCTCTGCCTGCCCTGCTGTCACCCTCAGCCCTTGCAGAGCAGCTCTCTCCTGCTGCTCTGACACTCTGCATCTGGCAAAGCTACAGCTGAGATATGCAGGGCATCCCAAGCTTGTACTAATAAAACCTTTACAACATCCCACACCACAATGTGTTTTTGAAACGTGTCCAAGAGGTTAAAGGCTTGATTTGGAATACTAATCACCTCCTTTCCATTAAGCCAAGCTCTTTTGCTGGTGTTCAAGCTTCCAGGGAAAGGAAAAGCCTACATCAGAGATGCAGGGAGACATTTGAAAGGCAAGATGGGCTTTTCATACACAATATTGCAACTTCAAAGTCCATTAGCTAACACCAGTAGCAAGTGTTTTATTTCAAATGAGTTCCATGTGATGTGTTTTGAGAGGTCATATGTGCCTTTTGTAGGATTGTTTAAGTATATTGGGTTTATGAAAAGTCAGTTAACAGCAGCCCCAGCCTCAGTGCACTAATGACTGATACAAACTGTACAATAGGTGTGCACAGTGCTCTGACATGTGTCACACAGGGTTCTATACATAGTGTCTTAAAATAGTACCTCCTTATAGTTTTTATTTTCAAATGGCACTGACAGCACTTCAGAGATCTTGCAATTTGTGTGAGAGAAGCCTTCCAGCAAAAAACAGGAATTGCTCTGGTTGTCTTCCATATGTGCTGGGCCGAACTTATTTTGCCACAGTCTCTAGGAAAGTATTTTCCAACTGCTTCTATTTTTTCTGACCAAAGAGACTGAAAACAGAGGCTGAAACAAAAGCATCTTACAGGCCACTGGAGGAGATAGGAGGCCGTTTGAGGAGATTTTCTGGCTGTGATTCCCTTTCTTGCTTCCAAAGCCTTTGTCATTCTCTGCATTCCACCTAATTCCCTAGAATTCAGATTCTAGCACCACTGGGGCAATCTGTGTGTCCTTTTCCAACCAGCAAATGGAGTAGCTTGTGAGCTGGGGATGACTGACTCCTACTGCTCAGAGATTCTCTTGACTGCCAAGAGTTCTTACCACACTGACTAAATGGACTTTGTTTGGAGCAGCAGGCCCTGACTTCTAAGGTGAAAGAGATAAGGGAGGAGAAGTACACCAACTGAACTGATTCCTGCCTTTCCAACATGTAAGTATCCTAAACTGAGGGGAAAACTCTTCCACGCTTCTTGAAGGCTCCACAATCTCTTCTTTGTGTCCTCTTCCAGGGCAGAACTGACAGGAACTAAATGAGACAACAATCAGCCTGTATACTTAATTAGTACAGCTTCCCTTGAGTGGCTTGCTGCTTTTAGGCATAGATGCAATCTGCTGTGCATGACATCCATATCACTGATATTTGGAATAAAGGGTGGGAAAATACCTCCTTTTTCTGTGTGCTATCTCATCCATTCCTCTTCAGTCATGAGGAGTGTCCCCTAGAGTCAAAACAGGACTGGGGAAAAGTACTGATGAGAGCTCAAAGGCACAACCTAATGTATCTTGTCAAAATCAGTACTTCGGGAAAGGCACAGAATTTCTTCTGTCTTTTTGGCCCCCCCCCCCCCCCCCCTCCATGCAGCAGAATCTGGGTGAGTGGTTCTGTGTGACTGCAATTATAAGGTCCACACCTGTATCTACGAGAAAGGTCTAAATACCGAGAACATGACCTTGGGAGAAGCTTGAAGTTCCATACAGAAGCAGCAGAACCAGCAACTCAATAAGCAGTTAGAAGTGCATCACTGAAGAGGAAAGTTTATTATGTAGTGAGTATTGCATTTGTTTAACAAACAGACATATAGCATGAAATCAGGCACTTGAGATGGTTCACCAAACCCACTTGTCTTACTGTATCCACACTGCTACAGACCCTCAGGTGTCCTCCTGGGCAGCAGGAGAAGTCAGCACAGGATACATGGGTGTATCCTGCCAGGTGCCTCCTTGCTGTGACCTTGCAACATATCAAAGGCCTTGAGAATTTCCTTGCTTTTTCCCAGTTCCTCTTGAAAAGCTGGCACCCACTGAACTTTGCCCAATGACTGCAGTACACAGCTATAATTTGTTTTCTGATAATCTCCCTGTTGGGACCATTGAAGAGTGGAGTTATCTACCTGTGGTCCATTATTCTACACATCTCAGGAGTGAACTCTTCAGATAAGGCCTTAAGCCTTATCCACAACCTGGGAGCTGTCCCTGCCTATGGCAGAGTGGGTGGGACTAGATTATCTTTAAGGTCCATTCCAAACTCTTAACACTCTATGATTTTATGATTGTTAAAGTTATTTTACCATGCCATGTTCTGGTCCCTTTCTGCAGGACAATCACACCAAGCTTTGTCCTCTTTGAGTCTGGGATCAAAGCAACAGAGATTGATTCTGCTCCTATGAATTAGCTCTTTTGACCAGTGCTCAGGAGAGTCTGGTTCATACAGTTTAGCTGCATTTGGACATGGGGAGGTGGGGAGGTAGCTCTGCTCATCCTGACTCAAATTTGAGTGTAATCTGTTATGGTTCTGCATTTCCAGCTACTACTGTCAGCAATGGCTAATTCTATAACATGGTGTCAGTTGCTCCACATCTTTTCTTACCTAGTTCCTTTGCTCCTAGCCACATTGCAAACATGGTTTCTTGAACTCTGCTCTCACTTCTCAAGTACTGCCATTCCTGTTTCAGGGAGTAACCTGCATTGTCACAAGGAGCTGTTGAAAACTCCTGGGGAAGCTTAATCACAACATTAAATTAGAAAGCAGTAAAATATGAGTGATAGTATTGCTTCCCCTGGGGATGAGGAAGAGTTAACAGTTTGAAGACAGTCAAACACTGATTCTAAATGGGGCTGCAGCCCTTTCAGAATCAACTGCTCTCTTTTGATAGGTTTTTGAATGGGAGGACTTAAAGAGGCTTCTAAGTAGCAATTTGGAGGGTAAGTATTAACTAATGGTTGATACTTTATTACAGTGCTAGAGGGCACTGTACTGTTGAGGTACTGTTTATGGATCAAATATAATAGCTAGGAGCTAGACAGTTTAATGGCTTGAGATTCCTTTGCACGTTTTGTTAAAGAGACATGTTAATCCTGGCAGTGTTGTAACTCATATTAATTGCCCTCTCCCTGTCACAGGCACTCTCTGTTTAATTCTTTGTTGTCCTGACCCTGTGGTCTCCTTTCTTCTAAAGATGTGCAAGAAAATGTGAAGGGCTGCCATTCTGGATAGAAAAACATTCTGCATGCAGTTTGCACTGGTGGAAATGTCTGTTTGAGGTTCAGGCCACATGAAGTCTGCATTTGCTCGACTAAGTACAACTGTGGGCAGCAGCCCTGTGTGGAAATGGTCTTCTATGCAGTTAGGTCAGTTTCAGAGTGATAGAATAAGGATGAAATGCACTTCTAACTGCTGTCAGTTCAGATAAACACAACTTAAAGCCCTTTTTACAGAATGCCACCAGTTGTCTTATAACACTATCAGAAAGCTGGTGTCCATCACTGTGACTCCAAACAATTCTCACCTTGTGCACTTCAGTCTTACATGTTTCTCTGGGGAAAATTACTTGTTTCATCTCTGCTGCTGGGCTATTAAATTGAAAATAAGAAATAGTGACACTGTCTGAAAATTCATACCTCGCCTACATAGTTTTTCTTAAAGTTTTGTTCACACTCTTTTTCCCCTTAAGATGTGGTTTCATAAACAAAGCATTCATAGATTTGTCTAAAATGTTAAAAGAATTTTGTTTTTAGATTAGAATTCAGTTTCAAAGTTAAACATTAATATTCACTTTTTAAAGTTTTTCTGTTTTTCTCTTATTTTCACTCTCATTTTTTATTATTAGAAATAGGAGGGGAAAGAACAGGAAGTTAGAGATTTTACCTGCTTTTAGAAATATTTGTAATTATTGAATTTCCTACAAGTATTTATTTTCTTTCTAAAGTTTTGAAAACCCATGTTTTCACTTAGAAATTTCTTTTAAAATAACTTGACTAGTTCTCTTTTTGAACTTCAGTCAGTGTTATCATGTGAGCTCTTTCTGTATAATCAAAACACGAGGAAAAGTATGTTATTGCTGTTTCTGGCCATCACCAAAAATATCAGTCCCAGACAGTGATATCATGACAGCAAAGCAAACCTTGAATGATGAACAGTCCGTGCTTTTACATGGTCCCAAATAGAAATACACACAGTTAGCAGACCCATGAAATCTACTGTCCAGAAGATTTGTTGCAATGGGTGAAAGTGTCTTAGGAAAGAGTTTTCTGGCAGAAAGTGTGTTGAGAGTTTGGACTTGGGTCACTGCCCAAGTGAAGGGACAACATGCAACTGAAGGTTAGAGAGATCTAAAACTGTGAGGGTAAGCACAGACAGGGTAGATGTTCCTATAAAAGTAATAACTTTCACTGACATTTTCTTTTACTGCAATTTTCTTTTTCTTTTCCAAATTGTGTGAATTAACTCTGAAGAAAGAAGATCACACTGAACACCCAAACTGTCTTCCATGGCCTTTCCTACCCTACAGAAAATGACTGCTTCCTTCACCTTGCATGGCTGTGCCTGCAAATCCCATCTTGCACATTCCCAGGCGCCTGTTTCCAGTGCAATTTCTGCTTGGCAATGAACTACTATTTTTTTCTGCTTCCCCTCCCATCCCCCAGCTCATGTTCTAAGCAGCTGTGAGGTGGGCTGATCCTTTTCATGAAAAAATCTAGCTATTGGCCTGTCAGAGGAAGAGAATCAGCTTTTAGAAAAGTGGGAAAGACACCAGTTCATTCACCTAGAAGGTAGGCAAGGAACCTGAGGGTGGATTTACAACATTTCAGGAAGTTTCTTCCAAGTCGCAGGCATCTCCCTCTCTAAAATACAGGAAATGTCAATGATTCCCACATATTAGAAAAATGGTTTCCTTACTAGCTGTTGCACGTCTGTGATTAGTTAATAAGGGTTTAATTCTGGTCTTAGCTCCTTATCCTACAGTACACTGAAGTATTTGAATAGTTTTGTTTGATTTCTGACACTGCCAGTGGCTACAATCTTTATGCACAAACCTTTCTTGTGGGAGCTCTCATCATCCTGCTCTGCAGTGGATGGCACAGTCTTGGCTGCTACAAGAACTTGCAAAACTACTGGACTAAGACAAGGAAGATGAAGATTGCTGCTCATTAGAAAGCCTCAGATAACAGTGACAGCAAATGCTCCTCATTAAGGAATATGTGTTCCTGGTTTTCTGGCTTACTCAGCCCCCCCTTACAGCACAGTTGTGTGCTCCTGGGTGCCATTTCAGTCCTATGCTTTACCCTTTTCTCAAAATGTGGATTAATCATGGGATGCGAGCCAGCATGCAGGGAAGCAGGCTAATGGCTGAGAGCGGGAAATAGCCAATTAAAGGATCAAAGTCAGGGAAATTAAGCCTTGAGTGGAAAGGGCACAATTAGGGTGGGGTTGGGAAGAGCAGGGTAGTAGTGGCCCTCAGGGGAGACACCAGAGTAGGAAATGGGACCAGAATCAAAGCAGCTGAGGGCAAAATGCAACTGCCATCCCTTGTAGGAATTGTCCAAGAAGGGAAAGAGAAACGGAAAAGCTGTGTAACATGTACACCGATTTTGGGAGTTGTTTGGCTACTGCACCCTTAGGGGCAGCACTGCTGAGCTGGGCTGTGCAAACACAGCTTCCCATGCAGCTGCCTGCAAGCTCCTGCTCCCCTTCTTGGCACCACTCCACTGCCCCTCGCTCTCCTTCCTCGCTGCTGGTGCCTGGGTCCCTTCCTCACATGGTCATTTTCAAAAGCCCCTGCTTTTCAAGTAATGCTTACTAACCTCCTTACTGATATTCTGCTTTTGACAAGCTAGATCCCTCATTTTAATGCATAAAGTATACTTGGATGTGACCCTGCTTAACGAAACCAGCTATTTTCAACTTGGTGCAGCATGGCACCCAGAGCATTCCTGCTTTGGAGTAGAGGGAGCCCACACTTACCCTGATGAAGCCAACATGAGGTGAGTTGAACAGCACTGAAATAACACATTCCAAAGAATGTGCTCATATTATACACAGACTGAAGCTACCCAAGAGACACTTCTGTCGTAAAAAGGTTTTTATGGAAAATTAGGTGTTTACAAAACAGGAAAAGTACTGAAATACTTGTTTGGGTTGGTTTCCCCCCCTTGAATCATTTAAATGGCAATATGCAAAGCAAAGTAATTTTTCTTGTATGTCACACTGTTTCATTAAGGCACTAACAGAAGACACTTGATCTAGAAATTAAGATAAGTTGCTTCAATCAGTACTAAGTAGCAGGTGCCCTTAGTGATTAAATGTAATAGAGTATTTCCATTATTCTATTAAGCTTTATGTCAGCAGTTGTCATAGTTCCTCTTATGTCCTGTGAAAACACATTCAGAACAACATTTTGGGATCCGGAATGAACATTTTCTGAGAGTGTAGATGAATAGGATTTTCTTTGCATAGAAAATTGATAAAATTTGTGTTTGGTCTATAGCAGATTAAAAACCAGGAACTGAAATATTTTCCTTTCCTGTGAAGGATGAAGAATTAAGTTTAATAACACAGTATATTTCTGACACAATATAGGAGTTGTTCTGCTTCTTTATTTACTATATTGTTTGTGTAGAGCACAGAGGTACCTTTCTCCAAGGAGTGTGCTCTGTACCTTTCTCAGGTTAGTGTGCTCTTCCCCTGCTGTTTGGCTCTTCTCACATGTATTGAGGGTGTTTGGGATAAAGCCAAACACCCTAAACCTATTACACAGCAAGATAGTTTATTCTTTAGGTTGGAAAAACCCTCTGAGATAACTAAGTCCAACCCAGCACTGCCAAGTTCACCACTGAGCCATGTTCTTTAGTGCCACATCTTCTAAATGCCTCCAGGGTTGGAGACTCAGCCACTTGCCTGGGCAGCCAGTTCCAATGCTTGATAACCCATCAGGGACGAAATTTCTCTTGTTATCCAATCTAACGTGAGTTCAGGGAACAATCACTGTGGCCCCTCTATTGCTGATCCAGCCAGGATGCCACTGGCCTTCTTGGCCACTGGACACTGGTCGCTCGTGTTCATCTGCTGTTGGCCAGCCTTCCTAGGTCCTACTCTGCTGTGCAGCTTTCCAGCCCCACTTCCCCCAGCCTGTAGTGCTGCATGGGGTTGTTGTGACCCAAGTGCAAGACCCAGCACTGGGCCTTGTTGAGACACACACGGTTGGCCACAGTCCATTGATCCAGCCTACCCTGATCCCTCTGCAGAGCCTTCCTGTCCTCCAGCAGATCGATGCTCCCACACAGCTCAGTGTTTCCTGCACACTTGCTGAGGATGCATTTGATCCCTTCATTCAGATCAATGTAAAGATAATAAACAGGACTGGCCCCAGTACTGCGCCCTGGGGATCACCACTGGTGACCGGCCACCAAATGAAGTAAATAGGCCCAGTGAGTCTAGAGAGTGCTTTGGTGATGTGCAGTCTGAGACATTCACAGCAACATCTCCTTGCAAATGCCCATGGTCTGGCTTCCTGTGGTCAGCTACTGGCAGTGAGTAGCCTCCATCACTCCTCTATAATGCACTGCGTGGAACAAAATACAGCTGTAAACAAAACCCGAGCTGGGTTATTGAGGCAACACCAAGGGTGCTCACGCTGGATGCACAGATCTCCCTCAGCCCTCTTATTCACATCATGTCTACATTTAGGCTTGACAATATCTTCTTGGGGTATATATTATATTACAGAACCTGACAACTGTAGAATTCCATGTCTGACAATCTTCTAAGTTAATAATGGACTTTTTTTTTCTCAAAGTAACAGGAAGGGAGGCATAGGCAATAACTTATCTGCTTAATTGAAATCTGAGGAGTTCTGGTTTTATTTCTGTCAGCACAATCCCAGGGAAGTCAATCATATGGAACCAAGTGTGCAATTTAATTCTAAAGTGTTTGTTATATTCAAGATGCCTGTGTCCACATGGGGTGGGATTCTATCAATTCAAACTGAAACAATTTAATTTCTTTCTCGGCTGAACTTTACTGATTTAAAAAAACCACATATTCTTCCAGACAAGTGGTGCAAGAAGGTGAGGTAGCACTTGTGTGGGAAACAGGGGTGGGATACATACACTCTCCCATAGCCTCCTTGAGAAGTGGGAGAAAAGTGGGGAAGGCTTGCGATAAGACATGAAACTCCTTTTGATTCATCTGCTATCAAAACAGTAATGTGATTCTGTTAATTTAGATAAATATCTAGGGGCCTGGTTCTACTCTGGCTTACATCAACTGTTTATTATACTAATGTGTAATATATATATGTGGCCAATTCTGAGATAACAGCTGTGGTTCAGTGTCCATTCTGGCTGTGTTACTCTTTAGAGAGATAGGCTATTTTCCGAGAAATGGTACTGAAAAAAAGAAATCCACAGACCTGGAAAAACCGGACTTTTTGAAAATGTTTCTCATATCTCCAGCTAGGCCCATGCTGACTGAATTTAAATAGACTGATGGGGTCCTAACTGCTGTTCCACATAGTCAAAACAAAAAGGCAAATTCAGCAGACATTTGATGGCAGGAATAAGTCCAGCTCCTTCCATACTGGCTGGCTCTCTCTGAGAAGGCTGGCCCACCCGCTGTCAAGAAATGCCTGACTGGGTTAACCAATTGTCTAACTGCGGTCAGGATAGATATAATTGACTGAAATATACATATCTAAACTTCTGGTTTTGCATGGCTTTATCTTGTATCAGCTGCAGGACTTTGAATTAATCTTTCTTGAAACTCCAACAAGTTCCTCTCAGCTCATTTTTCTGGGTTGACAATGTCCCTCTGAATAACAACCCTGCCCCCTTCCACAGAAATCTGGTACCATCCACAAACTTGCTGAGGTGCACTCTGTCCCAAAGTCCAGCTTATTAACACAGACAACACTTGACATCAAAAAGTATTGTCCCCAGTATTGATCCCTAGGGACAACCAGTCACAACCTTTTGAGCCTGGATATTCCTTCTGTTTTTCTCTTCATAGTCTACCTATTCAAACAAAATGTCATCAGTTTGACTGTGAGGATACCATGGAGACCATATCAAAGATATTTCTGTACTTAAAGTGAAACAATATTCACCACTGTCCTCTCATCCACAAGCAAAGCATACAATTTGCTAAAATAGTGGTCCTTTCATGACAAAACCCAATCCTTGGGGAGAGGCAATGCTGAGCATGTTCTTAGTGTTCCCTGGCTTCTGCCTTCCCTCCAGAGGTCTTCCATGTATGAGATCAGTTCCAGCACATAATTTCATTCTTCCAGTGCCCAAAGCCATACACGAGTTTCCCATGCAGAACTCAGCTTCCACATGCTTTCCTTCTCTTATTAACAGAAAGGAAAGATGCCAAGTACATAGGAACACGTGTGTCCCAAACCACAGCCACACGTAGGAAGTCTGCTTTTGGCCTCACTTGATAGCATTTTGTTTCCATCGAGTCTCTGCGCATAATGGGAAGATGATAATGTTTCAGTGAGAAAAGCATAAATGCTCTGTGTCAACCTGATAATCCCATCTTATTTTGCACACTCAACTAGGGATGCTTCTCTGCCTCTCTCTGTCTCCTAGCATCCTGTTAAGTGTCTCTCCCATTTTTCTCTACTGTACTAATCAGTGCAATCTTCACAGAACACATTCAATTATCATTAGTAATCTAAGGTCTCTGGATGTGCTGATGAAGTTCATGATGCTGCTGTAGCAGGTTGTATCCAAACACACTTTACCCCAAGGTTTTTAGCTAAGTAGGACAAAGGCAAGACAAAATCAGAGCAGTAAAGCAATTTGCACAATACTGTTTAAATCAGAAGCAGAACCAGGATCCACAGATTTAAAATTTGTTTGATCACCTGCTAGATCACAGTTTCTGTAAATCCACTGGGGTGGTTGCCCATACGCCTGGGTTGCTAGTCCAGGTGACAGAATGGTTCTTATTTTCCTTTGATCCTATGTCAGTGCCCCAAAATTATTCAGCTCTCCTCAGCATCTTCCAAACATAAGGTCATATAATTCACTTCAAAAGAACACAGGCCTTGTGTAAATAAATCTTAATCCCTGTTCTTCCAGCAATTTCTAGAACCCAGGTCCTATGCATGCCAAGGTTTACCAGTGAGTCCTTTCGTTTGCCTTCTTGGACTTCTGTGTTGTGATTCAATGCCATGAATGTCCATGCTATATGCACCATATTTGTCCCCTGGTCTCAGGAAAAGCTGATACTGAAAATATATGGAGCCTTCAGTGCTTGGCAGACCAATTAATCCGTTTCTCAAAGAAGAAAGACTTCTCTTGTTGGTCTTGCCAGTACATTTTTCTTCCCTTCCAAAATTTAAATTACTGTATTCTGCCAAAATTTCCTTCAAGGAAAATTGAAAATATTCTCGGTAAACTACAATAAATCACTGGAGCTTTTTGCTAAAGTGTGCCCTCTGGATATCTTTCTGTTTTTTTCCCCACAAAAACACCCTGGATGCGGCAATAAATGCAGCCTTCATTCAGGCACTGTCCACTGAACCCTGAGCAGGGGGAGCTGGAGTGCTGGTGCTCTATGTTTACCCTGAGTTGTGGGTTTGGCTTCTGTAGGTGAATCCTGGCTGAAGAAAAAAAAGACCCAAAAACATGCTTGCGCTCCACCACAATCATAAGGGGCAGGAAAGCAAAAGCAAGCAGGAGACCAGGCTGGCCTTGAAATGCTGAGCAGGGCTTATGGAAGGGAAGGAGAGGATGAGGTGCTTGGATTGTTTGAACAGCTGCAATGAATCAGCAGCTCTCTTTCCCCAGTCCTCCCCTTGCTGCACAGCAGCCCCTGCTATGCCAAGGAAAACAAAGTGATCCCAAAAAGTGCAATCTACCACAGCGCAGCCGAATCACACTGCAGGACAGAATCAGCCCACAAACCAGAGAGTAAGAAATGAGATGTTTTCAGATGAGGCCTAACGAGACCTGCAAAGACTTGTACCAGCAGCAAAGCAGAACAGGAGGAAAAATGGAGAGGAAAACACTGAAAAGGAAAGGGCCAAACTTGGCTTTGTTGTGAGCAGAGCCAGCTGGGCTAATCACAATGAAGGTTCCTTTCAGCTGTGGCAGGATGAGATGTGTGCTGCTGCTGCTGCCATCTGTAACTTGTGGCTCCTGCCATAGCTGGTTAGCACCCCCAGCTAACAAAGCTGCTGCTGACCAAAGTGGCAGCTTCTTTGTCCCGAGTCAGTACAGCTCTCTAGGAATTCAGCAGCTGTGGAGCCTTATTCAGGCCACAGCCAAAAAGTCTGGAACCTTATAAGAGACACTTAAGTATGGAGAGAGCTTGGGGGCTGCTGGATCAAAGCAGTGTTTTGAGGACAAGCCCAATTATGAGTATCCACGGGAAATCCACACAAGAAACAGGTGAGTAAAAATTACCAACACTCAGTAGCACTCAATTTATTGCTCCAAGGCATCCAACCCTCCACCTGGGCAGCTGTGGCTCAACTCTTTTCCTGGCTGCTGCTCTGTCTGTTTGGCCAGTGCCCACTTAAGGATAGCTATAGCAGGGAGTGAAGTTACAGACTTTGTAATTGCTCAGCTGATGGTGTAATGGTCTCTCAAAGGATTCAGCCCAGCAACAGTAATCATACAGCTGGCCTGTCTTGCCTGATGGGATCATTTCCACTTTATTATAACTGTGATTTTCGGCTCAACAATTCCAGATTATTTTTAGACCTTTTGAGATGAAAAAAGAAAAGTGCTGAATTTGCAAAGTTGGCTTTTAGTTTGGTTTGCTTTGTTTTTTATTTTCTCTTAACTGGTGACCAGAAGAAAAATAATTTTCCACGGAGAGTCAGGCAGGGATCTCACAGTTGAGCTTTCTTTCTGCACCCTTTCCACAAAAGAGTGGAACTCTCAGTAAGCTGTGGAAAGAGGTCAGGGAAAAAGGTCAGTAGGTTTATTGGGATGAACTGGGAGCCCAGGCATAAAATAAAGTGAAGAGGGATTTCAGCTGAGACTACCTTCCATACTGTCATCTTATGGAAAAAACTTCCATGGAGAAGTGAGAGGTGACCTTCACTTGCGCATTTAAAACTAGACCACAAGAATCTCTGACCAGAAAACCGCAGGAGACAACAGAGTCCTAATTGTCACTACCAGCACCCATCCTTGTCAGCCTCCTGTTGGTAGAATCACAATAGCTGTGCCTGCTCTCCAGGCCATTTGTCTCTCATGAGTCCCCAAAAGAAAAAATGAACTCTTGTCCTTTGGCAGCTCCCAGGTGACACTTCCTTCTTCTAGCACACATTTTTCATGCACCTGCTTGACAAGGGATAAAGCCACACCCTGTTACATCTCGGGGATACAAATGTGAAAGCTGCTTCTCCTTTGTTATGTATAGATTGGCAAGGGATAGCCTGTCAATTGTCATTTCTCTGTATGTCTGCTTCATGTTCTGGTATTAAAGCCCAGAGCTTCAGGCATCTATTGGATTTTGTTTAAATGCTTTATTGGATTTTATGAACCTCAGACACACCAGACAGACCATGGGAGACATGTCGTGGTGATATCCACAATAACCAATTAAAATCCCAGCCATGTTTAAACTCCATTTTCAATAAACTGTAGAGACACAACCCTCTTCTCTATAGGGTGAACAGAGATCTCATTAACTACATTTAATTGAGAGTGGCAACTAGTGGATTTTATACATTAGGGAGCACTTCTGTAGACATTGCATCTTTCAAATGCATACACTGAAAAATTATAATGAATCCCATGATCGATACAGAATCATCCTTCTTGTTTCCAGTGTGGTTTCAGTTCCAAGGTTACTTGAATTGATGAGTTTCAGTTAATAAAATTCACATTTTCTTCACCTTACACATTTTTTACAAAATGACTCTTCTTCCTTTCTTTTGGCATCATCTTTATCAGCTGACCCTTTGAAAGAACTGAAAAAAATTTCTCTTTCCCATCTACTTCATTTTGAGGATTTCAAAGCTCTCGGGATCTGCAGACAGGATTCTTTTTAAGTGCCTGATATGTATGATATTGTGTCTATGTTAAAGAAGATTAAGGGAAAGTGAGGTTAGGTGTTTCCTAGTGTGGCACACACAAGGGCAGTGGTTAAGCTTAAACTGAGCTCTGAAGCCCCAGGACATAAGAGTACAGCACTAATAACAAAACATCTTTCCTACATAATTCATTAGAGATTCCAGAGGTGTATGAGCTTCTTCAGCTTATCGAGGGAGAGAACACAGTACGAATGTCATTTGAGGTCAATAACCCACTGAGTGTAATGAAAAAGTAGCAGGGAGAGCAGCCATATGACATGTTTGCCCATATGCATACACACACCCCACACTCCCACTGACGTGCTTTCCCCTGCTTTACAGTGACTCAGTCAGAGTAATTCCTTGCATCACCTTCCCTTGAAAACTATATGAATGGGAAACAGTGTAAGAAGAGAGTATATTAGAGGCTGTTTAAGGTGGTGGCAGCCTTTCTTCAATGGGCTGTGCTAACCCACTTAATTCCGTGAGAGTCAATCATTGCTTCGGTCATTTCATGCACGGTCTTTAGAGAATCATATTCAGCATTGTAGGTCAGCTTCACCCTGTGGATTAGCTCTTCTTATGGATGTTAATTCCCTTTTGAGTGTAATAGCTTTGTAAAGGTAGTTACACACTTCCTTCAGGACTTTCTAAGCCTCATTTTGATGTATGTGCAGAGTTTTTTTAAACGTCTGCTTTTTGACTGAAGTGCTTCAGGCTTGGTGTCTGTTTGAAGTTTAATTGTTTTGGAAAGTTTGAAGAAATTCTTTTCTTCTGGTCTTTTTTATTGTTGTTTTTGGTTTTGGGTTTTTTTAGGTCATGAGAAAATGAATGCCTGCTTGACAGTCTAGTAATAGTAATAACAGTATCCCACTGGGGACGTGCAGGTAGGAGATTCCTTCTAGCAGGGGAAGGACTGGGAGCAGGAGAGCCAAGCTGCCCCTTCTGCCTCTTTTCCTGGTCTTCTGTGTCCTCACTGACTTCCCATCCCAGAGCAGCAACAGAGGTGCAGTTTGTGCTTAGGAAAGCTGGGGCCAGAGGGGCTCCCTGGCAGGAGAGAGGTGTGAGGTAGCTGCCAGGCTCTCATGCCATCAGCTCAGTGGCTAATTGTTTGCATAGCTTTGCCTTTCCCAGCGATCTTCCCCATGTCCTGTGTTCCTCATGTGGTTTCCATTAAGGTCAGGGTGTGGGGGAAGGGAAGCATGTGAATTACTGCAGTATTTACTCTCACTTATCATTCCAAAGCCACGGAGGTTGCACAGAGCTACAGGCAATGCAAAAGGCAGTGTTTGGGTGTTAACTGCAATGATTGAAAGGAAGGAATCTTCATCTTCCATCCCTTCAAAAGGCACTAACCATCTCCTTTTCTTACTGCAAGCGGCACCACAAGGAACAGAACATTGACTCTAAACTGCATGAGAAGTAGATCCTCCATCCAGCTGAAAGGAACACGACAATCTGAACATATAATCTGTTAAGCAAGGCTATAATTTCCAGGTGGGAGGGATTGGGGCTGCCAGCAGAACTGACATGAGCTCATCCAAACCAGCTCTGATCTCCCTGTCTCCCCTTTTTTGTGTGCTCTGTGCTGCCTCCAAACTGCTCAGTGGATCTCTTCTTGGAGATGACTTTTCTGGCAACCAGGGAACCTCTCAGAGTATCTCAGTTGTCACTTGGTCCCTTCTTTTCCATAATATTGACAAGGTCTTTCAAGCCTTCACATGTAAAATTACTTTTAGGTAGCCCAAGTAGGTTTTCTTTCCTCTCCTTTCCCGTTTCCATGGGTGAGTATTCCTTGCCTTTAATGCCAGTGGCATGGGTCACTGGCAAAGCAAATTGATGCCTGGCAGGCACTCTGAACCTGCTGATGGGTCAGTCCTCTCTTCGGATGGGATCTGATGATCCTTTTCTTATAGGTGGGGCCCAAGTGTGCACCTCTCCAGGTATTTTGAGTACTCTTCTGCCAAGGAGAGTTCAGAACAGAAAGGGTACTGGATATAGGTCAAAATGCAAAGCAGCTCGGTACTTACAGATGTTAAGAACACAAAAGCTTGAAAGGGAGATGGTTACAGCCTGGCACATCCTGGCTGGGTTTCCCTAGGCAAATTCCCAATCCTTGCCATGTTTAGTCTTTAGTTTGATGAATGAAAGGACAACATTGCACGTATGAAGCAATTTTCCTTCTGTTATGTGGATAAGGTTTTTTTTTGGGGGCGATTCAATAACTTGCATGAAAGAAAAAGCTGTCCAGAGTAAAGATGGAAACAAGGAGGGACAAGTAGATCAAGGGGGAGCTCTTCCCTTTGACAGAGACACCTGAAGAAGTGGCCCAGTCTCTGTGCATATAACAAGCCTCAGTAACACAGAAATGTTGTTCCTAAAGAGGAAGCATTGTGTCTCCCTCCAGCCTTCTTGGACCATGGTTACAATGGAGCAATTCATAAATTGGCCCATCTCTGCCCAGGCCAGGAACAAGAGTGAACAAATCAAGGACTGGAAGGGAGAAAAGTTCAATTTCTAGTATCTGCACAGACTAAAAATGAATCATGGGGCAGACCCAGCTTCAGCAGTAGCCTATGTATTGACACTGAAGCCATTACTGTTGTATAGGCTATATTGTCTCAGATTCATATTTTTTCAGGCTCACCAACAGTAGACTAAAAAGACAATACCTGATAACAGGTTTTTCTGGGAATATTTCTGAGTCTTTATTAGTATGCCGGGATGAAGGTGGGAGGGGATGAAGGGTGAGATTTTATGGATTTTAATATTCCTGGACACACAGGAAAACACCTGCAATTTGTTAGCAAGTCAATAAAGGTAGGCTAGGAGTTTTGACATTTCCAGTAAGGTTAGGAATGAAACCCATAACTAACCACAGCTTGTGAGGGGGTTGTGGTGATGGTTTGCCATGGACTGGCCTGTGCCTTTCAGTCTGGATTCTGCAGCACCCCCAAGTTCCAGCAGCAGCCCTGAGTGTGTCTCACACATGATGTGTTTTCCTTTCACGCCTCCCAGTGAAGATTTGCTTAGTAGAGGAGAATCTCAGAGATGAGATGAGTTTGCTTGCAGGTCCAAGCTTTCCTAGGAAAGAACTGCTTGCACATCATTAGTTTGCGGTGAGCTGAGTGAGCTCAACCTGATGGTATCCCAATCCTTGTCCAGCAACCACTTGATACAAAGATGGGATCATTTTGTTATTCAAGGAAGTTTTTTGTATGTCTTTTTGCAAGTGAAGGCAGACTCAGTGCCCTTTAAGGGACAGTCTGCCAAGACAAGGCACCCTGACTAAAGACTGACTGGGCCAGGAGGGGCCCTGGGGAGGAGGTGGTTGCTCTGGAGGGGGTGTTGTAGCCTCTTCCCAGCCCCTCTTCCCAGCCCCAGGCAGGCAGACTGCAGGTAAACATGGGCTCTAACAGGGATGGGACGTTGCTGGCTTGCTGAGAATCAATTACATGCGCTCATAGTTACTCTTGGTAGACTGTGGGCATGCTTGGAAAGATCCTACTACATATTGCTGCTTAAGAAGAATAGAAAGGCTTTATACTTAGGTGGTTCTGTGGCAAACCTTTGATTTCTGAAGGGAACACTTGAGTTGTTTGTCATTAAGTCTTTTGTCTGTTGTTGGTGCTGGAATTTTCGAGGAAAGCAAACCTTTCAGTGAATTTAGAGATCATAATTTTCAGACATGTATCTGTATAGCATATTTTGCTATACAAAATATATACAATCTACAAGCAGATGTAAGGCAGGTTTCTCACATCCCTACCTTTACCACCACATGCTGCATGGGATTTTGTGTGACTCTTGTTAGGTGTTGAAAGTTGAATCAGCTATTCTGGTTCACTCAGAATTTGTGAGATTTTTCAGTGTGTTTTAGTGGTAGTTTTTTAAGCTTTTAAAGTTTTTATAGAATTGGTAAATTTATCCACATTTTTTGTTTAAGGGACTCCTACCTGCCGATTTCATCCAGTTCGACTCAGACTTCAGTTATCCTGAGGAATGGCTAACTATTTTATTCATTCCTTTTTTGGGAGAAATGCACTCTCACTGGAATTCAGTCTATATGCAATTTCTCTGAATCATGATTTGTGAATTTTCTTGTGCAAGGTTCCTGTACTATAAGTTTGCTTCAAAAAGAGATGAAGATTAAATATAGCCAGGGAGAATTAAAGACTTTGGACAGAGAAAAATATTCTTTTTCTCTGAATTTCTAAAAAAGCATTTCAAGCCCATTCAGATGCAACTTTTAATTTGTTAGTAATTAATACAGTAGTTTGGTCTCAAGCTGCCTTATACATTGTTCAAAGCAAAGAAGACTTTGTCTTTCTCTGTGTTTTAGAGACACTGCATATGGGCCAAAGCAGAGTCTGGAATCATCAGCCGTCAGGAACAGAAGTTTTAAGCCTCCTGTTTCCAAACCCAAGGTGTCATGAAAATTCAGCAGCCAGGGAGGTAATGGAAGTGTGAAATAGCATTTCACCTCTGTAGCTTTGGGATTAGGCTTTGACTAGTTCATGGCAGGAGAGTTTGTTTATCTGATCCTCTCAAAGGGTCCTCCTGGTGCAGGCTCCCCCACAGATTTATTCACACTGTTTCATTACACTCAGTAACTTTTACTCCACTGAGGCTTTGGACTGGAACAGAAACAAAAGAGTTCAGGACTGAATCTCAGACAAGACAAGACAGGACTGGAGCAGCAGAAAGACCAGTCCAAGAACAGGGTCAGTCTGTGTACACTGCCTGAGCTGAGGCACAGGGTGCAGTGGGCTCTGAACAGGAGCAGTGGAAGCTGTAAGGACCTGAGCTGAGCTGCAAAACAGAACCAGTCTCTGATTCAGCTGGGCACCACATTGAAACCAACCTTTCCTTTCATTCCTTTGCATTGATGCCAGGTTTTGGACGCGAGTGCAGGGTGCCCCAGCTCCTGGACAGACTTACAGCAGAAGGTGGCTCAGCCTGGGAATGTTATTTACAGTATTCTGGGCCAAGACACTTAGCTGGTTTGCTCTTTGGATGTTAGTCTGATGTCTTGGTCCTCTGAGAGCTTCATGTGTGGTTGCCTGCAAGGCTCACAGTCTTAAAACTATGGCCACAATTAGGGCAGCCACCACCCTCTTTCCTTGGTTCAGTTCCCTGCTGCTTCCTCCAAGCCTCCCTCAGCACTCCTGTGGTGGATCCTGTGGGGATCTCATTGCTCCCATTCTATTTTGCTCCATTAGAACAAATTTTTCTCTAAAGACACTTCCTTCAGAGGGGCCTTCTCTGCAGTTGCCCTTAGTACTTGCAAAGTCTTCCCTCTAGCTTACTCAAAGGACTTCCTTTTATTTCCTTTATTTGGGGGAACAGTTGGACAACTCCAGCTTTTTCCCTCCATGAGCACTTTGGGAAATGAGGTGATAACCTCAGTCCTTCTTGAACCTTGAGCTTAGCTGGGGGAGGGTTGCAGGTTAAATTAACAGTATGCAAAATAGTTGAGGTTAAGGGCAGAGAGGTTGAGAATCAGTGGAATTTTCCCTCTCACCTCGGCTCTATCCCTTTCCCCCTGTGCTGCTTGTCAAGCCTGGAGGGCGCACAGCTTGCCTGCTTTTTTTTCCAATTATTCTAATCCTTTGATAGTGTTAAAAGGGGAAGCTTCCAATTAAAACTGGGGTCTTGCACCTGAATTATCCTTTAAGGGCCAGCAGGATGCACTGTCAGAGGAGCAGCACATTTTGGAGGGAAGGCATTACTGAGAGATGATCTTACTCAAGCACAAGGTCTCGTCTCAGAGCATTGGTACTAAGGAAAGGATTACTTGCTGGAGAGGATATGCAGGTTTAAAGGAGTCTTTTTTCCTGTGTATGTCCAAAGGAGAAATACAGTTCACAGCCATGGAAATGGCTGGTCTTCATCTCATCCACACTTAGAAAAGATAAAGAGCAGTCAACAGCCCATATTAAGGCATTGGGCCTCCTGCTTAGACACTTCTTTTGTATGCTGGGAGGTAGTGATTAGCATAATTCAAAGACAATCCTGATGAGGGTGAAATAAGTAGTTTTGGAAGACACCTTTTATATATCTAAGAAGTCACCAAAAGTAAAGGAAGAAGGTGACTTATTGTGTGTTTTGTAGTTTCTAAAAGCTGTCAGAAATTATTTCATCTCATGGAAGCGTAAGGGATAGCAAGATCTGTCAGGTGATACCCTGCAGCTCTTCATTATGTAATGTCATTTTTGGAGTGGTGTGAGATCTGGAAGGTGTTTTGTATGACCTAATGCCCTGTCCCCTCTTAAGGCCATGACCACTGTGCCACTGCTGACAGGGGTCAGATACTGTGGCAGCATTCTGTTATCCTTGATGCCCTGAGCAGCAGCCACCCCATCTGTCCAGGCTGTTCTGCTTTTGGGAGCCAGCCTCCAGATGACTAGTGCTGTCAAGATTCTGCCTGGAGCAACATCAGACAAGCTGAAGGGAGCCTGCTTTCTCCATGACTAAGGGTATACATAGAGGTGCTACTCTGGTTACTTACTTGGCAAAAAAAAGGCTTAACAGGTGGCAATATCAAATGTCCTTTATGAGGGCAGTGATTTTCTTGGGGTCTGTCTATAGTTGGATTGTTACTTTTAAATGGTCAATGAAAGGTAACTGAGAAAACTAACCTCACTGACACTCCATGTCTAGGGAAATTGGAGAGCAGGCTGCAAGTTAAAATTTCCTTTTCTTTGACTTTCTGAATTGTTCATCAATAAGCATTAAGAGGACAACAAGTCTGTCCGTCATGTCATTCCTCTTACTCCATTTTTTGAGAATCTGGGCTAAGTATTTGTGTTCATACAACAGAAGAATTCAGGAGTGGTGCCAACCATAATCATGTGGAACTGCAACATACTACTACTGAATGTCCCCCTGAAGAGTCTGAAACAATTTATGGGAGTTTGAGTTGTTAATGGAGCTATGATTAGGAGCCTGCCTTTGAGTTGGAGCACCAATTGATTACTTGCAACTGGAAATTCCCAAGGTGTTGGCTGCCACAGACATGAGAGAAGAAAGATAGAGGCTGGTGAATCCAGGCCCACAAAGAATGGGAGCAGAGGAGGTTTCACGGAATCATTGACAAAGATCCTGCATTAATTGATGGCACTGCTTCTTTCAGGCCAGTATTACCATCATGTGAATGCAATCTGGTTCATATTTTTGCCATTTATATAAGAATTAGTTAATGAGGGTGATCAGCAGGGAGCATGACAGCAGAGGAGATTGGGAAGGTTTTATCTGTAACTTGCCATTTCAAATCCAGTTCAGCTTAGCAGTGACTGGTGGTTTTTAGTGTCTTATATTTCCTGGTAGGCCCTGCATGTAATAAATTAGCAAACCCTTCACTCAGTTTCCCCTCAGAAAAACATCATCCATAACTGACACTAATTAGAGGCCTTATTGGCAGTCTTGCAGGGAGAACAAAAACTGATAGAGACTATCAGTTCTCATTTTCCCTCAAGTTTTCAACACCTTCAGGCATAGGGTCCTTGCAGGTCAGTTTGGGTGTAGAATGGTGACCTGAGCAGTAGCCTGGAAGGGCTTATCCTGATGTAGAGTTAATTGAGATTTAGATTTCCTGTGCTCCAGGGAGACCTTGTAATACACCAGAGGTTTTGTTTGGCTAGAGAGCTGGCAAGAGGTGCAGCCGTCTACTACTGGTGCCAGCTCTCTGGGAGTCTGAGCTGTTAATCCAAGAGCAGTATGAGATGGTGAGCATCTCTTTCTTCTCCAGGAGCCCAGCTCAAAGTCTCAGCCAGACCAAAGGACCACAAAATATTTGTTCCATGGATGATTTGCAAAGGAGAGAAGGATTTCCTATCAGGGCATGTGAGTACAGAGTCTGATAAGAATGTTACCAGGTTTTGGTTCTTGGAGATTACTGGATGAAGCATGAGAGAGTCCTTCAGCTTACAACTGAAAAGGTGGAAGTTTGGAATTAGCTACCCACAAGTGAAGACCATATTTTTTTTCCCTTACAGATACTTTCCTCCTCCCACTTTAGCTTGGTGACTTGCTTATTTCTTTAGTGCCTTTACAGTGCAATTGTAGGATCCCTTGGAAAGTGTCCCACTTACACAACTTTTCCCTAAGATATGAGTCCCTGTGGGAGGCTTCCAGTAGACTGTTTGCTTAGACACCTGTGCATTATAATGTATGTCTAATTGAAATTGCATTAATGGTATGATTCCATTACAACTGAGCAAGATGCTCGCTGCAGGAACACTCCTGGCGGGCCTTGAATCAGCTGCAATAGATAATTTATAAAGTGCTGTGGATCCGCTCATAGCCCTAGTGTTAAGTACAGCAGACACAGGGCTATTCATTATTAACACGACATTATGCTTTATGCTCAGCAAAAAGTGTGGGTCTGGATTGAGCTAGGCTCTATTGGAAGTGAGATTTGGGACTGTCAGTTTGACCAAGCAATTCCTTAGATGCTGCCTCTAAGTCTGTGACAGCTTTTGGACTCCCTTTGAAAAGTAACACATCTCTGTTATGTCATGATATTCTAGGGATTTTGTAGGTGCTCTTTGGATTTTCTTTCTTTACATTGTTATTTTGGTGATAAGAGCTGGCATCTGCTTTGAGGTAGGCCTGGTGCACAGCAGCAAGTCAGACTGCTCTGAACTCAGTCTCCAGTTACTGCAAACATGAGTTTCTCTCCTTACTTCCACATTTCTGCATGTACTTCCTTGTCTACATCTTCAAGAAGCTTTTGGTATCTCAAACATAGACTACCATTGTTCTTACAGCAAGAAAAGGGTGGAGAGAGGAATGGTTTTCTGCTATGACAGTAGGGTGGTTAAAGGGTATTTACCTTAGCAATGGCTATCCAGACTAAACTACATTCCACAGTATTGAAGTGTTCAAGTGGGAAGAGGGAAGAAAACAAGAGGTGAAAGGAAGAGGGTACCATCTGCTTCTGAATCTTCAGCTTTCTGTTCCTCTTGCTGTCATTCTTTGTCCCCAGAGCCTGATGTCATCCATGTCTGGACAACGCTGCTCTCTTTGGCAGCCCCCCTCTCTGAAGCAAAGAGAGGCAAGTTCAAAAACTCAGACACAGGCATGACTTGCTGAAAAATCAGAGACCACGAAGGGGAGATACATGCAAAAAAAGATGAGAGGCAAATCACCGTGTCTTGCATCCCTTCTCTCCAGAACTCTGTGTATTTGCTCCCCTGCACTCTCTATTCATTCTAGTGTCCTATTCTTCAAGATAGAAGTGGCAGGAGCTCCCCAAATTGGATGTACTTTATCACATGTATTAAGGTACATTAGCAACAAGAGCTGCTTCAATTTGGAAATTGAAGCAAAAATATGTGAAAAAATAAAAACTTTTCAGAAAACCTTTGCATGCCTTTGTGAGGTTGTTCTGGGTTAGTAAACCTCTTCTTGATAGACTGTAGAAAACATTAGATGTTTTAATCTCCTAAAGACAGAGAACATTCTTTGCAAAATTCTCACCATCTTGACTTTGTGTAATTAGCTGTACTAGCAAGTCATTAGCAATTGTTTTTACAATAAAACTTGAAGAGAGAAATGGAGAATCAATATGACCCCCTGATTCTCCATTCTCTCCACTCACATGTAGTCAGAGCTACCACCAATGTTTTTAGTAATATTTTAATTTTAGCTGTGTGTTTGTGAAGAAAAGAGGGGAGGCTCTTTTGGCACTGAATCTTCCAAGTTTACGCAGAGCTTTGGGTATCTTGGCAGGAAGATGTGCATTTTTAAGGGGTCACAGATTGAAATTGTCAATAGACAATTTGCCCTCTAAAAAAGAAACTTAGAAAAAGTTTTGAGGATTTAAAATATATTTTTCTTTATAGATAGAATGAAAGTATAGGCTTCAGAGCTTGAGAACTGAGATCAGACACACACCAGGAAGCATGGCCTTTTCAGTTATTTATTGAGCTGCATTTTTCATTTGTAGTGCCTGATGGTTGATCTTTATGAACTCCTTCCTCTCCTCCCACTGTCTTTTCTTCATCTGTCCTTTACTCAGCTTGAATACTTGTGGGAGCAGCTGGATTAACAGCTCTAGAAACTTGAAGAGAGAAGGGAACGTGCATTTGATGGTTCCAGCAGCTGAGTCTGATGCAAACTCCAGTAGAAGTAGTGGAAGAGAAGAAAGAATTGCAGTAGGAACTGCAGTTAGGCACAGTGCATACCAGGTCTATCAAGACATACATCTATCTGCACCCACAGAAACCTCCTGCTGGCCTCCTGACTCCCTCAGGAGATCACTAGGGAGTGTGTTGGCCAGTTGGCTGCTTATCACTTAGGATTTTTTTTTTTAATGTAATTGGTGGCTTTTGACCTTCTGCTTTGGTCCGTCATATAATCTATCAACACCAGTGGGCTGAGCAATGAAAAATCTCTGAGAAGATCAATGTGGGTCTCCCTTACCACCTGTCCTTGAAAAAGGCCCAGATGGGCTGCTGAACCCACATGTTCAGAGGCATTTTCACTCCTCCTGCTGAATTGGTCGTGTTTCCTCTCTCCTGCTAAGGTGTGAACGTGAACCAACATGGAAAGAAAGACACGAGGCTTGCCTGTGGGTCTGCCTGTAGCCCAGAAAATGGGAAAATATCTATCAGCAAAACTGTCTGTCTTCCATGAGACCAAAAGCTGTAATTTCAAGTGGTTCAACTTGGAAAATGTCATCCAAATGCCTTTCTTTAAGTTGGTTGTTTTGGGTATGGGTTTTTTTTGTTGTTTGTTTGGTTGGTTGGTTTTTGTTGATTTTGTTAAGAAGCAGACTTGTCCAAACTGCTCAAAGTTGCCATGAGTTTCTTTTCAGGCCTGCTGCTACACAGCTGGGATCCTAGCAGTTCTGGTTGCTCTGGTTCAGTCAGGGCTCCTTGGCTGCCAGGCTTCCTGCCAGGAAAATCTTTAGTATCCCTGCTGGAACTAGGCTTGCCAGGCTCTCAATTCTGCCCACTGATCAGGTAGACAGGAGAACCTGTGAGGAAACAGGGAGATTTCTGCCAGAAAATTCAATTAAGCAAGTACATTCCATGAAATAGTTTGATTCTGTTAAACTGGCATTTTTCAAATGGAAAACTGTTCTATCTGAAAGCTTATGTCCAGCTTTGCTCATTAGTGCGTCCATCCATGAACAAAAGGTAGGTTGTGCAGGAGACCAATAATGGAAATGCTTAAATCCCTTCCATCAAGAGCAGAGTAACACTTCAGTGTCTGGTTCCATTTTACCAGTTTAATTTTTTTCTGCAGATATCAAATCTTACAAGACCCCTGTTAGACAGGGATTACTGTTCTCATTAGCAGGCAGACACAGGACTGAGATAGGGCATGGAATAACTTGGTCTTTATAGAGAGTCAGTGGAAACGCTGCAGAAGCATCCACTCCTGACTGAGCATCTTTAGAACAAAAGTCCCTTTCCTTTAAAGGTTCTTCAGGAAGACTTGTCAGGGCACTAGGATGTTTGGGGATTTTTTTGACAGTGGTATTCAGACAGAGTCTTGCCTCATCCCCTTTACTCGGGGCTGAAATTGTTTGTCACACACTTTCCATGTGAATCACATTTCTGTACTGACTCTCCAGTCTGATTCTCTCAGCTGTCTTGGTCATTGTTTGCTGTCTTTACAACCTCCAGTGTAAAGTGTGGAACTGGATCACATACTCTTTTGTGATAGGCCCAAGAATTTGAATAGGAAACAGGAAAGATTGAGCACGTAGCTCCTGCTGACATCCCACTCGGCACTTCTTCTATCAGTGGCTGATTTAAGTGCTTCTTGTTGGTAACTGCTGCTTTACAGATTACAACTTGGAGAGATTTCTTAACTCGTTTCATCCTGATTGATGGAACACTGCATGTGAAGTGGATGCGAGACATGGGAGGGAGGGTTTATGAGAAAGGCCTTAAACTAAATTGCATGTGTGTAATGGAACTGACTTTATTCTGCTACTCAAATTTTGTGCTGCACCAGTTAGCAGTGACATATTGATTCCTCTCTGGTGCAGAGAACCGAGAGACTTCAGTGTTGAAAGCATCAAGACCCAGCAACGTCAAAGATGTAATTTAACAGGCTCAAAGGTAAAAGGCAAACTCTTTGCTGGGATTGCAAGCAGAGATGAAGTGTGGGACAGCTTCATGATTTAACACCTTGTGATTTTTACATCCATGCAAGCTGCTACCATTCTTACTTAGTATCATCTTACAGTCACTTTGCACCTGATGTAAATGACTGCTGACAACTGATAGTTAAACCAGCCACCCAAGTATGAGGTTAGTAAGAGTGTGTAGGCAAGTAACAAAAGATTCCCTTTGTTTTCTCCTATCTTAAAGAGAGTAGAAGATGGACAGAGACACTTGATCTGCAAATAAAATCCACCTCACTGAACATTTGATATTGCTCTTTGAGGACAAAAATCAAAATGGGTTCTGATGAGCATGAGGTTAATTATTTCTAAGGCTTATTGTCTAGTTACAAAAACACTACTAGAAATCAAGACATTTAGTCTGGAACAATTGCATTTTAATTTTGCCTTGTTGCATTCTAAGTGGTCTCTAAGTGGTATATAAGCCCTGAGTAAGGCTAAATTTCCTAAAGAGGATGTATCAGCTCAATGCTTTTTAGCAACAAAGCTAAGTTCCTGTTTAGGGAACAGGACTCAGCAACATGTTCATAAAGCTTTATTATCCCTTCTAGAAAGGATAACCTTCCTTCCCACTCATTGCTGTTCTTGTATCAAAAGCTGAACAGGAATGCTTTGCCACATTTTTTTGCTTTTTCCTTTTCCTGCTTACCTTCTAGGGGACTTGCTTTATAAACAATAATATAATAGGGCTATGAGACCTTATACACACAGAGATTGGTCCCAGTGAAGACTATCTCCTCCATATGGCAGCATATGTTTCTGCGCATTTCCTGATAGACCAGCCATCTCCCCGTGGCATTTAAGCATGGTATAATTAGCTGTGTACAGAAGCAGAGTGTTGATAACATTTTGCTGGAAGAGTGCCATCAGCGTGACTGTTCCTGGTATTGGTTGCCGTAAGTAGTGCTGTCTGCAGAGAGCAGTCACGGCAAATCTGCGGCTGCTCGTGCACACCCTGAGCTCTTCCATGATTTTATCATTAGTGGTGCCTGGAGAGCAGTCCTTTGAGTTCTGGATGTTTAACAGGAGAGAGGTTCTGGCCTGTTTGTTTAGCTATGTATCTTCTTGATTGCAGTTTGACAGGATTTAGCCCAACTGCAGATTGGCATCACAACTGGTCTACTCCCTGTTCCAACATACTTGCTCCCTGTTCTCTCCCAGCTTCTGTTAGCAGTAAAAGACTTGGGGGGGGGGAAGAAAAAGGGAAAAAAAATCCAGGAATATTTCTCCTTAAAAAGTTTAGTGCCTTGCAGGGTCTCCTTGTTGCTTTCTCTATAATCAAATCTTCCTATCTTTTTGCCAGTCCATGCAGACAGAAACCCGGGATTACAGAGGACCATACAACAACTACCCAGAGTGATATATGAAAATAAGATATGTTTATGTGAAAATAAGCCTGTTGCAGAGAGTACCCCAAGCAGAGTTTCAAAGAAGAATGCAGAAAATGTAGGGTCACCAATGATGAGTAGGGCAGGACAATTTCCATCTTCCTCTAAGCAATTAGAGGATTATAACGTCTTTATCCATTTTACCCTGTTTACAATAACCTTGCATGTCCCATTATTCATGCAAGCATCTCATAGTTTTCTAATGTGTTGACTTCTGTGGTAATGGTAGAAGCCGATCCGAACAATTAATAATATGATGTTCAAAATATTTTCTGATCATAGATGTAGTGCTTTTGGCTTCCTTTTTCTCCATTTGTAAAATCTCCTTCTTTACTTGCACATTGCTCAGCTTTCAGCAAAGTTGCTGAGGCATATCTGCAACATCTGTGGGGAAAGAGGTGAAAAGTCAGTCCTGAGTTCTGAACCCATAGGTCTTTGCAGCACAGCACTGGGATGGTTTTCCTGTTTATTTGCTACTGCCCTGAGTGCTGTTGCTGTGTTCCTCCTGAACGCAAGCTAATTCCCAGCTTTGATGCCCCAGCATGCTGCAGTCTCTCTCTTTCAGCTCCAAGGACATCACATAAGGTGTGGGCTGGGTGTCACCATGTCCACAGTGCATCGATATCCTGCTAGCAGCTGCACTGTGGACATGACAAAAGACAGCCAAACAGCACCAGATCCGCCAGCTGAATATTCTTCAGCAACAGAAGTAATGGCAGTTCTTCTGTTCTGCAGATAGTAGGCATATATTATTTCACACACAGCCACAGCAGACACCCTGCTCAAGAGACATTCTTGTGCGTTGTGCGTTGTCATTGAATAATGCAGATGGTTTTTCAAAAGTAACAAAGGAGCCAAAATTTTAGACTGGGAAAAGAATTCTCTCTATTCCCCTGCCTTCACTTGAAATATGTCAGGACCACACTAAAGACCCACACTGGTTGTGTCAACTCAGAAAGACTTACTGAGGCTGAAAAAAGGAAGATTGGGTCCTTGAGGACTATGAAAAATCTATGCAAATCTGTTTCATTATGCAAAGTGATACAGATTTTAGAACAGAGTCCTGTATGTATTTTGCTGAGGTACTAGTGGCAAAGACAACAGCAGCTCTTGCTTCTGTACTGGAAGAGGCTTTTTTGTGCTAAGTAGTTTTACTGCCAGTTTATAACAACTGGTGCATCACACCAGAACTTGAGACCCCAAATAGTCTAGATTATGTATGAAAAGAGAGTGGCAGGGAGCATATGCCTACTTCTCTGTGTTTTATTTGAATTTTGATTCTGGGGGAAACATTTATCTTGCTTGGTTTGAATTTGGAGAAGCTATCAGGTCAAATAGGTGCAGTATTTCAGTTTCTTCTCTGTTTCTTAACACCTTCTGACTAGATCAGCACCCAGGAAGAGCAAATTTTATTGAATATTTTGTCTGACGATGTAGTTAAATTTGGCCTGACCTTTCGTGGTTTTGCAGTATTAGTAATGGTTTCTTCTTTTCTGTGTGTGCAAATATGCGTCTGACTTGCCTGTATGTTCTCTGTGGTAGGTACATTTGCTGGTGTTGTGTGTTAATCCTAGAGTTTGTGTAATTTTTTTCACTTTATTCCCCAGCCCTCTTGTAACTCTAGAAGCTGAGAAAATTAACTTTTGGAGAAAGTATGGCTGCAACCTCTGTAACAACAGAACAGAAAAAATGGCTGAAAAGTATAAAATACTTCATTTTCTCAGAGGTCGTCAGTTCCTCAGAAAACCCCTGGGGTGCATAAAATTCTGCCTTTTGCTAGCAAAATCACTGAAGAGATGCCTGAGATTTGTGAAGCCAGAATAAAAACCCAATGTTTTGGGGGTGTCTACTGGGACATTGACTGGAAAGCTCAGGAAAGGCAAGGTCAAGTCCTCCATGTGTCCTGTGGCTGTGAAGCAGGAATGCTGGCTTTTCTGAAGTAATTGGAAAAGCATTCAGTGCCTTAGCTCCCACCCTCACTCGTGTTAGTCTGGACTGCTGATGGTGAGCAGCCACGAGTGCCCAGCCACACTTCTCTTCACTCTCCACTTCTCCAGCCCTCTCTTCCCCACAGAGTCTTGCACCAGAGAGCAGGAGCAGTTGGATTCCATCTGAGGCACATTCCTTGGTCACACCATGGCACTCACAGAGGTACAAAGAGATTTCCGGCTTTTCTGACCTGCAGTCTTGACAGGAAATACAGTGTAGGGAAAGATAAAAATGAGAGAGCAAGTGAGGTTTTCTCAAGCCAGGGCTTCTCTGCCTTGAATTGGTGCAGATAGAAGAATGGGAGGAAGCAGCCTTTGAGGGCTGCTGGAGAGGCAGGCTTCTATTAATAACCTTGTTTATGTGACCCCAAGGCATTGTTAGAGGAATTTCTGCAGGCTGCAAGTTTCTTCTCTTGCTGCTTAGGATTTACCCACCTCATTTTTTTTTACTTAATTCCAAACAGAGAATTTTTAGAGAACACCTCTTTGAAGGAGACTGCCCTTACCCCCACTTTCACCCACAACCTTTGGTGTCCTCTAAATAGGCATGAAAATCCTCACATTGCCTCTTAGTCAAAAGAGCCTCCTTTTTTAGCCACAGTCCCAGCTGAGAAGATTCCCTCCTTTCTGCTGCAGAGTAAAGAATGTTGGCATGTAATTGCAAAAGCCTTTCCGTGCCAGTTCTCCCCTCACCTGGGCTATTTGCAGCCAGTGTTTCCTTCAAGCCCTCCCTATTTGTTCCCACCATAGCAAGCATTCAGAAAGGAATTGTGGTTGTTTGTTCTACATCCTTGTGAATTGCCATTGTTTGAAGCAGCCGTGGACAAAGGCTTGGAGAGTTAGAAAAGAACATTCACCAGTAATTTTTGGCAGTAGAGTGGAGCTGGAAAGAGCTGCTTTTAGATAGTGGTGCCTACTGTTTTGTGGGATATATTGTAAAGTAATGAGTCTGGGCTCTCTTTAGCCCTCTCAAAACAAGGCTTCTGCATAAACTATCCTGCTATCCCTTTGTTTCCCCTTTTCTGCTCTTTCCCCTTCTCAGAACTGTGGTATATATTCTGATATATTCAACCAATGCAAACAATTTTTCAGTGATAGGACACAGGGATGTTCTAAACAAGTATCAGGGTGCATCCAGATCACAGATCCTGAGGAGCCTGTGAGTATCCTTTATATCTGCCGCTATCAGAACAATCCTTTCACACCAGAGCAGAAGGAGTTTTAACCCTTCCCAGTGAGTGACTGAGAGGATGCAGAGGTGCACAGCTGTTCTTGGAATGAGCATCTGAGCTTGGTAAGAAGTCTGCAATCTTCAGGCTGCTGCTGAAGAACTTTAAATACAGCTGAAAGAGATGTAAAAGCCATTTACTTTGGTGCTGTTAGAATGGGAGAGCTTTTCTGCAGGGTTTGGATTTTTTTCTTTCTTAATCTTTGCTTTATATTTTATTAAGATACTTTTTGTGTTAAATTAAATGGGTAACTGTATTAATTCAGGCATGCAGCTTCCATGAGAGGTCCCATAGTCACAGGAGTTTCTCTCTGCATTAACATATCTATGTTTAAAGCTAGGCCATCTCAGTGACTTTTAGAGAAATGTACTGTATAATTTAACAGAGAACAGAAATGTCACAAAACAAAGAACTATGGTAGGAGAGAGAAGGGAAACATATCAGGAAAACCCTTTAAAATACTACATTTTCCCCACCGTGCATCAGAGGAAAAACCCTACAATATGCAACCATGTAAATTTGTGCCACTTTGAGGTCTGCTGGCAGCAGCTTCTTTTCGGTTTTGAAAAAGTCAGAAATCCAAAGGCTGACCCAGCAATTTGAGAAGGGGGGCAGGAGCATGTTTATAAGGACAAACACGTTATATAAAGTGCATCTGTTGTCTCGTGACCAGGCTTGTACCTGTTGGTTTGGGATAGTGGGAAAGGTGAAGTCCATGCAATGTGAACTGAAGCCAGACCTACAAAGTTAGAATCATCTGGTAAAGCAATTGTTTGGTTTTTTTTTTGCCACGTGCTTTCAGCCGCAGCCAATGCAAAAAGATTTTTAAAGGAAGACAAATATGTCTGAGTGCTGCCCTTGACTCAGTGTAGTGAGTGGGTGGCAGATATTTCAAGAATTCTTCCATGGTGATACTTCAGATTATTTTAGAGTGTACCTGTAAAGATCTGGGATATCAGAAGTCTCATGTGTGTCCTCCTGTGTGCCTCCTAGGAATCCCCCACATCCTAAAGGAATTGACTGCCTGAAAGGTTTACAAAAGAGCCTTTCCCTCTTTTTCCCAAAAGAGCCTCTGCAGTCCTCATCCAGAGCAACTGTTCTGCTGGGGGGTGGTGTTCCCTGAGCCTGGGCCCACAGGGAACCTCTAGGAAAATCCTGCCTTCCTCCTCCTAGTAATAAGTAAGTGCTGGAGGCACTTTCCTGTATGTATTGATGCAATGTCCTTTGAAGCTGCAGTTCCCACAGTGTATAAAGGCTGTATCCCCCCCTTTGATGCCAAATGAAGGCTAAGGTCACTGTATTTGACCTCAGTAACTCAAGGTTTGAAATGGAACAAAAAGGAGTCAGTAACCACTCGAAGTAGCCCATGAGGTTTGATCTTGGTAATGTAATACTCCATGACAAGAGCTTCCACTGTTGCTGGAGCAAAGAATGTGACACACAACACGGGCGATCTCAGTTCTTCACAACAGAGAGCTGTGGCAAGCATAACTATAGAGGGACTCAGAGATAAACCTCTCCTCTTATCCTGTCTGTAAATCCCTACAGCGTGATGGAATTGCCACTCCTGGTCTAGCAGCAAAATGTGTAAAGCCACCTGGCAAAATTAAAACGAGTAGGATTTTCTCCTTTGTGCAATGAAAATGCCCATACACCAAACTCCACGGTGTTTCCAAACTGTTTTACATGGGAAAAGGCTGTAAAGGGCTCCCTTCCCCAGCTGCTGGTCTAATAACTAGCAGTGCTGACTTTCATTTCTTGAATAAATCGTTCTCATCTGGGTGATAATGCTTCCCTGGACTGTGGCATTATGCCATCTCATTTTCCATAAGCCAGCCTGCAAACACAAAGACTCTGGATTGCTGGCCAAGTGTTGAACAAGGAGAAAATTAGCAGGTCTAATGTTGAAATTATTGATATTATTTTAAAGCAGTCTTGTAAACACAGTGGAATTAGTCCTGTCATCTCAGTCAGAGCAATCAAAAGAGTCATTAAAGTTTAATAAAGTTGAGTGATACATCTTTTGCTGTAGCATTTTCAAATAATTATCCTACTTAAGGTTTAAGCTCCTCGAGACTGTAGAATCTAGGCAGATGTGAGAAGGCTGGGAAAGTCTGAATCCAGTGTTACCTCCTGCTATTTACTCTCTTCTAAACTTTGTACTTTTTACTCCTATCAAAACTGTTTTGCAGTATTGAGAGTTACAGGCTCATTCTTTGTTAACATTTTCAAGAAGCTGCAAAACACAGGTGAGTGCTTGGCATAAACGGTCTAGGATCTCATCTCTGACAATCCCTCACAACCTCATGGCTCCTTGTACCCTGTCAGTGGCAAATATCCAGTATCCAGGACTTGTGGGGAGCAAGAGCAGCCCTGTCACACGTGCAGTGACACAAGGCACAAGACACACGTGCTGCCCAGAGCCCTGCAGGTGTGGGAGCCAGCCCAGGGACACCTACAGCCTGGAAGAGCTGAACACCTCAGGTCTCTGGTACAGCAGATGGCAACAGCCACTGTTGTGGTGTGTTCAATGGTTAGATGTTTCTAGAGCCTCAGGCTGCTGCTTTGCTTGGCTGAATTCCTCTTTGTGAATGTTTGCTTTTGAATGAGATTTATTTAGATGGGGGAAAATATGGCACAGGTAACTGTGGTCACCAGAAGAAAGGAGTTTAAAGGCAGGTCCTTATTTCTATCAACAATAAAAAGACTCAGCAGGTTAGCTATTATATCTGTGTATCAAATAAAGGCATTCACTGTGACCAGAGTGTACACACTCACTTCAGTTCAGCTGATAGACATTCATTAAGCTGTGGAGGTTAATTTACTTGCAATTGTTTCTCTTAGCTCTAAATCAGTGGCTTGCAAACTGTGCTAATGCCACACCTTCCTTTCCCTGGCATAGAAGGAAGGGCTAAGAAACCAATTTATCAGAGAGAGAAAAACAGCCTTGGCTAAAACCTGAGTGTTAAAAAGTACACCTTAGATCCCAGCTAGGAATTTCAGCTTTTTCTCAATTCCAAACAGGAACTGAGTTCATACGAAATTGAGGCATGGGGTCAAAACGTACTTTTTAAGTTTTTCTCTCTGTGTTACACATAATTCTTGGTGATGGATCCCTGGACAATGTCCCCATATCTATTTCACTCTAATGGAGACTTCCTTCAGAAGGAATCCTATGTGTTTTCTTTGTGCCCAAGCTGAAATTACATTAGTTGTAAGATGGGCTTTTTAGCAGTGAAAAATCTTCACTTTTTTTTACCAAGAAGTGAGACCAGGCATCTTGATAAAGACCAGCCAGCTTATCTTGCTCCTCAGCACCACAGAGTGGGCAAGAGAGAGGCATATGCCCAGACCCTGGAGTACAAATCAGCATTGCAGTAATGACTCCAGCTACTTTGATAATGATTGTAACACACAAGGGCTAAGAAGTGACTGAAGAGCAGGTAGAGTGGCTTGTTCAGACCCCATCTCAGCCATTCTGCTGTCACTGAGGCACCAGCCTGGCTGGATATGATTAACCACTTATAGCTCTTTCTTCACACTGATGGGAAGTGATTCAGAACTACATTTCTTCCCTTTGAGTGAAGTAGAGAAAGTGTGCAGGGAAAACAGGCGCCGCCTTGTTTTATTTCCTGATGGCTCCACAAAATTGTACTGCCCGTGAAAAATGTTCTGTCAAGAATGAGGGAGGATTTGGCTTCAAATCACCATGGTAAGGTGCTTTAAATCCCTAAACTAGATGGTCAGATATATCTGTCTTAACCATGGCAGTCAGAGACTCAAATATGAGGTGCCTTTCTTTGAGAGCTGTGCATCTGCTCTACTATTCCATGATTATATTTGTTGTATTGGACTGATAATACAGGAAACACCCTTCTCTCACAGGGATGATGTGCTTGACCCTTAGCTAGAGAATTTTGCTTTTCACCAGGGAGATGGCATCTTTCTGGGTAGAATGGAAAATCTTTTTCTGGGGAAAACTGGTTCCTCAAATGTCAGAGTTTAGTGTTAAGACATATTCATTCAGTTCACACAGAAATTGCAGTTATCTAGCTTTTCGGTGGTGAATTACACTCAGTTTTGGAAAGCACTGCGTTCAGTGAAAATGGAAGTCAGTTAAGGCAGCCTCTGGATGCATGCATTTCTGTATTACCAGAGCCTAAATATTTGCCACTTCCTACATGGGGATGCTGACATGGCATTAACTTTCTGCAAACGTTCCCTGAAATGGCAGTCTGGGGACATTCAGCAAAAGGCTTAGTCTGGGTTATGGCACTGAGTGTGCTGCGCTCTGATGCTTGAATCAGCAAGAGAAAGGTTTAGGTCCATTGTCCCCACACAATTATTTTTTTTTTTACTTTGTGTAACATGTGACTCTGCCAACGATATGCAAAGTAAAAGCTTTCCAGAGCAGTTTTAGGGTTTTCTCTTCATTTTTAAATGCAGAAAAAGGCAGCATAAAGCAGCTGAAAATGGTAGTCCAAGATTAAAACTTAGGAACAACTTCTCAGTTCTTATTCTGTAGGGGAATTTGCTGGGTAGCTTGTACTCTTGCACCTTGATTTTCTCCTAGCAGCTCCCATAGTTCTGATTTTGATGTTGTCCCAGCATATTTTGCTTTCTTTCTCTCACCAGGAGGCAGAGCATTTTGTCAAATGGAGTTTGGCTTCTTACCCCCATCAAGGGGTGGGCAGAAAATGCAGAGTTGGAAGATTCAGCAGGAACAGCAGGCACCTAGCCTTTTCCTCCCTGATAAGCACCATAAAAAGGAAATAATCTTGACCCTGTAAAAGAATTGCTGCATCATTCAAAGTGCCTGGAAATCCTTGGCCAAGCAGCAGCAGAAAAGTAGCAGAGAAATATTCCTGCTGTTCACTCAGAACTGCTCCCCATGTGTTCGACTGGCTTCTTCAAAAAGCAGAGATAGCTCAAGAATTTACCCATACAATTCCAGAAGAACAGAGACAATTGCACTAGGAATTGCATGCCCAGTATTTATGTTCCAGGAAGAGATGAGAAGAGAGAGTGCTTAGCTGTGCCCCCCCCATCCCTGCCTCTTCCTGTATCCTTAGCTTCCATATAGTGGTGTCTGTTTATTTGACACAATCCAGAAAATGTAAACAGTTAGCTTAAAATTAGATAGAAAACCTCTAGGGGAATGATGAAATAGAAACATCATAGATGGCTGCACTTATGATGTATGTTCACTTAGTAAAAGAGGCACAAAGATGAACGCAGTGGCTTGTTTATCACTCACTAAGTGTATGTGAACAACTTGATGAAGTGACATGAGCATGAAGTGCCTCTGCAGAGACTGCACCCTCCAAGGTCCCTGCCCAATAGAATGGAGGTTGGAAGCAGATGATCTTCTTTAAAGTCCAGTCCCACCCAAATGGACTTAAGATTCTACCACTTTGGGAAATTAATTTATTGACAATTAAAATTTAAATTTAATTACTAATTTGAGTAGTGGAAAACAAAACAAAAAAAAATCAAACATCAATACCTTCATCTGCTCTTGCTCAGGCTCAACGTCACTCTTTCAGTCCAGACTCCTTTACTCCTCCCAGGTAGCACAAAGGGGGTTGGGGTTATGAGCAGTGTGTAGTGGTTTCACCCTGTTGCTCATTTTTGTCTGATAGTTTGTTCTTCTCTGGTTTGGGTTCTCCATGGGCTGCAGGTCCTGTCAGGAAAATCTGGTCCTGTGTGGCTCTTGTGTGGGCTCTCACACAGACAGCAGGGGATATATGCTCTGGAGCCCCTCCTCCTCATCCTCTTCCTTGACCTTTGTGTTCCCTCTGCTTTTACTCACTCTTTTTGCTCCCTCCTCTCTCTCTCACTGTGGCATTTTCTGCCCTTTCTTAAATACATTTCCACAGAGGTGCCACCAGCTTGGCTGCTGGGCTCAGCTGTGTCCTGGTGTGGCTCTGTGGTGTGGCTCTCTCCAGCTGGCTGTGCCCAGTGTGACCTTTTCCCTCAGGGGCACCCTCCAGCCTCCCTCTGCCCACTGCCAAAGCCTTGCCACCACACCCAACCAAGCATATTGAATATTTTAGATCTCCAGACACCTGAAGTAATGACAATACAGGCTCCAAAAAGGTATTTGCCCTGGCCTTTCCCTGTTTGCTGATTAAAAATTGCCTCCTGCTTCTTAGTCCTGTCTTATAGTTCTGCATGGAAAAGGACAACTCCAGAACTGAGAAGCTGGTCCTGGGACTGAAGTGAAGTCTTGGTCATGAGGTTTTTCTGGTTTTTTTTTTTCTCCATCCACTCCATACCAGAGCCACCCTCACTGGTTGCTAGGTGATATTTTCATTATGTGGAATCATAGTTTTGTGTGAGAAGTGGCCTGAGCAGTGAACCTTTGAGAGAAAAAGCACGGCAAGCTGTGTGCAAGAGATGATGAATCCAGGGAAGTGGAGGGCAGACAAGAGGAATATGCCAGTATCATGAAAGGAATGATGACTGGCAAATTTTTCCCAAATAGCCTATTAGCAAGGATGAACACCTGCATTTGGATCTACTGAGGTAGAAGACTGAAGCTTTACTGACATCTGAACCTTGGATCCCTAGTGGGTACAGTTATCCTCTAGCCATTCTTCAATCCCACTTCCTTTGAGCCTCTTTTCAATCGCCCCCTCCAAAGCTATCACATCCCTGTAAACACTATGATTTCCTTGTCATGCTGTAGCACCCTTATCTCTTGGCTGGTGCTTCAGCTGTAAGATAAGATCTTTGGGGCAAGAGGACATTGTTTTTATCAGTGTAATGCAGGGAAGGGTGGCACAATCCCCAAATTAAGACTTCTAAAGGATGGAACATTATAAAGATGAAACAAATCCAAGCTCCCTGTCACTCTGCATCCCCATATCCGTTTACTTGGATCTACCACACTGGTCCCAAAAACCTTGTCTTCAACTGCAAATTCATAAAATCCAAATTCAGTCTAAATTGAAAGCTTGTGGAAGAGCTGAGAAAGCAGCCTGCCAAACTGTGACTGCGCAGATAATGAAGGAAGTGAACCTGGCCCCTTTGGAACTCCCTTATGCTCTCCTCTCCGTCCAAACCCCAAAAATGTAATGGCATGTTTGTAGCAAGGAAACAGTAAATTACTTTTTTTTTGCACCATGAGCTACAAGCTGCAGCAATCAGACCCCTGGGAATTCAGACTTCTTCTCCAGCTCAGCTGGAAGGATTAATGCAGCAGACTTGAGGGGGTTCAGCTTCAAATCCCAGCTCCCTTGCCTGCCTAATTATTTCCATGTGTATTTGTGCAAGGCTGCATGTTGTCTGGGGTCTGCAGGTGGCACGGTGACCTTTGGGCTATAGGTGCACTTTCCATACCTCACCATATGTTACACCAATGAGCCAAGCAGTTAGAAGACAATTGTAAGCATCTATGGCCAAGCAAGCTCTCTCTGTACAGTGACTGATGGATTCTGTTTCTCTACCCTCACTTCTCCTTTATGTTTTCTCCAGCTGTGAAAGAAGGAGGAATTTCTGGCCTTTGTTTATAATGTTTAATTAAAGAGAAAACTTTCAAGCAAAGATAGCTTGTTTCCACAGCTTTGATGTTGGTGCCTGTGGGAAATGCATGAGTTGGAACTGCATTCTGGGAAACAAAATGCAAATGAGCAACTTCAAGCATTCTTGTGAGTTTTTCAAATCTCAGAATCAGAAGAGCCAGATCAATATATTTTTCCAGTGAATTCTGTCATGCTGGTGCACTTGTACTATTGATAGTACTGTTTCTTCAGTTTTCTTAAAGGCCTTTCCAAAAGTCTCCTCAGCTGTATTTTAGTTTATTCTCAGTGAGACAGCTCCACCATTGAGTGAGTGCTCTGTAAGGAATGTTGTGTGTGCAGGGAAAAAGAAGCAGCAGTGGGTGCAATTCTGCCCATGAGTGGTCCTAGGGAGAACCCTGCCACTGGGGAAGCATCTGGCTTTACAACAATTTCCAGTGTTTCCTTACTTATGATGGGTTTGGGTAGTGCAACAGAAATTCCTCTTTGGTTTTCGCCCTTTTTCATCTTCAGGAAGTCTGACAGATTAAAAAAAAAAAAAAAAGGAAAAATGCGAACATGTATTTTAGAGAATATGGAAAACCTGTCAAGGGCGTTTGGGGCAAAGGAAGTGGTTCAAAAGAATGGCTCAGCACAGAAGTTTGGAGTGCTGGCTACTGGTTCCAGTGGGACAATTCACATCTACCACACAGGGATATGTATGTCATGCCTTTCAGGCAGCCTGGAATAGAAAACGCGATAACTTCTAATTTATGTTTTTCAGCAGTTTCTTCAAATATATTCTGCTAAGATTTCTGGTCTAGCTTCACAGGATTTCTCTTTTCACAGTTTTTTTAAACTCACCTAAGGCATGTGTTATACACTGAAAACAGATGTATAAAGGCTTTATAAAGGGAATATATTCACTGCCTTTGACTCTTCCTGGAATTAATAGTTGCCCCTGGCTTGCCTTCTTCCTGCTCTTAGATTGCCTCCAAGGGGGCTAAGGCTGACTGAGAAGGACTGCCCACTGGGTCAGGAGATGCTGTTCTCAGTGGGCATTGCCATGGGAGATGGCTCAATTGTCCTGCTGTCTGAATGACCACATGGAGGAAGTCTTTTGGGATGGGCTGTGTCAAGAAAGGCTGATTTTTTTTCTTAGTGCCTTTGCAGCCCCAATGGCTGCTCAGTTGCAGCGCCCTGATTTGAAATCCATGTGTGCCACTGGTCCTACAGTGTATCTCTGGAATATGTCCTCAGTGTACTACATAAGGGGTATCTTCAGGCAAGTCACCATTCCTCCAGATCTGATGGCAGTGCTGTTTCAGCCTTCTCACACTTGCTCTGTCTCTGATCCTCTCCTAGCAGACTTTCCCTGGGAGCCACCCAAGGAAGTCTGTCTAAGATGTGCTGCCTGATTTAAGCTGTTCTCCATCTGTGTCCCAAAAGAAAGGGGCATCTCTGCCGGGGAGTGCTGGGTAGGGACAGCCCCCAGCTTCCCTCTGTGTCCCTGTCCTGCGAGCTAGCAGGGGGTGTACTTGGTCTCCCCTGGCTAAGAGGCGGTGTCTGAATAGGTGTCAGGGGTGCCCAGGAATTTCTGACAACCACAACTCAATGCTCAGTGCCCTGAGTTAGAGGAGGGTTCCCAAACAATTCTGTGCTCTTTATGATGGCAGTAATAGGGGCAGCATCTCTATGTGTGCCTATCAGTCAGCAAAGACAGCTCCCTTCTCCTCATCAGAACTGGGTTCTTCTTCTGGACAAGTCGGCTGGGGAATTCCCCTTTGATGTGGGATTTCTTTTTTTGCTGGCATGCATCCTAGGACAGATGTAGCTCATCAGTGGGCTCCAGAAATGGGAGTACTGACAACTTCCCTGTGGTATAAAGGAAAAATCTTCACATATGGAGTGGCTGCAGTGATTCAGAGTCCTTCAGTCAAGGTGCTGTGCTTTATGCTCTGGTGATTTACAGAAGTGCTTTAGGTAGTGGGGTTTGTCCAGACTGCATATGACAGTACACTGCATTACCTCTGTGCATGGTAAAAATGGAATGAGTCAGGGTTACACAAGCTTTCTTCCTAGGACTTCAACTGAGGCATTCTTCCCCTTTCCTTAAGGGCTCAGCACTGAAGACAGTGAGAAAATTGGCCCAAAAAGCCCTGTGGAGGCACTGTAATGGTGTGTTTGATACAGACCCCAATCAGAGATACTCCCTGCTCTGCAGGGTGTCAGGCTCCCCACTCCCCCTGCAGACCAGATGGGACCCTGGTGATGCCCTGACTGGGACTGTGGGCAGCCTGAGCTGCAGGGAACACAGGCAGAGGACAGAGTCTGGCGAGATTACGGCCATTTCAATCCATTTGTTTTCAAATGCTCTATGTTTGGTTTGGGCCATGTGGGGTTTGTTTGATAAAGGAAGAACCAGACTAATTGAATTCGCTGGGTCAGTGGCAGTTCACCCGAGGGGGAGGGCAAGGACTCTGATAGAGGGATCTGCTATTAGACAGGAAACTGCAAGAGCTTGGCTTTTCATCCTGGCAAAACTCATGGGTCTTATCCCCCAGTGAGCCTCACGTAACAGAGGGAAGCCCAAGACCTCAGAAACTCACTGCATTACAAAGGCCTTTGCCTGATGCTGAAGGCATAAAATGAGCTCAGGTTGTGGCTCTGAACTGCTGGTGCAGTTTTGGTCATGAGGAAAGGAGCAAAGTTGGCTGAAGCATTGCAAGGCCAGTCCCTTCTCCTTGCAAACCTTAACAAAAGCAGTCTGGTGAGCAGCAGCAGCTCCCCTTCCAGACTCCCTTAACACAAAGGCTCTGTATGCCAGCACTAGTTGTGAAGAGAGTGAAGAAGTGAATGGAAAAAATCAGGCAAATGGATAAGAAAAAAAATAATTTGTGTCTCTACCACAGATTGGACATAGGATTACTATGACTAAAAGCAACAAGTGATGCGAATCATTATTTAAAAAACCCAAACAAATGAGAATAGCATCTTTCATTTATCTGCTGGAAATTGCCTCAGGCTATGTTCAAAGGCAAAATCTATAGCTCTGCGTGTGCATTCTAGTGGGGAATATTCCATCTGCCCCAGTAACCTCTCTTAATAGTCCCCACTGGCTTCAGGGGAGGCTGGCAGTGTTCACTGAGCACAGCTCTTGTCTGATGTGATTGCCCTACAAATGGAAGGCGAGTGGAGAAGCCACGGGGAGTCCCTAATTACTTCCACAGAATATAAACCCATGATGGTTTTGACAGCTTCTGGAGCTGAGGGCAGTATCCCACTGCCTGGCACACCTCGTGTCAGAGAACAGCTGGCTGTAGTCCCACCTTCATCAACAGCACCATCAACACCCCAGGAGGAAAGGGCAAAGCAGGAACATGTGAGCAGCGTGACAATTGATGGAGAAATTGCCTATTAGCTATAGCAGCTCTGACCTTATGGATCCTGGGGCTCTGACACTACCTGAATTGCAGTGAGTAGCTGTGCCTTTCCTACTTGGCCTGTGATTTGGGCTCCTGTGAAAGGCATGGCCTCACACGGGTTGAGAGGATGTCTTGTTATTTAACTATCACACTAGAATGTGAAGATGTTGGTCACCCATTTGTGAGGACTCAGCCTCATTAAAGTGGTGGATAAAATTAATCTTCAGGACAAATTCAGGAAAATGGCATGTCGTAAGTCTGTACTCCTTTTCCTCCTCCACAACTGCTCTTTATAGTCATCCTGCTAGAGGAAGCAAGCTTTAATGAACATGCCTGCTTGATGAGGAAACCCATTGTGAACAGAAAAACCACATTTCCTCCTGCCTGCTTTGGGAGCTGTTCCATCTTCCTCAGGCATACCGACATATTCCAGTGCAAATATACAGGTAGCAATAAATTCATTTGCTGTAGTTTTACCCTGAGTTCAATCAATATGCTGTGACAAAGCATTTGTATCACCTAATGGTGTCTGCAAGGCATTGTTGAGGGAAAACTATAGTATTATAGAATCACAGAATGGTTTGGGTTGGAAGGGACATTAAAGATCATCTCATTCCAACCCTTCTGCCATGGGAAGGGATGCCCCCCACAAGACCAGGTAGCTCAAAGCCCCATCCCACCTAGTGTCCTACACTTCAATATGTACAGCAAATGTTGCTATGTATAATCACTTATATCTAACACAGAATCATAGAATTGTTTAAGAGGGAAGACTTTTAAGATCAAAGAAGGCAGGGGAATCTGGCTGGTACCTCCTGTTTGGAGGGCACTTCAGTGCTGCCTCTAGGAGAAGCAGTTGTTTCCAGGTGACAGGATTAGTGGTTGCTGGAATATGAGATCAGGGTGCAACAGGAAGAGGGTCTTGCTGTTGTTCTGAGAAAATTATTTTAGTGTCATTTACTCTCCAGATACAAACAAGAATGCTCACGTCATCCATGTATGCAACTGGTTTGTTGCCTTTTTTCCTGTAATAAACGATTATTGCTAAATTCTCAGATGAAAATTAAACCAAACTACTGAATCCACATAGCTTCTTGATTATGTATATAAATCTCATTCTGAATCACACAGTTTGGGCACATCTCTAATGGAGTGGAGTTACTTTAGTCTTCACTGAAATGCAGCTTTCTTTGAGCAAAACACAGTAGACTGGCAAAGCAGTGTTAAATGACACTCTGGCAGGAAGTAAAGAGGATAATATTTCACTGAAGGAAAATTGCAGGAAGTCAGTAGAATGTCTGTTATCTTAGCTGGAGCTGGCATTTGGCCTGGTTACTAAAGATAACACCTTTTTTTTTTCCTCCAAGACTTGTCACTTGCTGCTTTATGACCAAGTATCTTGATTTACATCTCACTCAGAACACCCCTAGCTGCAGAGCATCACCAGTGCCTGGGGGTGACTCTGTAGTGTACAGAAAGTTGAATTTTTCAGCCCCCAAGATGAGGGACTGCTGCGAGTCTGCTGTTTCCACAGGCAAGAGAAGAATAGCAGGAAGGAGCACAACTGTAATTTCAGGCTGAAGAGGGGAGCACAAGGGAACTGGGATTGCTGCAACCACTACTGCCAGACACCTGAGAGACATCAGGTAGGTTCTGAATAACCCTGACTTCTGTCTGAGTGGCCACAGCCAGCCTGCCTTTGCAGAGCTCCCACACAGACTGAGCAGGCACCATGGTGTCCCTGGCAGGCACACTGCTGTCCTAGACATCTCTGTGTTTTTGTGTTTCATGACTGGCATCACACTGAAGTTGTGAATTCTCATCTGGCATAAAAGAAGAAAATCACATCTGACTCATAGTAGCTGTTGAGATCTGGATATATTTTCCAAGGCCTAGTAAGTGCTAGAAGCTCCTTGATTTCCAGGATCTAATGGGACTGCTATCCCCAAAGGACAAGTACAAAATGTGCACAATGATCAATTGGATGCTTCAGGTCATTTCTAGCAAGTATAGTAAATAGTTAATTTTCTGAATTGTCGATTATGGAAGGCGGTATATTTCGTGAACTGCACACTGCCTGTCATGCTGAGCACTAAGCAAATACCACTCTTGCTTCATAAGTGGTTGATGGGGTTACCAGGAAAAGTTACTTGTCAAGGGACATGTATTTACTTCACAGCTTGGAAAGTAAAAAGGTTCTATCTCCAGCTGATGTTCTTGTAAATCAATTTATGATCAAGTCCCTGCTGACTTTGACAGGCGGTGATGTGAACCTTCAACTTCTCTTGGCTGAGGGAAGCTGCCTAATTTCTACCACAAAAATCTACCGACCTTGACAGCAACTGATAACAAAGAGTTTAGAACTAGATGTTTTGCTGTTTGTGTATTTTTGTTCACACTCTTCTTCTGAACTCTCTTCCTACTTTCCTTGAACTTCTCTCTCTCTGTGTTGCCAAAACGTCATGTGTGCATCTGGGAGGCTTTCCAACTTTCAATTGCAGAAGTGGGTCAGTCCTCATCCATGCACATTTACAGTCTTCAGCAGGTGCCCAGGCACTCAGCACAGGAGAACTTAAGCAGTGCTGTCATAGCCTGTTGCTCTCAGAGGTTCACAGCATTGCCAGCCAGCATTAACTCTTACATTTGTTCTCTCTGACTGTCTGTCTACAGAAAGAGATCTTGTAATGATCGCCCAGCTAAGGTTGAATTATTAATTTAAGATCCTGAAGGAGATTTGTGTCAGAGCCCAGCTTTGGATGGGTGACTTGCACGGAGCTTAAAAGCATCTCTAGCTCATCCCCCTGCCTCATTCTGCATTCTGTGCCATTTCTCTCACTGCCTCGGGGCAGAATGTTTCAGAAAGTTGGAGTGGGAATATTTTTATTCATCCTGTTACATGAAGTTAATCTCGTGTAGCAAAGCAGCTGTGTAATGTTTTGTATTAAATCTCATGTCTTCCCTTGGGTATAATTAAAATTCAGGTGAAGGGTTTTTTTTAATTTTATTTTATTTCCCCCCTCCCAGGGCTCTCAAGGGGCCATTAGGCTTCATTCTTAATAGCTTGCCATCCCCTTGCCTCTGCTCGTCCTCCTGCACACACAACTGCACTTGTCTGACTGATGGAGGGTGAAGGCTCTTTAGTGACTCGTGCACATGCTGCACATTAGTGAAGACATTTTGAGCTCAGGTGAAGGGATGGCTGCTCCCTGGCACATTGAATAAAGCCTTGCTTGGCAAATTCTCTATTTGCTTGATTATAGCCCTGGAACACAGCAAATCCCAGTTGGAAGGAGACCAGCTGCTCTACTCTGGGCTTCCCAAAACTGTTGCTTCATTTCAGTGGCTGTTTCCAAGAAAGACAGTTTCCATTCTCATCCTTTCTAACATGTCATTGCTTTTGCTTGCAACAGAGGGATTTGCCCCCATTTGTCATTTTAAAGAGAAAAACCTCTTCTGACTTTCTATGATCCCTGTTTCTCTACTCACTCTCTGCTTTGTGTCTTTATCTGTAGAACCAAAATGAGGTTGCCTGGAAGACAACATAGAGACCTGATAGTGAGGGAGGGAGGGGTTGATTATCACAGGGATACACAAGGGAAAATAAAGAATTAAAGTGCTTCAGAGAACACAACCGGGCTGGAGATAGTGAGAGAAAAGGAGCTGAGAGAAGAGATGAAAGCAGGAGAGTGAGATGTACTGAAACGGAGGAAGATAGAAGTGTACAGACTGCCTTGTAGACTGCACAGAAAGAGTGAACCCGAGGGCTTGCACCAGTTCTGCACCTCTTCTAGAGTAACTGAAATCAAAAGCAGTACTGCAGAAGTGGTTTGGGCAAACTCTTGTTTCCCTCTAAATTCCCTAGTCTTGACTCTGCTGTACAGGATTTCAGGAAAAATCTGAATTTCTTCATAAAGTCTTTAACCTTCACAGCTACATCTGAAATTTGGTATCACAGCCATGAGGACAGAAAGGGCCAAAACATGGCATGAAAAGTTACACAGAGGGACTGGTCACAACAGGAGGGAAGAGCAGGAAGCTCTAGAGCCTTTGCCAGGCCTTCCACAATTCTCAGGTTTCAGGGGCTTGGTGGATTCAACCCTTTAGTGGACTGTAAGTATACAGGACTAGTCTTGGGGATCTTTCAAACTAAGGGTAGCTCAGAGTACAGGAATCAAGAATATGGTTCTTTCCTCTTGTTTTGTAAGCTTTTGTGATGTATATACAATAAGCTAAATGAAAAGGGCTACTTAGATAAGAGAATGTGTCCTTGGCATTGTTTCATTGAAATCAGCCCAGTAAAACCAGGAGTGAAATTGGCTCCAACATTTAATAAATCCACAGTTTATCTCTTCCTGATAGGAAACAGCAGCTAGTAACTCACAATGTTGTTTAAAACATACATAGTAGGAATCTGTCAGATAAGTGACTCACATAGTTCCAACCTGTGTTCCATGGTGGTCTACAAAAATCCATATTTTTAAGCTGCAAAATAGAGTTATTTGTACAGCAGTTGCTCTGACTAATGAATGTCCAGCCAGTGAAAGGATTTTCATCTTCAGATAAAGGAAACTCACATTTGAAGTGACTGACAGAGGTGCAATCATGTTTTGATCACAGGTTAGGAGCCCTAAATTCCAATAAATTTAATCCTACTGCCCACTTGGCGAAATCACTGCATATTCCTGGCATTCACTTGCTCTCACTTGTAAAAACGGGAGGCTGATTAATTAGTGCCTGGTGAAGGGTTCACAAGGGCTATTAATTTTATGACTGCATTTTTAAAAATAACTAATCTTGCCCAAGTATCAAGTCAGCCTGAATCCCACCATACAGCACTCAGGAGTTTCACAGCTCCCATAGCCCTCACGGCTGCTCTGTTCACTCACCAGTTCCCTTTTGTTGACAGAAGAGCAGGGCTGCCTTACACACAAATGCACAAAAGGACTCTTGAGACGGAGGAAAAAAGAAGCAAAACTCGTGCAGCTTTGTTCCTGCCCTGGCTGTGTGTATGCTTGGAAGGGGTGTGAAAGACAAGTGAAAAGATGTCTGCAGAGAAGAACTATCTTTTATGATAGAAAGTAGCATATCTGAGAAAAACAACAGAAGCCTCAGGAAACAAAAGAAAGCTGTGTAGTTTTTGACAGCTATCCCAAAGAGGTTATAGTAGCATCCCCATCCAAGCATTGCTTTGTGGACTTGTTAGGATATTTCATCTCCCTTTGTCACTAGAGATCAGTTCAGACCTGAAAAGCTTCATTCCACTTAAGGCACCGAATTCGGTCATGAAAAATTCTGGGATCATGTGTGATGTCCAGCAACCTTCACACCGTGAAAATTGACTGCCACCACTCCAAGTCATTGAAGCTCTTGTTGCATTTTACAGCCTTCCTGAAATCATTTTACACAGCCATGAATGTTCATCCCAGTGTTTAGACACTGGACAGTTCAATTTTCTGGATTTAATAACATTCTACTCTGCGTGATTCTGGGAAAAACAACAGGTCCTTCCATGCCCAAGGTCATTTTTTCATAAGTCTCACAGCTAACCTGGTAGTAAACTGAATTCTGCAGAATGGGGATTAGTTTTGCTGCAGGCCCCCATGCTACCTCCTTTCACCTAATGAGGGGAATGCCATTTTTGGAGTTCTGATGATGTGCTGTTTTATTTTGCTCCTTAACCATGTTACACGGGCTCCAGCAGAATTCACTTGGATAGGATCTTCCCCCAGTCCCAAGGGGAGCTATCACCACTTTTCTGGCTAGGGATCCCTTTCTACACATAGACACTGGAACCCTTGTCTTCAGTTGGCTCTCTGGAGGAGTCATCTGGGGAGAAGGGGAGCAATGAAATAGTTTGATGAATGGCATCGGCTTACATCCCCCAGGAGGATTCCATATGTTTTTAGCAGATGTTTAACATGTTATGGCAACACAACTGGCTGTGTTGAAACAAATTGCAGGGTGACCATCTAACTGTTGTCAGAAGTGAAGTTTTCAACACCTCCATCTCCCCCCTGGCAGTTACTGCTGCTTTCTGTAGGTACCTGTGAACTACATACCACGTTTTTGACAGAAAAAATGTGAAGAACTTTAACTGCTCAACAAGGTGTTATTTAATTGGAACATCTCAAGGAACAGTAAACCCTGAAGCTATGGTTGTTAAGTTTTCCTTTTCCCCCCCCCTCTTTTAAAGGAAAAAAGCGCTTCGTAAAATCTTACAAGAATAAAAATAGCTCCATGCTTTTAGTGTCATCTGGAGTTTTAAAAATGCAGTTGAGCCTCCTCCCTTTGTATTGCAAGAGAAATGAAAATGCCAAGAAGAGTCAAAACATTTGAGGATAGATGTTTGGATGAGTAAGGCATTTGTCTGAGATCCAGGATCTCCTAGCTCATGTCCTGGAGCTGACACAGACCTCTAGTACTTCTTCAGCATTCATTCTTCCTGCTTCAATTTCCTGTTTGTAAAGGGCGATAACTGTTCCTCTGTGTTGGTCTCTTTTGTCATATTTAAACATGTAAGGAGCTGCAAGGTTTCTGGTGCAATGGGGACCTCCATTTTGCTTTTCTTTTCGTAGTGAAAATGGCTAAAAAGACAGTGAGACACAGTGTTAGTTTCCATAAAGGTTTCAAGGAGTACAGGAAAATCTCAGCTGCACATTTCAGAGGAAATATGGATGTTGAGAATTTTCTCAAAATATACGTAGTTGGAAGTCTTGATGTTTTGGTTTAATCTCCATTTAAGAAAACTTCTGAGAAAACAAACAAAAAAAACCCAAACATGGGACAGGATATTTTCTATTTTTTTCCCCAATGATATACAGCTTTACCTGTTGTTAGCTGCAGATATGGCTGTCATCTTAAATATGTTCATTTTGCCTTTAAAGTACCCCTTCAATTCTACATATTAAAATTATTAAAAACAATTCTCTTAATTGAGATTTTTCTGGGCAGAGTCCAAGGGTTTGTTCAGTCATTGCTGCTACAGTTTTGGGTTTAGGCACTGCTGCCAGTTCCTTTGTGTAATCGTACAACTTCAAAAACAAGGAAAAAGGGAGGTGAGCACAAAACATTTAGGAGAATTATGTCTACCTATTTGAGTATCTCAGGGAGCATAAACTGTTGCTCATGGGTTGGATGATCTTAAGAAAAGCATGTCTCTTGCTCTGGCAGCCTCCTTCTAATCTTGTGACCTGAGGGTCAGAAATATATGAGGAGGTGACATGTGAATTAATGACAAAACATGCTTTTTCCCTTCAGAAAACGTACATGTATGTTACCATGTGATGAAGTGAATATGAAAACAAAGCTGGGAAAAATAAATCTGTAAATGAATATTCAAAATGCAGCTTAGTTCTTGATTCAAGAAACAAAAACAAAAACAACACAGCAAAGGGAGGACCTGTGATATTTTTTTTTCTCCAGAATGTTAGCTGTTGCTTGGATGAAAATGATTGGGAAATGTTGATATTGACAAAGAAACGAACTCATAAACAATTTAGCTTCAGTTTTCCCAGCTGAGCCTGGGAAAGCAAAACTGGGTTGAAAAATACACTGGCAAGGTTTTAATTATGATTTTAATAATGACGCTTGAACAAACCTCTCGCTACCAGTACATCAACTGCCCCTCATGCTGTTTTCCCAAGCCTGATGGAGGGGCCCTGGGAAAGCAGTCTGAGAGCAGATGAGAGAACATACTGATCAGTGTAGCTTCAGTCAGCACTGTAAGTGCTTGACATTTCAGAAAAACAACATCTCTTCCTTTGCAGTCTTTATCTGGGAGCAGGTGATCAGGTTCAGACAGTCAGTTTGTCATCCTAAGCTCTTTGTGGCTGAGACCTTGTTTGTTTTGTGCTCTCAGAAGTGCCATTCAGTTTCATGGCAGAGTTAATAACACTGTGTGATTTCTACCGAGCACAGATTGCTCCTGGAATGTGCTATGGTTATCTGGAAATAGAGGGGTATTCAGGTTCCAGCATGCAGATGCCAAAGAGTTTCCTTCTGCCCATCTGTCTAGGCAATGAGCTGGGCTGTGTGTCAGTCCAGCTCTAGGAATCACAGCCAAGCTGGATCGGGGTTGTATTCCTGCTTTATCTGCCCTCACAGCAAATTGAGAAAGGCATTAGTAGAAATACTGAGAGAGAATAATAGGAAAAGAAAGAGAGCAGTCTGAAGGCAAAGGAAGCAGAAGGAAAGCTGGGGAGGCCTGGGAAGGAAGGCCTAGAGAAACTGTGAAGCTGAGAACTAAGATGTGAAGCACAGACAAGAAAGAGTTCATAAGTAATGGGTGAGTTCTGTGGAGTGAAATTTATCTCAAAATCCATACAGTTACACCTGGGAGGAACCTGCCATCATTTGTTCATGGTTTCCCAATATTGCAGTTTCAGCTTCTGAAAACTCAAGCAGAAGTGCAACAGAGAGGCTATTTGGATTGTGAGGCATATGATGTAATATTCAAGGGACAGACCGTTCAGACAGTGGGAGTGCCGCAGCTCTAGACACTTCTGAACTGGGAGAAAGTGGCTTTTCCACAGAACTCTTTCCTTGTTCTCATTTCAATTCAATAATTTATCAGAAAACAAGTAAAACAGCCCTCTCTACATGTTGATCTATCATTAAATTGGCTTTATTCGATGTTGTTGTTATGCTTTAAGTTCACGGAGGATATACTATATTCTTTACACATAACAAAGAATGTAAACCCCAGATTTTAATGCAAAACTCAATTCAGTGCTGGCTGGGATTCACAAAGCAATTCCTTCATGATGGTGAAAGCACTGTAAACTCGGGAAGCTAATTTTCAATAGTGGCCCCTTAAATTGCACAGTTGAGCATGTAAGAGCACTATTGTGTCTATGCTAGCATGTGGAAGATTTGAAAGCTGGGGTCACATATAGTTGACTTTTGTTCATTTACAAAACAGTTTCATAGAATGAGGATGGAAAACAGAAAACACATACAAGTCTTTGGATACATCACCCTGCAGTTTTTTTCCAAAATATCAGAATAATGATGTCACTGGAGGGCAAAGGGTGGCAGTTGTTGGGAAAAAAATGCCAAGAGGGTCCCTGATGAGGAGAGGATCTTGTCTGTAGGATCTGGGGCTGTTTAAAATGGTGGTGTTTCCATCAGGACTAAGCCCAGTCAGTTCACTGGAAACTCTCCACATGAGATCTGCATTAAGCCCTAAAACAGGGGTAAGTGTTGGGCAGACAAGACAGATACACACAAACTTTCATGGTTTATTCACTGGTACAGCAAAATTGCCAGTCCTGGACAGTGCAGGGGTACACAGTGAGATGGTTCCAGAGGGTGCAGGCCAAGGACCAGTGGGCCTAATCTGGCAGGTCTGTAGAGCAAAAATGTAATCTCTGCCTGAAAGAGCTATGATCAGCTACTTAAGGGGTGTGACAAGCCAGCCTCCTGGAAAATAGCACTCTGAGTCCTTTGCAAAGGAATCAAATAAGGAACAAGGCTATTACCTCGTGTCAAACTGTGTCTAATAAAGAAATGGAAATCCTCTACTCTGCCACAAAGACCAAGCTGAGCTAGGATCATGCTGTGTGACACAAATAAATGAATAGCAAAACAGGAATGGAAAAACATGGGCCCAAACATTACAAGAAAATATCAGACCCTGAAATGATTGCCTGTCTTAAGCAATAGACTATAACAAAACATACGTTTCCAATACAGTCTGGTTGTGTAATCTAGTTTTGGTATTACACAGAAATAGATTTGGGACCATAACTGTTAAATTCTGTGTATCTCCCCATTTTTATATCACATTAGGAAATAAAAGAAAGCCAACACCAACAAATATCTGCACCTGGGGAGCCTTGTAACTGTTCATTACCAGATATATGAGGCATTAGCAGAGATTATGCAGAGATGCTGGCACATCCATTTTTCCTTTGCATTGCACTGTTAGATATTCCTGTTGTCTCTTGTTCTATTAAGCTTTGGGGGTCCTAACTTGCATTTCCCCATCTTGCAAAGCATCACGAAATAAGCAGTACTTCTTATCAGCACCAGGACACATCTGCATATCAATGGCATGATCTGGCCCTTGCAGGATAACAGCATTACTTCTGCACTCTTTTTACTCTCTCAGTTTCTTTCACTCCAACCTGGTAAGGACTTTGTGAGTATTAGGAATGGTGAAGAGTAGTTTTCCTGGGGGATAATTGAAATTAACTCCCCTGTGGATTACCTTGTCAGATGCTATTGGACTTGAGATACAGTCACTCTATGTGCATTAGCAGTAAAAAGAGATGACCTCTTCTACACAGTTATCTGTAATTGTGGAATTTGTAGCTGTCAAATGCTACTGGAATCGTTTTACTGGGTCAGAAGTTATTGGTACGCACACACAGCTCAACGGCACAACCCTTATTTCCTTAGGAAACCGTGGCTTTTCCCATGTGGCAAACATGGGCTCTTCCTTCAGTTTAGTTTGCGTTTTGGAAAGGCTTCCCAGCCCCGCAGTGTCACCCTTTGAAGTTTCTCCGACAGACCTTCCAAGGCATTTCAGCAGCTCTCACTGAGGTACAAGTGACCTCTCTCCCACCTCCCGGGTCTCTTCCCTCTGCGTCCCAAGGATCCCCCCGGAGCATCAGCAGCCCATCGGATGTTACCGGGGTCACCTGCAGAGGGGGAGCCGGCAGCTCTCCCTGCCCCAGTGCCTGCTGCGAGCTCGGCGGGCTCGGGGCTGCTCTCAGCCCCCAGGTCGAGCTGCCCTTCCCGCAGCCCGATCGGCCGAGGCTCCGTACGGGCGGGACGAGTCAACCCGTGCTGCCCTTGGCGGCTCCTGCCGAGGACACCCGGGA